>CM053622.1:404570472-404582250 GCA_028646595.1 Phalanger gymnotis
AAATGGGTACATATCAGAATCATCTTACTCTAATTAAGAAAATTTTTCTTCAAAAGCAGTCCTCTTTGAATACACATCTGGTTGGTTCCTCATGCCCATCCTGCTCATTCATTTCTACCAGGATTTTTTTTAAATCCTTTTAATTAAAAACAAAAAGAAAAGCAGGTAAGTGGGGGATATTTGCATTAAGTTTCTGATAAAAGCAAAGAAGAAAAGGTAGTTTCTCAAGGGAAGACTTCAAGCTTTTAATAGCAATATGAAAAATTCCTCCAAATCACTAATAATTAGAGAAATGCAAATTAAGGTAAATAATAAGGAAAATGGACAAATGCTATAGAGGAACTGGGAAAACAGGGAGTTATTACTGTGGAGAAGTGACTATTTTTCCCTATTTTTATAAGTATTTATATTTCTAACCTCTCTTGGGACTAACTACACTGTAAGATGGTTGTGAAAAGGGACTATACCCCACCCAGAGGTACAAGGGCTGCACAGAACCTACAGGGTCTGGAGGGAACCTGTAGACCCAGGGTCCATACCCCAACTATTCAACCAGAGTCTTTAGGGGACCTGCATACCCAACATTGTCAGCAGGGGGTACGTACAGCACCCTACCCAGAGACACACAGTGCACCAACTTTTAGAACAGTGTCCATGGGGAACCTGCAGACTGCTTTGTCTGTGAAGGTGCTCCCAGGACCCCACTCAGAGGCAGAGGGGCTGCAGGGAACATGTAGACCAAGTATCACCTGAGGGGGTGGTGCATAGAACACCCCAACAGGAGGTGCACATAACCCCAACTTTAGGTGCAAGGTGTGTAGGGAACCTGCAGATACCGAGTCCTTTGTGGGACGTGCACACAGCACTGGAACCACTGCTGCAGGGTCTATACGGAACCTGCAGGCCTAGCCTCCTATGTGGTGGTGCGCACAACACCCCTAGCAGAGGCACAGAGGCTGAAGGCAACCTGCAGATCTAGCGTCTTTTTTTGGGGGGTGAGCATAGCACCCCACCCAGAGACATACAGCACCCCAAACATTGGTGCAGAGTCTGTAGGGAACCTGCATACCAAGTGCCGTCTATTAGGGGTGTGCACAGCACCCAACCAAGAAATGCAGGGGCTGCAAAGCGCAGTCCCAGTGAGGTCTAGGGGTGTGTGCAGAGGACCCCACCCAGAAACACACAGCACCCCAACCATCGGTGCAGAGTTTTTGGGGAACCAGCAGATATGTTGTCATTTGTAGGAGATGTGCACAGCACCCCACCCTGAGGCACACAGCACCCCAATCATTGTTGCAGTGTTTTAGGGAGCCTGCAAACCCAGCGTCTTCTGTGCAGGATGCCCACAGGACTCCAATCATTGGTTCAGGGTCTATAGGTAAACTGCAGACCCAGCTTCATCTGGGAGGGATACATGCAGCACCTCAACAATTGAAGCAGGGTCTGTAGGGAACCTGTAGACACAGCATCATCTGTGAGGGATGTGGACAGCACCCCTTGCCAAGGCAGACAGCACTCAAACAATTGGTGCAGGGTTAGTAGGAAACATGCAAACACAGCCTCGTTTGTGGTGGGTGCTCATAGCACCCCAAGTACTGAACCAGGTTCTGTAGAGAACCTGCAGCCCCAGCATCCTATATGGGGATACATATCCCACTCAGAGGCACACAGGACCCCAACTGTTGGTGCAGGAATTTTAGGGAACCAGGAGACTCAAAGTCATTTGTGGGAAGTTTCCACAGCACCCCAACCATAGGTGTATGTTCTGTAGAGAACCTGCAGACCCAGGATCTCTAGGAGTGCCCACGGCACCCCCCGCAAAGGCTCAGGGGCTTCAGGGAACCTGAAAAACCCTCTGTGTCTGTGGGGGATGCCCACAGCACCTCACCCAGAGGGGCCCAGCACCCCAACCATTGCTGCAAGGTCTATATGGAACCTACATTCACAGTGTCATCTGTGGGGGCTGTGCACAGCACCCCAGCACAAGGCACACGGCACCCCAGCAACTGATGCAAAGTCTGTAGGGAACCTGCACACCCATCGTTTTTTGTGGGAGTTGTGCACAGCACCCCAACCATTGGTGCAAGCTCTGTGGGGAACCTGAAAACACAGAATCCTTTATCAGGGTGTGCACAGCACCCCAACTATTAGAACAGCATTGGTAATGCAGACCCAGCATTATCTGTGGGTGGTGGGCACAGCATCCCATCCAAAGGCCCAGGGGCCACTACATCATAGTCTTTCAGGAGCAGTTAGAAGTCTGTGGGGAATAATTTTCCCTGGAGGCTTTGTTGTACAGTGTTTAGCTTTGCTGTCTAGACAGTAGGAAATGAGAGGTCTGACAACACCAGCTGGGTATTACACTGTTTATGCATATTGAGTTATAGTGTAGCCATAAGTTGCTCTATATCTATATGGAAAACTATGATGAAGTTAGATTGAATGAAAATTTGCCATAGTAAATCATACAATTAAATCTGTCCCCTTGGCTTTGTCTTCCTTTTTTTCATCTATTTCTCAATAGGTCATGGAGTGCCCATCCAGGATAGCATCTGAACTACCTCAGATTTAGAGGATCAAATACATCAAAGAAATGGTCCTTGCACCCACATACACTCATGCACAAATACACACACACATACACACATACACATACACAAACACACGTGTGGATATGGGTGCCTGGACCACATATTTGTTTGCTTTTTTATTTCTGTAGATATATATGTGTGTGTACATACAGACATACATATACATATATACAGCCCACACATATACATGTTTGTATCTGTACATATATGTGTGTATATATATGTATATATATATGAATATACACACACACAGACAGAGAGGGGAAAAGACTTTTCCTCTAAAGAACATTGTGATGTAGATATAATAAATGCTAATATCCTCATTTTCTAACAAAGGAAACTAAGATACTGAAAAATTAGATGACATGTTATTAATCACACAGGTAATATTTGAGATGGGATTTTATTCTTGGACACTTAGTATAGTGCTTTATTCATTATTTCATGCTACTTCTTCATTTTAAAAAATGAATACAGTGACAATTTTAGGGATATATTCCTCATAACTGGGCTAAAGAAAATATTGATTTTTTTCACACTGTACTGACTCATGCTAAAAGGAAGGACGCAGCTATTCAGTGTGGTAAAAATCAATAAACATTCAAAACAAATCCCTCTAAGATTCCAAAGAATTTCTTAAATTATTCTTAGATGATGTGTCTCCCTGAACATTTCATGTTTTTGATTGATACTTCTTTGGAATATTTTGTCTTTCCTCTCCTTTGTTGACACTTTAAGTTGCAAACTAAACAATTTTAATTTTAACTTAAATGATTTATTGGTTTGCTTGAGATAGAAAGATAGACAAAACAGTGCTCTTTTTTTTTCTTTTTGGAGGGGGAAAGGCAAGACAATTGGGGTTAAGTGACATGCCCAAGGTCATAAAGCTAGTAAGTGTATCAAGTATCTGGGACTGGATTTGAGCTCAGGTCCTCCTGACTCCAGGGCTGGTGCTCTACTCACTGTACCATCTAGCTGCCCCAGAACAGTGTTCTTTTGACAGTAAACATTCAGGCATATGTGTGTGTGTTTGTGTGTGTGTGTATTGTTCTGAGATGACTGGCACTTCTGGTGTCAGGGCTAGCTGATCCCTTTAAAGGTCTGCTCATCCACCTTTGATGTCTACCTTTTTACCCAACTCTCACCTGTGGCTCCAAGAAGCTGTAGCATATGCGGTAGCCACACACTGATAAAACTTTCTCAGCAGACAGGCTAAATTAGGTTGAGGATAAGTGAAAAGCATCAAACCCATTAGTGAGTTAGGGGGATGGTGATACCAAGTTAGGAGCAATGACTTCCCATTCCAGAATGGGCAGATGAGAATAATTGACTTTTGTCCTGCCACTGGAATTTTATGACTCTGGCAGAGAGAGTGAGGCTGATTGCTTTGTGCAATTCTGCCTCATTAAATCCAGTTCACACAAAAGTCAAAAAATCACCCTGTGATATCATTGGTTATCTCCTAAAATGAAGAATGAACAATAATTATCAATATCTCTAGATATATGTATATGTATATTGTTTGTATGTATGTGTAGATGCAGATAGGACAACAACAAAACCATATATATCTTTATTTGTTGTTGTCCTTCACTTACAAAGAGGACCAAAATGACATCACTATGGAGTCAAATTACAATCCATCCCAATGTGGATGATCAGACCAATATGAGCTCAAAATGCTTTACCACAGGTTGGGTACAAATAGTCCATGTGAATATTTGGAGTGGATTCTCTAAATCTGTGTATCTTGTGTTTCTTTTGAGTGATTTCAATTCTGATTTTTTCATAAAGCACAGATCAATTCCAAAGTTCTTGAGAGTGTCCTTGTATCACTTCTTCTGACCACCATGTGAAGGCTTGCCTGGTGTGAGTTCTCCATAAAATACTCTTTTAGTAAGCATCCATTTTGCATTTGAGCAAGATGGCCAGCCCATCGCAGTTGTGCACTCTGCAAATATAGTCTGAACCTCCTTAACCATTTTGACAATTTTACTTTTTAAAGAGTTGTTCTCTTCTTTTACCTCTCTAATTTGGTTTTTAAAATCCTCTTTGAGCTCTTCCAGAAACGCTTTTTGGGCTGGAGACCAGCTCACATTCCCTTTTGAGGTTTCAGATGTGGGTATAGTGTCAATGCTATCGTCTTCTGAATGGATAGTTTGAACTTCCCTATCTCCATAACAGGAATGTATAGTCTTTCCTCTTCTTTTTTGTTTTTTTCATGGCATTCCTCCCTGCCCCCCCACCCTTCTAAAATAGATCTCTGCTTCTGGAGCTTACTGGCTTTGTGTGTTGTGACCTCTAGTATTGGAAGGGGTGGGGGAGGGGTGCTCTGTCTGTTGGAAGTCTCCTCTTCCACTAGGCCTACCCTACAGCTTAGGTAGTCTCAGCAGTTGTCTGAGCTGGTGTCTGCCACTTTCCCCTGCTGTGCAAAGGCATGTCTGGGGTCTGGCTCCATCCCCCTGGGGCTCAGGATCTCTCACTGTTTTGCTGAGGTAGGGCCTGCTGGGAGACCTCTGTTCCTGCACTAGTCTACTTCAGCCACTACAAGAGGGAGACTCCCCAGCTTCCCCAGCTACAAGATTACTGAAGCACCACTTCTGGCTCCTTTATTTCAGGGTTTCTCCCAAGAGAGTATTATCTGGGTAAGAAAGGGAGGGATGAGAGCCCTTTTACCCGGACATCATGGCTCCCAGAAGTTCAAGAAAGTGAGTTTCAAACCTTTAGACTATGGGCTGGAGGCCTCAAGGGTAGCTGCTCCTGCAGCCAAAGGCTCTGTGCTAGTGTCTCTGGAACCTCCAAAAGACCCCTGTCCTGGGCTGAGAGGCCTGAGGATCACTGCTGTAGCTGCTACTTCTGCCCTGGGCCTGCTCACGCTCCCTTGCTTTGCCCACCCAGGACTGTCCCAGACCCAGTGCTCTCCCTGATCAGCAAGCTGGCTGGGTTGCTCTGCTGCTCGAGTTCTGATGTGGTCTGTTAGCATTCCACATTCAGTGCTCCTGCCCCACTTAATCTATTAGTGGCTTCTAACTCTCTTAAATCTGCTCAGATTCGCTTTTTTAGAGGTATCTGACAGAATTTGTGAGATAGCTCCGGAAAGACACTGTGTTCAGATGGCCATCTTGGCGCTGCCCCTCAGTTGTGCACTCTGAAGCCAAATTTGAATGCTTGGCAGTTTAGTTCCAGAGAGGGAAGACCTCAGCATCTGGTATCTTATCCTGCCAGGTGATCTTCATAATCTTCCTAAGACAATTCAAATGGAAGCAATTCAGTTTCCTGGAATGATGTTGGTATACTGTGCTGGTTTCATAGGCACAGAAGAACAAGGTCAATACAACAGTTCTGTAGGCCTTCAGTTTGGTAGCCAGTCCAATATCTCTTCTTTCCCATTCTTTCCTTCAGATCCTGCAAACACTGAGCTAGCTCTGGCAATGCATGCTTCAATCTCATTATCAATGTGTACAGCCTAGAAAGTATACTGCCAAGGTAAACAAATTTATCCACACCATTCAAAACTTCTGCAATTGTTGTAAGAAATGGTTCCATGTATGAATGGCATGGTGCTGGGTGATACACTATCCGTATTTTCTTGAAGTTAATTGTTAGGCCAAAATTAGCATAAGCAGCAGAGAAACGATTCATAAAGGGATTTACATGCTGAACAGATAATTTTATTTTTGTTCCTCGAGGAATCAGTGTCAACATGGGTGTATGTTGGGGGGGTGCATGTGTGTGTGTATGTGTGTGTGTGTGTATGTGCACATGTGCACATGTTTAATGGGGGGGTAGTGGAGTTGACATGATAAGACTTGTATTGTGAGTGGAGGATTTGAATGGGAAGCTACTTGAAGATACCAATTAGAAACTTCTTGGAACAATAGGTCAGGTGAGAAGTACTGGTGGTTGTGCATTCAGAAAGGGAAGTATATGAGAGTTACTGTGAAGGTAGAAATGCCAAGATTTGTGGTATCCATATTCTGGCATGGCAGACCCTGAGCCACAGTTCAAGTTAAGATTTTAAGACAACCAGAGTTCTAAGACAAGTTCTTTATCCACTTCAACATGTGACCTTTTATTCTGCCTTATAGTAGTTTCTTCATATGCTTTAGCTCCTTATTAAATTGTAAGCTCCTTGAGGGAGGTACTGTTTTGACATAGTGTAGGTAATCAAAGCTCTTCTGGCTTCACTTTGATTGGCTTCTAGAATTCAGGATAAATTATTTAAGTGACAATTAGCAAATATAATTTAAAACTTCATAAAATAATAGCAAAGATGAAAATCTCTTATGTGCTAATGATTTTGGTTAATACTCATTGTTCATGGTTAGTCTATATCAATAAAATAAAAATAATAACATTGAATTAATTTGATAACTACCATATCAAGCAAATTAACAAAGTGTTACTTTATAAAAATATATAAAATAATAAATATTCAAAGGAAGCAAAGTTCAGGCCTTCCCAGAAAAATGCTGAAAAACATCATAACAAAGGAGACCTAGTAGTAGATTTCTCAAACTATACTATAAATAATAATTATCAAAAATCATTTGGTATTAGTTAAAATACAGAAAATATGTATGGTAGGTAAAATAGATTAAGCATATAATATTTAGAAGAAATCATATATGCTAGAATATTGTTTGATAGGAGCAAGGATACAACAATATTGGACTAAGAAAAATTCACCCAAATACGTGGGCTGTCTTGAGTTGTACTTTCTCTTTTAGTCCCCTCCTCTCATGCATTATTATTTCATTTGTCTCCTTTTCTTTCTAGAAACTCAAGTGGGAAGGGGAGCTGCTTAGCCTCAAAGGCCCAGTAAGCTTCTTTTTTTTCCCAGTAAGACTTTTCTGGTGATTATAAGAAATATAAATGAAAGACCACCCTGTAGTCTGAGGGGCAGACATAAGGCAAATCCAAAGTTCCATTCAATTATGTTCTCCAGTATTTAGTTATGAAACCTTCAAAATAAGCTAATCATAAAATATATTTTCAGGTGATCCCCTTGACTACCAAACCAAGAGCTCATCCTGTGTATGTTCTGTGAAATATAAAAAGCCTCCTCAGAATCCTCTCCCTCTCCTTTAGCACAGTTGAATAGCATTTACTGTCATGCTAGGCAAAATAACAGAGAATGAACATTTTATCTAAATGAAACAATCTTAATAACTAAAGCACCATTTCACAATGAAAGATCTGTGTAAAGAGACTTGAAAGTTCTAGGGGAAAAATATCTCACAGATGGGAAGAAGGTTTGGAAAATGAGAAGAGAAAAGATACCTTTATCTACATGCCTTTGCAGAAAAGGGGGAAAAGTATGCTCTGGTTCCTGGTGCCTTTTTGGCCTGCAGTGGATATCTGGTGTCACTCAACCAGTCTCTATAAGGGAGACAATGGTTAAGTCACTTGCCCAGAATCAAATATCTGAGAAATGTCTATATAATCAGAATTGAACTGGTTTTCCTAACTGGACACAATGCTCTATGCTTTGTTTCACCTGACATTCATTAAACATCTACTGTGTTCCAAATAGTTTGTTAAGCCTTCAGAACACAAAGAAAAGCAAAATAGTCCCTTTCTTCAAGAACCTTATAATCTAATGCAGGAGACAGCATGGAGACAATAGCAAGATATATACAAGGCAACTTAGGAATAATCTGAGAGGTTATAATGTTAATACAATGGGAAGATCTCCCCCACCCATTAATAGGCCTCTGGCGGAGCCCATTAAGGGAAGCTTGATTAGAGGAGACTTGTTTGTAGGAAGGCTCACATCTTTTGCTAATTTCTAATTAGGCACTCTGTAATGAGGGTTGTGATGCCCTCTGGCACTGAGAAGCGTATATATACTCTGAAGTTAGCACTTTGGGGTTCACTCACTGGAAGAGTGTTCCTGTTATATGTCTAGACAAGACTCTGGGTAAATGTTAAGGAGCCTCCTGGCTTTGAACCCAGATGTTGGTGCTTCTCTCTCTGGTAACTATGTATGTATTGCTTTATTCAGACAGAAGCCCTGTCTGTTGATCTGTGCTATTTTCTCTGCTTGTAATTTCTTTGCATTTTCTCTAAAGTTCACAGTGCTTACTTTTCCCCTGAACTAAGTGAATAATATGTATGTTTAATTAAAGTAAGATTGTTTACCTCTTTAAAATTGCTTTCATTTAGAAAAGCAGATCAAAGAACCTGTGCAAGCAGCCATTCTGGGTGTGCCAGTGTGGTTGCTGCTACAGATTAATAGATAGATGAAAGATTTCTTAAAAAGGTGGGACAATAGCTAAAATATAAAGGAAATTTGTTTAGACAAGAGGTAGAGACAAAGAGGGAGCAGACTACAAGTATGGGGGATAGCCAGAAAAAAGGTAATAGGATAGTAGAGATATATTTGGGGAACAGCAAGGAGGCCAGTGTTGCTGGAACATATAGTTTATAAAGGAAATAATGAATCAGAAGATTGGATAGGTAGGAAAGGAGGAGCTTATGAAATATATTAAAATATATTAAATACATTAAAATATATTTATAGAAAAAATTAAAAGCCAAACAAAAGATATATTTTATCTCAGAAGTAATTGGGATCCTGGAGGTAATTATAGATATTGAGGTGAGTTAATACAGTAAGACCTATTCTTAAGAATAGATTGCTGTGACAGCTAAATGGAAGATAGATCCATATATTGGAATGGTGATGGACAAGGGAAAGGCAAGGAGACCAACCAGAAGACTCTTATAACAGTCCGGGCATGAGGTGATGATGGCCTATAACAGGATAATGGCAGTAGAATTAACAAGACTTGGTAAATTATTTAATATTGAAACATGAGAGTGAGGTGTCAAGGAGGACACCTAGGTTGTAAGTTTGGTTGACTGTGAGGATGTTGGTGCCCTTGACAGTAGTAGAGAAGTTAGGGAGATGGGAAATTGTTGTTTGCTTTTGGGGAGGGTATAGTTAGGACCTAATGATTTCAGTTATGGATATATTGAGTTTAATGTATATGGACTTACAATAATCCACATCAGAACTATAGTCTTGTCTACCTAAGCTTGACATTTTAAAGGACCCAGGATGATTAGCACCGCTACTGTGTCCTAGAGGGATGTTTGCATCTTTGAAGATTTTGTTACTAAAGTATGAGACAGAAAACATACTGTCTAGATTTAGCTCTCTCCTATCCGTTGAATTAATTATTGCCATATAGTACACAGAGCCTCTTTTACTTGAAATATCTATACCTGATCTTATTATCCATAACCAGAAGTCTTTGCATAATGTATATTTAGTCTCTTGTACATAAAGTTTCCCAAGGTGAGTGGCTATTAGTCTCAATCGTCTATCAGGAAGGTAAATTAACTTACCAATTTCCTGCATTTTTTTAAACAAGGCCACCTTCAGACTCTGGCACTATTTTTTAAATACTTGAGTTTCCCAGTCTCTCCACAAGAGATAGGGATTAATTTTCAATTCTTCTTACAACTTGTGTGTCCTTATGAACAACAAGATTTCACAGCAAAACTTAATTACCTTTTTGAAGGTCCTGACAAGAACTGCTAACTTCATAGAATGGTTTATTTCCCTTAGCATTTTTATAAGCTGAAGATGCAACAAGGAGCAAAGCTTCTTTCAGCTTTTCTTTCTGTGACGAGATAAACTGGTGGTGTGAATTTGCAGTGTCTCTATTCTCAGAAAATCCCAAGCATGAGTTAACAGATGGCTTTGGTTAATGCCTGAAACCCATCAGGTAGAGAATAAAGCCAGTGGCATAATTTTTTAAAAAAATTACATAATTTATTTATTTTCAGTTTTTGACATTCACTTCCACAAAATTTTGAATTCTCCCCAACTCTCCCCTCCCCCCATCCCAGGACAGTGGGCACCTAGAACATCTGTTTCTCCAATCTGCCCTCCTTTCTATCATCATGCCCCTTTCCCATCCCCTTCCCTTCTATTTTCCTGTAGGGCGAGATAGATTTCTGTACCTCATTTCCTGTATATCTTATTTCCTAGATTCATTCAAAAAACTTTTTTACCATTCATTTTTTAAAGCTTTGAGTTCCACATTCTCTCCCTTCCTTCCTCCCCACCCACCCTCATTTGAGAAAGCAAGCAATTTGATAGAGGTCATACATGTGTAGCCATGCAAAATACTTTCATAATAGTTATGTTGCAAAAGACTAACCACATTTCCCTCTATCCTGTCCTTCTCTGCATTTATTCCATTCTCTCCCTTGACCTGTCCCTCTACATGTGTTGGCTTACCCCTTCCCCCAATCTGATGTCCCTTGTATTATTCCCCCTCTCTTATCCTCTTCCCCCCTGCTTTCTTGCAAGGTACGAGAGATTTCCATACCCAATTGAGTGAGGGTTATTCCCTCCTTAAACCAAATCCAAAGAGAGTAAGGCTCACTTATTTCCTCTCACTTCCCCCCTCTTCTGCTCCATAGTAAAAGCTCATTCTTGCCTCTTTTGTGGGAGATGATTTATTACATTTTACCTCTCCTTTTGTCTTTCTTTCAGTATATTCCTCTGAACACATAATTTTATTTTTTAGGCATCATTACTTCCTATTCAGCTCACACTGTGCCCTTGTCTCTCTGTCTCTCACTATATATGTGTGTATATGTATATATATACACATAAATACATACACAAAACACATACATATACACATGCATACATATATACATATACACATACATATATGCATACATCTATTCATATATATGCACATATATACATGTGCATGCATACATATACACATATACATATGTACATGTGTATGTGTGTGTATGTGTATTCCCTCTAACTGCCCTAATATTGAGAAAGGTCTCATGAGTAATAGCTATCATCTCTCTATGTAGGAATGTTAAACAGTCCAACTTCAGCAAGTCCCTTATGGCTTCTCTTTCCTGTTTACCTTTTCATGCTTCTCCTGATTCTTGCATTTTAAAGTCAAATATTCTATTCAGCTCTGGTCTTTTCAACAAGAATGCTTGGAAGTCACCTCTTTCATTTAAATTCCATTTTTCCCCTGAAGTATTATACTCGTTTTTTCTAGGTAGGTGATTATTGGTTTTAATCTTACCTCCTTTATCCTGTGGAATATCATTTTCCAAGCCCTCCAATCTCTTAGTGTAAAAACTGCTAAATCTCATGTTATCCTGATTCTGTTTCCACAATATTTGAAAT
>CM053622.1:404582750-404615365 GCA_028646595.1 Phalanger gymnotis
CCGAGAAGGTGGAGTTGTAGAAACTTTAAGATCTCCCAAAACTCTTCAGAAAACAAAAGACAGGAAAAAGAACTCAACTATCTTCTTAGACTGTTCCTTCCAAACCTCCATCTAAAGTAAAGAGTTGGGCGACCAAGTTGGATGATCAGAAAGCTGACGTATCTGCCTGGAAGGACCTTTTCTTACATAACCTAGTCCTTAGGACATTGAGCTCTCCAGGCTTTAGTGCTCCGACTCCTCTTCAAGCTTTGACCTTGGCTCCAACCATCTGAGATAATCTTGATATCCTCGGTGCTGCAGAAACACGAAGCGGGACAACCCTTGCTTTTGCTATCCCAATGATTCACTCCGTGTTGCTCGGGCAGGAGGATCAGAAACAAAGCAGCCAGGAGCAGTCTGGGAGTCACTTTGAGGATGGAGAGTCACTAGTGGATGCCGATGGTTATTCTGAAGATGGTGAGATAATGGCAAACCCTCTGCCTGTGGAAAGAAAAAAAAAGAAGGATGAAGACCCATCTCACAGTCCAGTCCTGACAAAGAGGAGTCAGGTGACATAAAGCTGGAGTTTGATGGGGAAAAGCCTGCTGACCACAAAAATCAGAGTAACCCTTTGCTTGTGCTTGTTTTGACACCCACTAGAGAACTGGCTGTACAAGTCAAACACCATATTGATGCTGCAGCTAAGTTTACAGGCATCAGAACTGCTCTCTTGGTTGGTGGAATGGCTCCTCAGAAACAGCAAAGGATGCTGAGTCTCTGGCCAGAAATTGTGATTGCCACACCTGGGCATCTGTGGGAGTTAATGAAAGAGCAATATCATCACCTCTCAAATCTCAAGCAGCTCAGGTGCCTGGTGATTGATGAGGCAGACAGAATGGTTGAAAGAGGCCACTTTGTCGAAGTCCTCCAGTTGCTGGAAATGCTGAATGACAACCAGTATAATCTGCTAAGACAGAAATCTGTATTTTCTGCCACGCTGACTTTGGTCCACCATGCCCCTGCCAAAGTGTTTCAAATGAAAACGCCAAGAAAATAGACAAGACGGGCAAGCTCGATATGCTAATGCAGAAGATTGGGATGAGGGGGAAACCAAAGGTGGTAGACTTAACAAGGAAAGAGTCCACAGTGGAGACCCTGACAGAGACCAAAATTCACTGACAATGAAGAGAAGGACTTCTATCTCTATTACTTTCTGCTTCAGTACCCAGGGAGAACCATGGTCTTTGACAATAGCATCTACTACATCAAACGCCTCACAGCTCTTCTCTCCATTCTGGACTGAGATCCTCTTCTTTCGCATAAAAACATGCACCAGAAGCAAAGATTAAAAAACCTAGAGCAGTTTGCTGAATGAGACAGTGGTATTCTTCTGTCAACACTTGTGGCTGCTCGGAGCTTGGATATTCCACATGCTCAACTCAAACCTCAGAGATATATATATTCACTGGAGCGGTGGAACAGCCCGAGCAGCTGAGGTCGCAGTTTGCTGCTAATTGGACCAGATGACATGATCAATTTGAAGAATGTTTACAAGATTCTTGAGAAGAATGAGGAAATTCCATTATTTCCCATTGAAATAAAGTGCATGGAAGCAATCAAGGAGTGAGTAAATTTAGCATGACATAGCAAGAAAGAAGAATACTACAACAGCCAAGCAAAGCAGCACAATACCTGGTTCCAGCAAGCTGCTGACACTCTTGAAATAGATGTGGACAATGATGTCTTCCTAGGAGGAAGATGTAACGAACAAGAAGAGCGTCAGAAACAAAGGATGATGAAGGGAATGAAAAAACAGTTAAAACATCTGCTTTCCCAACTTGTATTTAAAAACCTCATGAAGACCAAGTATCCAACACAGTTTGGAAGGCTGATGGTGCCTGAGATGCCCCTCCCCACTGCAGAATCTGCTCTGAGCACTGTACCCCAGCAGAAGAAGAAGAGTAAGAAGAAACAACCAATTATGAGTATAAATTAACTTCAGACAAATCAAAGGTTGTTGGTGACAACAATGTGGTGGCTTTGTGCAGCTCTCCTCTCCCCTGTCTGCTCCTGTGGGTAGCAACAATACCCCTATGCCCTTGCTATTACCTCAACAGGGAAGATAATGCCATGGCCAGTTTTGTAGTCAGACTAGTCAAGAGTTAGCAGCTCTTACTCACCCCATTCATCCTCATGCTGCTACATCCCTAACATGTGTGGAGAAATTTGTTTTTTTTTTAATTAAAAGTCATGGCTTAAATGGAAAAAAAATCCCAGGAATATTGCCGCCAAATTCCAGAGTTCCCAGGTCAAGGAGAAAATATTGCAAGCAGCCGGAGAGGAACAACCCAAGTATTGTGGAAACACACTCAGGATAACACAAGATCTAGCAGCTTCTACATTAAGGCATTAAAGGGCTTGGGATATGACATTCTAGAGGTTAAAGGAACTAGGATTAAAACCAAGAATCACCTACCCAGTAAAACTGAGTATAATACTCCAAGGCAAAATGGACTTTCAATAAAAAAGAGGACTTCCAAGTAATCTTGATGAAAACACCAGAGCTGAATAGAAAATTTAACTTTCAAATACAATACTCAAGAGAAGCAGGAAAGGTAAAAGGAAAGAGAAATCATAAGGGACTTACTAAAGTTGAACCATTTTGTTTACATTACTTTATGGAAAAATAATGTTTGTAACTCACGAGACCTTTCTCAGTATTAGAGCAATTGAAGGGAATACACATGTATACATAGACAGAGGGCACAGGTGAGTTGAATGTAAAGGGATGGCATCTAAAAACAAATTAAGGGGTGAGATAGGAATATATTGGGAGAAGGAGAAAGGCAGACATAGAATGTGGTAATTTATCACAATTAAAAGTGGCAAGAAAAAGCAGTTATAATGGAAGGGAAGAGGGGGCAGGTGAAAGGGAATGAGTGAATCTTGCTCTCATTGGATTTGACTTAAGGATGGAATAGCAAACACCATCAATTGTGTATCTTACCCTACAGGAAAGTGGGGGGAAGGTGATAAGAGGAGGGAGATGATATAAGGCAGAGCAGACTGGGAGAGGAGGTAGTCAAAAGCAAACACTTTTGAAAAGGGAGAGGGTCAAGAGAGAAAAGTGAATAAAGGGGGACAGGATAGGATGGAGGGAGATATAATTAGTCTTTCACAACATGACTATTATGGAAGTGTTTTGCATAACAATACATGTATGGCCTAGGTTGAATTGCTTGCCTTCTCAAGGAAGGTGGGTAGGGAGGGAAGAAGGGAATTTGGAACTTAACATTCTAAAAACGAATGTTCAGAAAAAAAAGGTTGTTTTCATATGCAACTGGGAAATAAGATATACAGGCAATGGGGTATAGAAATCTATCTTGCTCTACCAGGAAGTAAAGGGAAAGGGGATAAGGGTGATGGGGGGATTGGGGTGATAGAAGAGAAGGCAGACTGGGGAAAGGGGCAATCATAATTTGTGCCATCTTAGGGTGGGGATAGGGTAGAAATGGAGAGAAAATTTGTAACTCAAAATCTTGTGCAAATCAATGTTAAAAACTAAAAATATTTAATAAAAGAAGAAAAAACCTATTCAACTTATTGGAATCAAAATTATTCTTTGTTTAGTTAAGAATTCATACCTGAAATATAGCTACAGAAGGTGTGTAACATTGTTCTCTTCTATTTTATTAAAAATGATATGACATTTAATATTCAGATCACACCTATTTTGAAGATTTGTAGTACAATATTGGTCTGCAATTATAATTTATCTTCATACATTCAGGAAAGAGCAAGCATATATGCTTTTTCATTTTTCCTGATTTCTAAAAATGCCATTATTAATGACAAAAAAAGAAAAAGATAAGAAAAGTGATAACAATTATATCTATTTCTGATACCTGTGGTTAGCGTTTAAAATTCCAGAAATTCAGTAATAACACTGAAATAACTAATGGTTTCAGTAAAGAGTAGGAATCAAAACAAAACAAAACTAACACACAGAGTAAGAGGAAACAATAGAAAGTGAAGTTCTATTCCAAATAATGAGGAAATATTTAAATATCTGGAGTCAATCTCCCAAGGCCAGCTCATGATGTCTACAGATACAATTACAAAATAGTCATTTGAGAAATAGATGTAGACTTAAATATTTGGAATGATATTCAATTTCCATGGCTAGGCTGTGTCAATATAACAAAATTTCTACTAAAATTTAGTACAGACTCACTGCTATACCAATGAAGCTATCAAAGAGATTTTCATAGAACTAGACAAATTAATTATAAAATTCATTAAGAAGAACAAAAAATCAAGATTCTAAAGGGAAGTGTTTTTTTTTTAAGTAGAAAAGAAACAAGAATATCAGTTCAGAAGCTCAAAATACTACAAGCAATAATCATCAAAACTTTATGATTTTGGTTTAAAAAAATAGAAAGTTAAACGAGTGGAGAAAACAATAAAAGAAGTAGAAAAAGCGCAAATACCAGACTAGTCTTTATTGAATACAAAAGCAAATAAGACTTTAGATAAATCATTCTCTATAAAAGAACTTTTAGACAAAAGTGGAAAGCAATTTGGCAGAAATGGAAAGACTGGCAAAACTGTTGACTGAGTTATGAATTGCTACAACTATTCTGCAAAACAATAAAGAATTATGTGAGAAAGTTTATTGAAATGCTTATATTCTTTTTAAAGATTAATTTATTTATTTTTAGTTTTCAACATTCATTTCCATAAGATTTCGAGTTACAAATTTTCTCCCCATCTCTCCACTCCCCCGTACTCCAAGATGGCATATATTCTAATTGCCCTTTTACCCACTTTGCCCTCCATTCTACCACCCCACACCCCCTCTTTATCCCTTACTTTCCCCCCTTTTTCCCCTTACTTTCTCATAGGGCAAGACAGATTTCTATACCCCATTGCCTGTATATCTTATTTCCCAGTTACATGGAAAACAGTTGTTTACATGTGTTTTTAGAACTTTGAGTTCCAAATTCTCTTCCTTCTTCTCTCACCATCCCCCCTTTCAAAAGGCAAGCAATTCAATATAGGTTATACATCTATCATTACGCAAAACATTTCCATAATAATCATGTCATGAAAGACCAACTATATTTCTCTCCATCCTATCCCATCCCCCATTTATTCAATTTTCTTCTTTGACCATATCCTTTTTCAAAGGTGTTTGCTTCTGACCACCGCACTCCCAATCTGTCCTCCCTTCTATCATCTTCACTCTCTTATCCCTTTCCCACCTACTTTCCTGTAGGTTAAATACCTAATTGAGTGTGTATGCTATTCCCTCATTAAGTCAAATCCAGTGAGAGTAAGATACACTCATTCCCTTTGACCTCACCCCTCTTCCCTTCCCTTATAACAGCTTTTTCTTGACTCTTTTATATGAAATAATTTACCTCATTCTATCTCTCTCTTACTCATTCTCCCAATATATCCCTCTCTCATCCCTTAATTTTATTTTTAGATACCATCATTTTATATTCAACTGACCCTCTGTCCTCTGTCTATATGTCTATATGTATGTGTGTAAATATATTTATATTTATATATATACACACACATAGATAGATGAAGATATATAGATATATATCTGTGCATGTGTATGTGTATGTATATATATGTATGTAGGTGTGTACATGTATGTGTATGTATGCACGAATATATGTATGTACGTATATGTGTGTATTGTGTGTATATATATATGTATGTGTATATACATATATATTTATGTGTCTGTGTGTCTGTGTGTGTCTGTGGAACCCCCTCGACCACCCTAACACTGAGAAATGAGTTATAAATATCATCTTTCCATGTAGGAATGTAAACAGTTCAACTTTAATAAGTCCCTCATGATTTCTCTTTCCTGTTTACCCTTTCATGCTTCTCTTTAGTCTTGTATTTGAAAGTCAAATTTTCTATTCAGCTCTGGTCTTTTAATCAAGAATGCTTCAAAGTCCTGCATTTCATTGAAAGTCATTTTTTTCCTCTGAAGTGTTATACTCAATTTTGCAGGGTAGGTGGTTATGGGTTTAATCTTAGCTCCTTTGACTTCCATATTTCAATTTTTTTCATTCTTTTGATTCTGTTTTATAATTTCTTGATTTCTCACAAAGTCATTTCCTTCCATTTGCTCCATTGTAATTTTTAAGTAATGCTTTTCTTCATTGAACTTTTGGACCTCTTTTTCCCTTTGGCCAATTTTTCTTTTCAAGGCATTCTTTTCCTTGTTGGCTTTTTGGACCTCTTTTGCCATTTGGTTTAGTCTATTTTTAAGGTATTGTTGTCTTCAGAATTTTTGAGTCTCCTTTAGCAAGCTGTTGACTCATAATTTTCTTGCATTCCTCTCAATTCTTTTCCCAATTTTATCTTCTGCTTATCTTACTTGATTTTTGAAATCTTTTTTTGAGCTCTTCCATTGCCTGTGACCAATTCATATTTTTCGCAGAGGTTTTTATGTAGAATCTGTGACTTTGTTGTCTTCTTCTGTCTGTATGTTTTGATCTTCTTAGTTACCAAAGTAAAAATCTATAGTTTCAGTTTTTTTTTACACTCTCTGCTAATTTTCCCAGCCAATTACTTGACTTTTGAGCTCTTTGTCAAAGTATGCCTCTGCTTCCAAAGTAGAGAGTGCTCTTTATCAAGCTTCAGGGGTTTTGTGTTGCTGTCTTTAAAGCTACTTGTAGGCACCTGTAAATTTTTAGTTCTTCTGAGGCGGTATGATCCTAGAAGAGGTGTTTATAAAAAAAATAAAAAGATGAGCATAAAACAACAACAAAAGATCTACTGCTGCAACCTGGGCCGGGGGCAGACTGTGCCATTCTTTCACCCAGGTGAAACAGAGTTTTCCCACTGACCTGCTAAGTTGTCTTTGGAATTTGTTGGTTGAGTACTATGGAAACTGCCACAGCTCAGTGATTTAGAGCCCTGAGACCTGCTCCACATGGTCTTCTCAGGCCTGGTGTGTCCTGGCATGGCACACACTAGGCTGCACTCTGCTCCCCTTGGTGGGTTGCACTCTGCTCCCAGCGCAGTGCTATATAAACTTCCCAGCAATTATCTGGGCCATCTTGGGCTGGAGATTTGTTTTACTCTGGCATTTTGTGGGTTCAGTATCTCTAGAATTTGTTTAGAGTCATTTTTACACGTTTTTGGAGGGATTTGGGGGAGAGTTCAAGGAAGTCCCTGCTTTCACTCCACCATCTTGGCTCTGCCCTGCTTATGTCTTTTTAACTCAGCAATTTCATTATTCAGTCCTATTTGTGATTTCACCAAGAGGTTGAAAACAGAAAGTTCCCATATACTCCCAAAATGCTCATGCCAGCATTTTTGTGCTAATTTTGGCCTAAAAATCAACACCAATAAAACAGAGCTTCTCCACCAGCCAGCATTGTACCATCTATATGTTGAACCATTGATTACAACAAATGAATAAATTTTGAATGCCGTGGATAAGTTCACTTACTGTGGCAGTGCACTTTCTAGTGATTTACATATAGAAGATGAACCTGACACATCATTGCTAGAGTTAGCTAAATGTTTGGGAGGCTCCAAAGGAAATAAGTATAGGCTGCCTACCAGACTGAAGATCTACAGAGACATTGTGCTGACCTCATTGCTGTATACTTGAAAAAACCTGGATAGCCTACCAGAAACATGCCAAGAAATTGAATTGCTTCCATTTGAATTTTTAGGAAGATTCCAAAGATTCTTTCGCAAGATAAGGTACCAGACACTGAGATACTCTCTTGAGCTAAAATTTCAAGTGTTCAAAGTCTACTGCAGTGAGTCCAACTCCTATGGGCTGTCCATATTGTTCAAATGCTTAGCATATGTTTGCCTAAAAGAGATTATTGAGAACTCAGAGAAGACAAGTTCTCATATGGAGGTTAGAAGAGGTGCTACAAGGACATTCTCAATGTCTGTCTGAAGACTTTTAGTTGTTTTTGAAACATGGGAGACACTGGCACAGGACAGCCCAGTAAGGCATGCCTGCATCAAAGAAGATGCTGTGCTCTATGAACAAAACAGCACTGTAGTAGGTCAAAAGAAACATGAGATGTGCAAATTTAGAGAAATCTCCACTCCGAGTGTTCCTATGTACTGTTTGTACCCAATCTGTGTTGAGGCTTTCTGAGTTCATATTGGTCTGATCAGCTAGTTGGTACCTTGACCCAAACACAGTGAGGTCATCTTGGTCCTCTTTGATAATGCAGAATAAAGGATGATAACCAACAAAGAAGTAGAAACAAATCAGATGATGTTGACTGTGGAATGACTAAACAAATTGTAATACAACAAGAACATAATGACTCTGCCATAAGAAATGATGAAAATGAAAATTTCAGAGATTATATGGACCACTGTGAAGTTAAATAATTACAACTAGGAAACAGATACAATAACCTCAGTAAAACAAATTGAAGAAATGGGGGAGGGGGATTGAGCACTGCTGAGAAAACAAATTCTCCCCTTCCATTTATTTCAGGAATGGATGGTGGGATTGGAATGGCACATTTAATGTCAGATGTATTTGTGTTTATTGGTTTTGTTGAAAAAAAACTAGATAAGCAACAACAAAAAATAAATGAACTCAATGCACAAAAAACCTAAATTGATTAGAGAAGAAAAGCTTTCTTATGGAAAAAAATACTGGGAAAATGGAAAGCAAATTTTTATTATTTTTTTTTCTCCTTACATTCCCATTAGCTTTTTTTTTCTGGATTCTCTCTTCCCTCTAGACCTCTTTCAGAATCTTTCCACTGCTTAGGAGACTGCAAGACCAAATGTGCTCAATATCGTCTGTTCTATAGATATGGAAGCTTGTTTAGCTCTTGCCCTGTTAACGCAGGAGTTTTGAATCCTCATTCCTTTAGCCTTGGATGTCCTTATGGGCTTCTCTTTTAAACAACTGTATGCTTTTCTTCCTAACCCTCCCCAATTATATCCCTTATATTTCCTTTTTTTGTAGAATCAATGTTTTCTGACTAATTTTGGGTAGGAAAAGGTTCTCATTGAATCACTTGGACATGAGAGCTAGGTATAAGGGTTCCTTAGCACAATCTTCTTAGAATAATTATATTGGCTGGATTGGTGGCATTGACATGAGCTTAAAACAGGGGCCCTGAATGAGAACTTAAAATAATTCATTTTTTAATAAATTTTAAGAATCTTATTTTTAATAAAACATCATATTGTGTTTCTTATGCTTTGTGGTTTTATCTTTGCTCATGTTTGCACATTTTTTCTTCTTTTGACCATGATGCTGACACATAATGCTGTATCACTAGACAAGTCACTACATCATAGACTCTTACAATTCTCTAAGACTATAATTTACAAAGAAGGAACCAACCTACACTGGTAGAAGGATCTTCCTCATCCAAGTGTTCTCTAAAGCAGTGGAATCAACGTTAAGGGAAAAACAACTACTCCACCACCTTGCTGATTATGTTCCTTCCATTTGAAAAATAGAATATATTCCATATCGAATATCACAGAGACAAAAAAAGTGCATCTTCTTATGTAAGTTTTAGATTAAATCTTAGATACTGATAGCTCCAATCCAGCTGAATAAGCTTCACATATCAGCTTGCCTATTTTTCTGCATCCAGCAAGGTTTACTATAACCATCTTAGACAGATGAGTGTTACTTCTCTTCCTTAAAATCTCTCTTGAGTGGCCTAGTTATTATTTACCATCCAATATGTCAGCACATTTTCCCTTATGTATAAGTTAAATTGCCCTGCTACAATTTTAAACTTCAGCATATTCTCTGCTAATTGTAGATGGAAAAAAAATGTTACTTGCTAACACTTTCTCCTTTCAAAAGTTCTGTTAACCCCAGTAATTCTCCAATGAATTTTCTTGAATTTTTCAATAATTCCTATAAAGAATAGTGCTCATATAGGAAACACTATGATTCCTAGATGATTTTTACCAAGGAAGATTATAACAATCTTTTTAGGATGTTTAGATGTTCGGTTATCCTTAGTTTAGCTCACTATATTCATATGCAACAATAATATTGCATATGTAAATGATCCTATTCTGATGTTATTTTAATGGTATAAGATGGTACAAATAGAAAATTCATTGACTGACGCAATTCAGCAGTGTGTCAATGTATTAATCTTAGTGTTATTTGTAGAGAACTGCCTAGGGAAGTCAGGTTGACTGACATGGTATTGATCAAATAAGTAGTATGTGTATGACTTGAACTCATTTCTTCTTGACTCACAAAGTCAACTCTCTTTTGCATGACCACATTGTCTAAGAGAGTCCTTTATGGTTAATGGAAAATTTCCTCACAATAATCCTACAGAGGAAGGAGTGCAAGTATAATTATCTCCATTTTATAGATAGGGAAATTAAGACTCAGAAACTTGATAAAGATAACAGTGAGGCAGAAGTTGAAACCAAATCTCAACTGCAAAGTTAGTATTTTTTCTGCTACACCAAGTTACTTTTAGACATAGAGGTATATGGAAGGAAAGGATTTAGCAATGATCTAGTCTGTCCATCTTTCTCTCTGTCTCTGTCTCTCTGTCTCTGTCTCTCCGTCTCTCTCTTCTCTCTCTCTCTCTCTCTCTCTCTCTCTCTCTCGCTCTCTCTCTCTCGCTCTCTCTCTCTTGCTCTCTCTCTTTCCCTCTTTAGGGAATGTAAGGTCAAGGTGCATTAAGTAACTCATTTCACATCTCATGGATAGTTAATAGCACAATTTGAAACAGAATACTTGTTTCCTCAATTTTTTATTTTATTTTGTGGTGATAGAGTATGGCTGCCTATTGATGAATTTTGCTTTATTATTAAAATTCCATTTTGAATATGGAATGTGAAATATCACATAAATATATAATACATTTGCATATATTTCCTAGCCATAGTTGTCTTAATGAGAATTCATTTCCCTATAAAATAGGAAACAAAATGCTCACATTTTTACTTCCTCTAGTCTGCAACAGGGCAACTAAGTGGCAAAGTGGTTAGAGCACTGGGCCTGGAGTCAGGAGGAACTGAATTCTAACAAGGCCTTAGACAATTACTAGTTTTGTGATCCTGAGCAAGTCACTTAATTCTGTTTGCCTCCATTTCCCCATCTGTAAAATGAGCTAGAGAAGGAAATGGCAAACCACTCCAGTTCCTTTGCCAAGAAAAAACCCAAATTGTGTCACAAATAGTAAAAGATACAGCAACAACGGCACTCTGCCACAAGTTTAAATTAATCAAAGTTGCAATTTAACAAATGAGTATTAAAGAAGCCAATACTTTATTAGAACTATGTAGAAGCCTCTCTCAAATACTCATTTTTATTCTAAACTATATTTGAAGATTGTTAAGTAGCAAGTTAAATCTTCAGAAAAAAGTTCTTCACTGGATTGGGTAGGGTTACTAACCAGATTTCTAGTTTAATTTAGGAAATGAACCTATAATATTAGATACTTTAAGGTTCTCTGTGTATGTGTTTTTGTGTAGGACACAGAAGGAATTTGTCCCAGTGAATCACAGTTAACCCTCACTAAAGAAACTACACTTACTAGAATTCTAAATTAAAGTAATTCACCTATTGATACAATTTTAAGTGCTCTCTAAAAGTATGACTGTTCAAGACATTTTGTCAGCTGTCACTTTGTTTTAATTTTTAAGATCTTATCACTGGCTAGTTTCAAATGTAAATGAAATCAGCTAGCATTAAGTATTTATTATTTTTTAGATATAATGGTGTTATGGATAAAACAAAAAAGGAGGGGAAAAGTACCTGTCCTCACGGAGCTGGTGTATAACTAAGGGAAAAAGGAATGACACACATGGGACACAGTCAGTATAAAAGCAACAAAGTTAGAGATGGGATGTCACATGGGAGCAATAGCAATTTTCCTCCTTCTCCCTCTCTGTAAAATAGAGTTGCCTGGAGGTCCAAAAGGTAAAGTGACTTCTCTTGGGTTCTACAGAAAGTATCTTCTAGATCCTGGACTTGAACCTAGATCTTCCTTATACCACCAAGAGTTATAGACTGTTTCTATCCATTATCCCAGGTCATCTCTTCAGACATGTGTTTACTTAGTAGGAATGAAAGCTTTCTCCATTGATTCGTTATCATATCATTGACCCAGCTAAAGTTTACCAAGAATAAATTTATACCTAATCCAATAATTTTTTTTGTTTAATTATTGGTTCTTTCTCTCATTAAGTTTGTTAGTCCAAACAATTTATATGTGAAGATAGTTTTCAACATTTACTTTCCTAAGATTTTGAGTTTCAAATTTGTCTCCTTCCCTACTTCCCCTTCCACATCCCCTCCCTACTATCTGAGACAGCAAGCAAACTGACATGGGTTATACATGCACAATTTCTTTAAATATATATATCCATATTAGTGATGTTATGAAAAAAGAATCAGAACAAAAGGGAAAAAAACCACAAGAAAAAAAGAACAGTAAAAATAGTATGTTTTGATCTGTGTTGAGACTCCATTGCTCTTTCTTTGAATGTGAATAGCATTTTCTAACATAAGTCTTTTTTGGAATTCTCATAGATCATTCAACTGCTGAGAAGAACTACGTCCAGGATAGTTGATCATCTCACAATGTTCCTGTTACTGTGTACAATGTTCTCATTCTGCTCACTTCACTCAGTATAAGTTCATGTAGGGTTTTCCTAATTTTTACTAAATCTGTCTGTTTGCCATTTCTTATAGAATAATGTTCCATTACATTCATATACCACAACTTATTCAGCCATTCCTCAATTGATGGTCAAACTCCCAATTTCTAATTTTTACCACCAAAAAAAGAACTGCTATAAATATTTTTGCAAATATAGTTCCTTTTTCATTTTTATGATCTTCTTGGGATACAGACTTGGTAATGGTATTGCTAGATCAAAGGGTATGCAAAATTTTAGAGCCCTTTAGATATACTTCCAAATTGCTCTCCAGAATGGTTGGACCAGCTCCCATCCACCAACAATGCATTAGTGTTGCAATTTTCTCACATTCTCTCAAAATTTATCATTTTCCTTTTCTATCACATTAGGCAATCTAGTAAATGTGAGGCAGTACTTCAAAGTTGTTTTAATTAGCATTTCTTTAATCAATAGTGATTTAGAGCATTTTTTTTCAAATTACTATAGATAGCTTGAATTCTTTTATCTGGAAACTGCCTGTTAATATTCATTGTCCATTTATCATTTGGGGGATGAATTGTATTCTTATAAATTTGGCTGGGTTCTTTCTCTATTTTTTTTGTTTTCAAACTTTTTTATATTTTTTCAATGATTAATTTAAGTATTAAATAAAATATTCTTTACATAAAGCAAAAAAGAAATATATATGTATATATACATATATCTATATATACGTGTATATATATATCTATATCTATATCTATCTATATATATATTTATATATATACCAAACTGTGAATATCTACTGCTTTTAGTTTGCTTTTTATTTCTAAGATGTTTTAATTTAACTTTTGGATCTGTTCTGACTGCTTGTCACTCTGCGTTCTTGTTATTTAAAAAATACTCAATGAGTTGCCTTCTTTATTGTTATTTTTAGTATCACAATATCTAGTGAAATGCTATTTCAATGGGGATAGTCAGGTGTATTGTTGGAAGTGTCTTTTGTGTCCAAACACACAATTTCTCTGAAGAGAGAAAGTGCAAAGAAAGACAGGACAGTATGAACAGGATCATTTCACAAAATAAAAATGAAATGCAGACAAAAACAAAGAAGGCAGGATTGGCTCAACAACACACATATGAGAGTGAGGTAGGTATGAGAAAGACATGAAATGAAACAGACTTGTATTATTACAAGACCTTGTTTGTATTATCAATGGCAGGGGATATACCACATTTGAACTCTAATTCTCTGTGTCTGATGTACCATATGGAGAAATAGTAATAAAACTAATCCTCAGAATGCTATGTTGTCTACAAGGAGATCAAAGATGATAAAAGAGGAGCATATCCACAGAAAAAATAGCATACAAAGTGTATAATGAAGGGATGGTGATGGACAGCCCACATAATCTAGTGTCATGGAAGCAGAAAAGAGATTTAGAGAAAAGTCGCAAGCAGATGGGATTAAATTCCTGCAGCAGTCATTTGGTAGGGCATGGATAACTCATACAGGAGTTTAAGGCATGGATGGATTGTGAGGGGTTATCAAGTGGAGAGAATGCCCCTGTCAATGAGAAATATAAATAGCAAAGTAAGGGAAGTGCTTATTACTCAGATTACAGTAGTTGGATAATAAGAGTTGTGAGTTAATGCCTACACATATCTTAGATGAGCCCTGAATGTACACAAATCTCTAGAGCTAGAGGTGAATAGGAGGAAGAAATGTACAGGGCATAATTTATATAGGAAACTTAGAAGTACATTAAGTGAATTCAAGTTACTCCACTGTAAAATGGACCCTTTTTGACTCCAACATTCTCTCTGAAGCTGAACAACTGTGCATTGTGGATATATATGAACTACCAAAAAGTCAGATCACAGTGGCTGAACAGGCAATAGAGAGAGTCATGGCATGGAGAAGCAGGCTACAGGCACATAGATAATTTTCCTATAAGAACATTGTTAAGTATCTCACTACCTTAATTATCCTGCTTATTCCTCATATGTCTGTTCTTCAGAGTTCTGTATAAATAGTTCATCTTTCCATGTGGGTAATACATGCCAACATTCATGGGTGTCATTTTGTTAGTCTGTTGTTTCCATGATGCTTGATGATAGGCAACCCATGATATTAGAAATCACCAGAAATGGCAGGCAGGAACCCTCCCTTCTGATACTCTGCCAACAACTGCCTCTAAGAACACTGAGCAAGGCACTTAAACCTGTCCTGGATGAAAATTCTGATCTGTAATGAGACTTAGTCCATTGGGCTTCAGAGCTGCTTTTCCACTATCACTACTGTTTTTCTCTATACTTTAGAAATGAGGCCTATATTTCTAAAATACATAGAGAATTGAGTCAAATTTATAAGAATATACATCATTCTCTAAATGATAAATGGTGAAAGAATATGAACAGGTGGTTTTCAGAGGAAGAAATTAAAGCTATCTATAATCATTTGAAAAGATGCTCTAAATCACTATTGATTAGAGAAATGCAAATCAAAACTCTTACATACTACATCACACCTATCAGATTGGCTAACATGACAAAACAGGAAAATGATAAATGCTGGAGAAGATGTGGGTAAATTGGAACACTAATTCATTGCTGGTGGAGTTGTGAGCTGATCCAATCATTCTGGAGAGCAATTTGGAACTACATCCAAGGGGCTATGAAATGTGCATACCCTTTAACCCACTGATACCACTTCTAGGGCTGTATTCCAAAGAGATCATAAATTTGGAAAAGGTCACATATGTACAAAAATATTTATAGCAGCTCTTTTTGTGGTGGCTAAGAATTGGAAATTAAGGGTATGCCCATCAATCAGGGAATGGCTGAACAAGTTGTAGTAAAAGACTATGTAATGGCAAGCAAAGAGGCACTTTTGCTGTTTTCATTTTCTTTTGGAGTGCTTCTCAATACTAAGGAGATCAAGTAATTTGATTGAGTGTTACCTTCCTTGAATCAAGAGCCTTTGATTGAATCAGGGGTTATTGACTGGAAACAGTAAATATACTTTGAGGTTAGCATTTTGCCTCAGGGCTCACTCATTGGAAGAGTGTTCATGTGTGTCTGGGTAGCCATGAAGGAGCCCCCCTGCCCCGGCCCTGGCTTTGAAAGTGCATATTTTGCCCTGAAGTATTATACTCGGTTTTGCTTAGTAGGCAATTCTTGGTATTAATCCTAGCTCCTTTGACCTCCAGAATATAATATTCCAAGCCCTTTGCTCCATTAAGGTAGAAGTTGCTAGATCTTGTGTTATCATGATTGTGTTTCCAATTGTTTCTTTCTGCATGCTTGCAATATTTTCTCCTTGATCTAAGAACTCTGGAATTTGGCTACCATATGCCTAGGAGTTTTCTTTGGGAACTTTTTCAAGAGACAATTAGTGAATTCTTTTATTTTCTATTTTACTCTCTGGTTCTAGAATATAAAGACAGTTTTCCTTGATAATTTCTTGAAAGGTGATGTCTAGGATATTTTTTTTAATTGATCATGGTTTTCGTGTAGTCTAATAATTTTTAAATTCTCTCTCCTGGATCTATTCTCCAGGTCAGTGGTTTTTGCAGTGAGATATTTCACATTGTCTTCAATTTTTGTCATTCTTTTGCTTCTGTTTTATAATTTCTTGATTTCTCATAAAGTCACTAGCTTCCAATAGCTCTAATTCTTAAGACATTGTTTTCTTCAGTGATCTTTTGGAACTCCTTTTCCATTTAGCCAATTCTGCCTTTTAAGGCCCTCTTCTCCTCATTGGCTTTTCAGAGCTCTTTTGACATTTAGGTTAGTCTATTTTTAAGGTGTTATTTTCTTAAGTATTTTTTTTTGATCTCCTTTAGCAAGCTGTTGATTCGTTTCTTATGATTTTCTTGCATTGCTCTCATTTCTCTTCCCAATTTTTCTCTACCTCTCTTACTTGATGCTCCAAATCTTTTTTGAGCTCTTCCAGGCCCTGAGACCAATTTTATTTTTCTTGGAGGCTTTTGATGTAGGATCTTTGACTTTGTTGACTTCTGTCTATATGCTTTGATCTTCTTTGTCACCAAAATAAGATTCTGTGGTTTGAGTCCTTTCATGCTGTCCATTCATTTTTCCCAGTCAATTACTTGACTTTTGAGCTCTTTGTCAGGGTATGACTTCTTCCAGAGAGGAGAGTGCTCTGTCCCAAGTTTCAGGGTTTTGGTGCTGCTGTTTTCGGAGCTACTTCTATTCTGAGGTGATATGATACTCATCTCTGGCCTGTGCTCTGGTCTGTGAGTGCAAGCACTCTTTTTGGGTGTAATTTCTAAGAGGACTCTCTCTCCACAGCCATCACAAGCTCTTCCACACTAGCACTCCTCCTCCTCCAAGGACCACCAACCAGGACAGGGACCCAGATGCAAGCAGGGCAAAGCAAGAGATCCCTGCACTCTCACTCTGATCAGCCACTTGCCCCACAGTCTCTACTCGTGGAGTTTGCAAAGCAGTCACTGCTACTGCTGCTGCTGCTGCTGCTGCTGCTGCCATCACCACTGAAGCCACCTTTGCCTCCCTGGAGCTGGGGCCAAAGCACTCCCTTCTATCACCTAGGTCCAACAGAGTTTTCCCATTGACCTGCTAAGTTGTCTTTGCCATTTGTGGATCGAGAAGTCTAGAAACTGCCACAGTTGCCAGTGATTTGGTGCCCTGAGGCCTGCTCTGCCAGGTCTTCTCCTGCCTGCTTTCTTCTGGCATGTCTCACGCTGGGCTGTGCTCCACTCCCAGCATGGTGAGATAGACCCTTCCCTGTAACCATCCAGGCCATCTTGGGTTGGAGACTTCTTTCACTGTCATTTTTTGAGTTCTGTAGCTCTAGAATTTGTTTAGTCATTTTTTACAGGTGTTTAGAGGGATTTGGGGGAGAGGTCAAGAGAGTCCCTGTTTTCCTGCCACCCTACCACTTTGAAAACCCAGATGTTGGTGTTTTTCTCTCTGCTAACTATGTATGCATTGCTATGGTCAGAGAATTAGAAGCCTGTTTTTTGATTTGTGTTATTTTCTCTATAATTTCTGTTAGTATTTGCGCCGAAGTTTAGGGTGCTGACTTGTTCCCCTGAACTAAGTGAATGATATATACATGTTTAATTAAAGTAAGATTGTCAACCCCTCAAAGTTTCTTTCCTTTAGAAAAGTACATCAAAGTACCTGCGCTAGCAGCCCTCCTGTGTGCTAGTGTTAATGCCTTTACACTTTCACAGTAGCTTCAAGTAACAGTGTTATTATAGATTGTAATGGAATACTATTGTGCAATAAGAAATGATGAGCAGGAGGACTTTAGAAAAACACAGAAACACTTACGTGAAATGGTGCTCAGTGAATTGAACAAAACCAAGAGAACATTGTACACAGTAATAGCCCCGTTGTGCAATGACTAACTTTGATAGACTTAGCTCTTCTCAGCATTGCAAGGGTCTAATAAACTCCAAAAGACTCATGATGGAAAATGCTATCCACATCCAGAGAAAGAACTGTAGAGCCTGCATGCAGATCAAAGCATACTATTTGTATTCTCTTTTGTTCTCTCTTTTTTATCTTTCCCATGTTTCCTTCCATTTATTCTAATTCTTCTTTATCACATGACTGGTATGAAAATATGTTTAATAAGAATGTATATGTAGAACCTGGGGTGTAGGGTATGTTCAGAGAGGACTGATACCTGTGGAGTGATGGCTGCTGAGGTTTTTCAAGGATGATATTCACTTTTGGTGTCCACCTGTTCCACTCAACTCTCACCTGTGGCTCCAAGAAGTTGTAGCATGTGCAGTGGCCACACTCCCATAAGCTTTTTCAGTAGACGAGCTAAACCAGGTTGAAGGCAACCAAGGGGTCTCAAACCCATTGATGCGTAAGATTGTGTCTACCCCAACCACGTGAAGACTTCCCTGGTGAAATGGGTAGATGAGAACAATTTGTTCCACCAGCCAGGAAGGTAGCTGAAGCAGGTGCTGTGGAGTGCATAGAGCTTGGTAATACATTGAAGAAAAGAAGGTCATCCACTGCATCTTGAGCCATCACCACTCATCTTGATTCTGTCCCCACTGGACTGTGATGACCCTAGAGGAGAGAGTGAGGCCTACAACTTTGTCCAGCTCTGCCTTACTTAAATCCAATTTACACATGAATCAAAAGATATCACTTATACCATCTTACCATTATACCTATATCAAAGTCCTGTGGCAACAGGCAAGTGATAAAGCAGAAGGTGCAGATACACTGGGAGTTGTAGTCACAATCCTACATGTAGGCTGCCTAGGCCATAGGGTCATCTCACTGGAAGCAGTAGTGGGATTTGGCAGCCCCATGGTTATCTGAGCAGGCTTTTAAGGATCACACTGCTCACCTCCTGGTGTGAGGAAGGGGTTAGAAAAGGTGCCTTAAAATTGTTTGCTTACCCATCCCTGGCTTGATTACTGAAGCAGATGGGGAATTCCACTCTGTGGTTGAAGCACCAAAAAATGTACAAAAACATCTGCAAAGACAATTACACTCAGCATCATCACATGGAACATATGCACACTTATAGACAATACCAAAATCCAGTAGACCTGAAAGAGGAACAGTTCTTGGTGCAAGAGATCTCAGCAGGTATCTCATCCAGATAGCAGCCCTGCTATTTGGCTGGCAAATGAAGGCCAGTTCATTGAAGTCAGAGCTGGATACACGTTTTATTTGGAGTGGCCGCAGTGAAGGAGAGAGCCACGTGCCTGTTGTAGGTTTTGCTGTCAAAACTAATCTCGTCAACAAACTTGTATGCCTGCTAAAAGGAATAAATAACAGGCTCATGAAAGTGTGGCTGACAATTGCAGGAACATGTCATGCAAAACGAAACCATCATCAGTGCCTATGCTCCCATTATGATGAACACTGACGAAGTCAACAAAAAAATTTTATGAATACCTGGAGACCCTTATCATCAGTGTGTCAAAAAAGGACAAGGTTACAATTCTGGGTGACTTTTAATGCTAAAGTAGGCTCAGGCTACCAGACCTGTCAGGGAGTCCTAGGGAGGAATGGAGTTGGAAACAGCAAGAGCAATAGTCACTTGCTACTGAAGACTTGTACATCTCATGACCTTCTCATCACCAACACTGTCTTTTGTTTACCTAAATGCAATAAAATTTAATGGATGCACGCTCACAGAAAACATTGGCATTCAATAGACTATGTAATTGTAAGGAGAAGAGACAGATAGAATGCAAGAGTGATGAAGGCAATGTGTGGTGCAGAGTGCTGTACTGATCATAGACTTATCCTTTCCAAGCTAAATATTCACATTCAACAAAAGTGGCACCCCCAAGGCAAAATGACAGAAGAATTAATGTCAACAAACTAGAGCTCTTCTTTGACAGAGAACAGTTTGTTGCTAACTTGGAGGGAAAAGTTGAGCCAACACACGATTGGCAATAGTGGAGAAGAAAAGGAGTGGGCAGCTTTCAGAGATTTGATATATAGCACTGCATTTACTTATCTAAGTCAGAACACTCACAAACACCAAGACTGCTTTGATGAAAATAATGAGGAAATTCAGAAGCTGGTAAATGAAAAATGAGAACTCCACAGGATTTAGCAGCAGCATAGTTCATCCACCTCTAAGAAGGCTGCACTTAATTCCATCAAAAGTGAAGTACAAGCAAAGGTTAGAAAGATGCAAGATTCTTGGCTTAGTAAGAAGGAAGATGGAATTCAGTTTTATAGTAGTAATCCAAAGTACTTTTATCATTCCCTGAAGTGTATTTATAGGCCAAAGACCTATGGTGCATCTCAACTACTCAGTGCTAATGGAGACACATTGATTAGTGATAAGAACATCTTCCTCAAGAGATGGTCTGAACACTTCCATAGTGTTCTCAACAGACCATCATCAAGCAATGCTGAGTCCATTGACCTTTACCTCAGGCAGAAGTCAATCCCTCCCTATCTGAAAGTCCAACGGAAAAAAGATGTTTTGAATTCCATTAAGTTCCTTTCCTGTGCTAAAGCACCTGGTTCTATTCCAGCTGAGATTTACAAGGTGGGGAGTCCATCGCTCATACAAAAGCTGATTGAAATTTTCCAGGTCATATGACCTGGTTATCCCCCAGGAAAGGTTGCCTCCATTGTCCATGTCTACAAAGTTAAAAGAAATAGATTGTCCTGTGACAATCATGGGGAGGGGGTGGGGTTCTCATTTAGTCTTTGCTAGCAAAAGTCCTCCTTAATAGGCTGATCCTTCACCTGGAAGATGGTCCTATAACATGAGACCAATGTAGCTTCAGAAAGGGTCAAAGAATAGTACATATGCTGTTTGCTGTCCAACAACTCCAGGAAAAATGCCAGGAGCAGAACAGAGGTCTGTATACAATGTTTGGTGATCTGACCAAAGATTTTGATACTGTTATTCATGAGGGCTTATGGAAATTTATGTCAAAATTTGGTTGTGGGGAGAAGTTCATCAGCATTGTACATCAATTTCATGATGGCATGTTTACCCAGGCTCTAGATAATGGACAATTGTCTTGTGCCTTCCTAGTCACCAATGGAATGAAACAAGGCTGTCTCCTTGCTCACATGCTTCTTAGCATCATGTTTTCAGCCATGCTGTCAAATACTTTCGATGAGAATGAACACAGCATCAAGGTCAGCTACAGCACTAATGGTAAGTTCTTGAACTTGAAAAGGCTACAAGACAAGATCAAAGAGGAAGGAGTGTTGGTGCATGATTTTCTGTTTGTGCATGATTGTGTACTCAATGTAGTCTCTGAAGCTGAGATGCAATATGGATCACTTCTTTGCTGCTTGAGCTAATTTTGGCCCAACACCACCAAGAAAACACAGGTGCTCCATCAGCTACCACCACACCATACGTCCGTGGAACCATCAGTTATAGCAAATGGAGAAGTTTTAAATGCTGTGGATAAGTTCACTTACCTTGGTAGTGTTCTTTCCGGGGATGTCCACATTGATAATGAGGTTGACACACACATTGATAGAGCTAGCTCAGTGTTTGGGAGGCTCCGAAGGAAAGTATGGGAGAGAAGAGGTGTTAAACTGGTTACCAAACTGAAGGTCTACAGAGTTGTACTGATTTCATTGTTGTATGCCATGAATCCTGGACAGTCGACCAGTGGCATGCCAGGAAACTGAATCAATTCCATTTGAATTGTCTTAGGAAGATTCTGAAGTTCACCTGGCAGGAAAGGGTACCAGACACTGAAGCTCTTACTTGAACTAAACTGCCAAGCATTCAAACTCTGCATCAGAATATGCAACTGCAATGGGCTGGCTGTGTTGCTTGAATATAAAATGTATGCTTACCAAAAAGACTATTTTATGGAGAACTCACACCAAGCAAGCATTTATATGGTTGTCAGAAGAAGCAATACAAGGACACGCTCAAGATCCCTCTCCAGAACTCTGGAATTGATTATGTGACATGGGAGACATTGGCACAGGAATGCTCAGCATGGTGTTCCCACATCAGAGAAGACTCTGTGCTCTATGAGCAAAACAGAATTGAAACAGATCAAAAGAAATGCAAGATGCACACATTTAGAATATCCATCCCAAATGTTCACATGGACTATTTGTGACCAACCTGTGGTAGAGCATTCTGAGTTCACATTAGTCTAATCAGCCATAGTAGAACACATTGAAACTTGACTCTAGCATAGTGATGTCATTTTGGTCCTCTTAGAGAGCAAAAAACAACATAGAATCTATAGCACATTGCATGCTGTCTTGGGGAGGGCAAAGGGGAGGGAGAAAGAAAAAATTTAAAACTCAAAAGCTTATGGAAGTGAATGTTGAAAACTAAAAATAATTTGAGTTTTTTTAAAAAAAAAGAAACAAAGCTTTTATCAGAGACACTGGATGGAAAAATTGTTTTGCAGCTTTCTGCTTCCCTTCTAATCTTGAATGCATTGGTTCTGTTTGTGCAAAAGCTTTTTAATTTAATAAAATGAAAATTGTCTATTTTACATTTCATAATGCTCTCTATATCTTCTTTGATGATAAATCCTTCGTTTCTCCATAGATCTGACAAGTAAACTATTCCTTGCTTTCCTAGTATGCTTATGTTATCACCCTTTATGTCCAAGTCATGTACCCATTTTGATGATATCTTGGTATATGCTGTGAGATGACAGTCTTTGCCTAGTTTCTGCCATGTTATTTTCTAGTTTTTCAAGCAGTATTTGTCAAATAGTGAGTTCTTATCCCAGAAGCTGGAGTCTTTAAGTTTTTCAAACAGGAAATTACTATAGTCATATATTAGTATGTCATGCGTACCTAACCTATTCTACTAATTCACCACTCTATTTCTTAGCTATTACAAAATAGTTTTGATGTTTTTCACTTTAGAATAGAGTTTTAGATATGGTAGGGCTAGGCTACCTTCCTTTGCATTTTTTTTTCATTAATTCCCTTGGTGTTCTTTACCTTTTGTTAATCCAAATGAATTTGTTGTTATGTTTCTAGCTCTTTAAAATAATTTATTTGTAGTTTGGTTGGTGTGGCATTGAATAACTAAATTAATTTAGATAGCATTGTCATTTTTTTTATTATACTAGCTAAGAATCCCCAAAAGTAATTGATATTTTTCCAGTTGTTTAGATTTGACTTTATTTGTGTACAAAGTGTTTTGTAATAGTGTTCATACAGTTTCTGAGTTTGTCTTGGCAGGTAGACTGCCAAATATTTTATATTGTCTACAGCTATTTTAGGTGGAATTTGTCTTTCTATCTCCTGCTGTTCAGTTTTTTGGCAATATTTAGAAATGCTGATGATTTATGAGGATTTATTTTATATCCTGAAATTTTGTTAAATTAGTTAATTATATCAAGTTGTTTTTTAGTTGATTCTCTAGAATTCTCTAAGCATATATCATATAATCTGTAAGGGTGATAACTTTGTTTCCTCATTGCTTATTCTAATTTTTTTTTTAAATTTCCTTATCTTCACTTTGCTAAATCTAACATTTCTAGTACAATAAGGAAAAATAGTGGGGATAATGGCCATCCTTTTTCTAAGGTTTTAAAAGGTTTTATTTATTTTCATTTTTACATTATGTTTAGATTATTCCTACTTTGTAAAAGGTTTTTATAAAAAAGATTAAAAGAGTAGAAGTTATAATACTATGATGCCATCTGAAACTACACTTAATATTTCTCAACATTCTCCCATCACTATTTTTAAAAATTAAGAAAGATCAATTTTTTCACACATCTTGTACTACAATGGAAAAAAATTCCAACAAACATACATAATAAAATTCCAATTCCCACAATGGAGGAATAAAGAAAAAATATAAGTCTTATCATATACACTAAGTTTTTCACATATCTAATGGTTAGCATGTTGCACCACTAGTCCTTTGGAATCACAGATAGTCATTTTATTGATCATAGCTCATTAAACCTTCAAAATTGTTTCTTTTTTTTAACAGTGTTCCCACTGTACAAGTTCTTTCCCTGCTTCTATTCACTTCATTTTTAATCAGTTAGTAAGAATCTTCATTGGGTATGTCTTCTCAAATCTCTTCATTTGACTCTCACTTAATTTTCATAACTTTATGTTTACTCTTGATTCTTTGGTGAGTCATTATTCTTTCTATCCATGTCTTTTAGAAATCATGTTCCACATTAGTGAATTTTTAAACTTGCATCTTTTGTGAGCATATTTTGTCTCTTATCTGTGACTCATCAATTTATTTTGTGTTGACCTCCCACTACTGTATGATTCATTGCTCAAATATTGAAAACGACAAATTTCTTCCCATTCCTAAAGTGAAATACATTACAATACAGGTAATAAAAAGGATCATATGTGGGGGTGAGGAATTGGGTTCCCCTCTGGAGGAAATTTCCAAGCAAGTGTCATTGTCATGGTCAGGCTCTGGGATTTCTTCAGCCTCATCTGATATGAGCTAAATAGTAGGAATATTTTCATTCTTGGAGTAGAGGCAAATTGAAAATATAGGCCAGAGAGTCTCTGGCCTATGTGACATCTACAGCCTACATCATAAAACACTATGTCTTCTTCCTCCTCATCCAAAAAGATCACCACTTTGTAGTTTTTCTCTTAAGAGGATTTTTGTCCTTGCATAGTACAGACTATATATTTATTTTGTCTTAGATGCAGAAGCCAATACCAATGTAAGAAGATGGTGCAACCTCTCCAATTCTATTTACAGAGGTCTTACAAAAAATCCAATATCACAAGAAGAACCATTTACCACTGTTACCTTCCAGTAATTTCTTCCAGACATGAATCTCCGAGTTGCCAGGACAAGACCAGTTAGATCAGATCTCTCCACAGTACAATGCAATGTCTTCCATGAAACTCTTTGTCTCCTTATTATCAAATCTGTGGATAAGATGATTCCAGGAGGTGTAGTTTCAGGAGACAAACTAATTTTCTCATGGAATTTTGTCGATCATTTTTCTCTGATTCAGGCTCCTCCTCAAGTGTGGTTGGAGCAATTTGAAGGACTTTGAGACTATGCACAGTTGTTGATTGGGCCAGGGAATCTTCATAACAGAATTTTTTGGCAATCAGGACATTTAAAACTTTCCCCAGAAGTCACATGAATGTGCAGGAGGATATAATCCTTGCAGAACTTGTGACCATATTCTATCGATGCGGCACATGTGATGAAATCTAGGCATGATAGAGCATGTCACCTCTTCTGAAATACTTGAAGTGAGATATGAGGCTTCTGATTTGGGTCTTTCCCTGTGTTTGAAGCTCCCCTTAGTTTCCAAGAAGAAAGATTCTGCCATGGTTTTTATTTAAGAACTTATATAGTTTCACCCAGATCAATTAGCTCCATCTTTATTAGCTGCTAACACACTCTCAAAAGAATATCTTGATTATATCTCTAAACTATGGGAGGTATCTCTTCACTAATTCTGGCAAACCTGAAGTCTCACAAGGCAGTTTTCCTTGTTACTTTGTGACAATGATACCTATTTCATACAAAAATGGTGCTTGGCACAGAGTATGCTAAAGAAGGGGGGGGGGAACTTACATTCTCCAGGGACAAATAACATGGACCTCCATAAGTGAATACAAAGTGTGTATGTATTTATGTATGTATATATGTACACATATATATCTATTTGTAGTCATATATATAGATATGTCGATAGATGTAGATAATCATTGAAGATCATTTGAACCCCAATAAAGGCCAAAGCCTGAACCAATCAACCAGATATACTTTGTTTTCCTCTAAAAATGCCTTCCTTGTGTCAACAAAATTAAGACCCCATAAGACTGACAAGGAGTTTTCTTCCTGTTTGTTGCCACTAAAGGACAGGGTGCTTAAGACTGTACATTGTCTCGAATTGTAGGGTTTCTCTTATCTTGGCATCCTAAGGACATATGCTATACAGGGGAAATACTGGGATCATAATTTCAATTGACATTTTGTCAAATGTCTTGTCTTATTGTATTTACAACTTATTCAACTAAGGAAATTCCTCTCTCATGGTATGATTAAACACATATGGAGACAATAAATCTGAGGAAAGGAGATATCCTGGTATTGTCCTAAAATACATCAAAACTTTTTGCATAAATATTCATTAGGGAAATTGGTCCTTTTTTTGCTTTCTCTGTTTCAGCTCTTCCTGGTTTAGGTACCAGCACTATATTTGTATGATTAGAAATATTTAGGAGAGAGTATTCTAGGAAAATGGCAGAGTAGGTCAGAAAATTCCAAGCTCTCAAAATTTTCCCCCACAAAAGAGATGAAATAGCACTTTAGGGTGAACAAAGTATTGGTAAAAATAAATAATAATGGAGGTACAACAGAAGTCTTCCTGGTACAATTTGAGAAGATCAGAAGAAAAATCCCAGGAGGAGGTTTGGTCCCTGTGAATGGAAAACACCACCAGGCTAGGGTCCAACAAGCAACAAGCTCTGGGGTTAATTGTTTTGAAAGGCTACCTCTATCCCAGCCACAGTAAATTCTGCTGACAAGGAATGCCAGACCCAGATTTCTGTGAAGAGCACCAAGGGGTGAGAAGAAACCAGCACAAGCCTGGTGAGTGCAAAAGTAGTGGGGTAGAAATCCCCTGGCTGTGAATACTTACAGGAGGTTGGAGACTTGACTTTGTTTCCAGGAGAAATGAAGATCAGGGACAAGAGGCACCAACCCCATACTCCAGGGCTAAGAGGTGATTACAAAAATTAAGTTATTACTACAAAAAATACACAGGCAAAAGAGAAAAAATCCAACCATAGAAAGCTATTATGAGCATAGGGAAGACAGAAGTTCATCTTGACGGGAAAATATTGAAATAAAGAAACCCCCTTCTGCCCCCGAGTAATGGCAAATGGTCACCTGCCCCAAAAGATTTCATAGACCTTTAAAAAAGACTTTAAAAATCAAATGACAGAGATGGGGAAAAAAAACTAAAAAAAAAAGAGTAATCCAAGAAAAACAAGAAGATTTTGAAAGGAAAGTCAATCAATTAGAAAAAGGAGATCCAGAAATTTAAGGAAGAAAATGACGCCTTGAAAATTAGATTTAGTCAAGGTGAAACCAGTGAAATTATAAGACATCAAGAAATAATTAAACAAAATATGAATAATGAAAAAATGGAAGAGAAAGTAAAACATCTTATAAGAAAAACAACAGCTTTGAAGGATAGATCAAGAACAGAAAACAAAAATAATCAGAATAACTGAAAGTTATTATCAAAAGAAAGAATCTTGATACAATAATGCAAGAAATAATTAAATAAAATTGTGTTGAAGCATTAGAACAAGGGGAGAAATTGGAAATAGAAAACTCCATTGATCACCACTTAAAAGAGATGATATGAGGAAAACTCATAGGAATATATCATAGTAAATATTGAAATCCCCAGCTCAATGATAAAATATTAAAAGCAACAAGATTAAAACAATTTAAATACGATGGTGCCACAGTTAGAATCACAAAAGACCTAACAGTGGAGACATTAAAGGACTGCAGATTTTGGGAAAATATGCATTGTAGAGGAAAAGAACTGGTGCTCCAGCTGAAAATATCTTACCCAGGAAAGTTAAGCATAATCCTGAATGAAAAAAAATGGACATTTGATCAAATCTCAGAATTTCAAGACTTAAAAAAAACTCTGAACTTAATAGAACATTTGAGAGTCAAGAGAAATATCCTTATATCTGGTACGCACCAAAGGCTAATTATAAGAGTGCTTACTTTTTAAACACATAAAATGGAAAATGTATGTATAAGATTCTTTTTTATATTTGGGTAGCTCATAAGAAAAAATTGGGACAAACCTAAGTATGAAATGAATTCAAAATGTAAAACCAGGCAACAGGACCAACCAGACCAGGAGCCAGGCAGAAAAGGCCCTAGAGCCCTGAATCAGTGAGCTGTGGTAGTTACCAGACTTCTTAACACACGAACACGAAAGACAACAGAGAAGGCTAGTGGGAAAAGTTGTGGGGAGTGAAAGGAGTGTGTGGTTCGGCCACTGCCTTGGAGGCAGCGAACAGAACTACAGCTGCAGTTGCTTATAGCCCCAGGCCCACCTGGTGTGAGGAATTAAGTGGCAGATCAGAGCAAGAGTGCAGAGCCTGCTTAAGATCTGAGTCCAGTCCAGGTTGGCGGTTCTTGGGGAAGGAGGAGTGCTGGTGTGGCAGAGCTGGCTGTATAGAAATATCTGTGAAAACAACAATGCATCCACTTAAGCTTGGAACAAAGTACTATTTATTCTACAAACAGTCATGCCCCAACTAAAAACTCAAGGATCAAGTAAGATGTCTGGGAACATGGCCAGGCAGTGAAAATAGACTCAGATTCAGTCTCAGAATTTGGAATCTTTCTTTGGTGACAAAGACGACCAAAACGTACAGCCAGAAGAAGTCAACAAAGTCAAAGAGGCTACATCAAAAGCCTCCAAGAAAAATATGAACTGGTCTCAGGCTATGGAAGATCTCAAAAAGGATTTACAAAAGCAAGTTAGAGAAGTAGAGGAAAAATTGGGAATAGAAATGAGAATGATGTGAGAAAACCATGAAAAACAAGTCAATGACTTGCTAAAGGAGACCCCCCCAAAATACTGAAAAATGTACTGAAGAAAACAACACCTTAAAAAATAGGGTAACTCAAATGGCAAAACAGCTCCAGAAAGCCAATGAGGAGAAGAATGCCTTGAAAGGCAGAATTAGCCAAATGGAAAAGGAGGTCCAAAAGACCACTGAAGAAAATACAACCTTAAAAATTAGATTGGAGCAAGTGGAAGCTAGTGACTTGATGAGAAATCAAGATATTATGAAACAGAGCCAAAGGAATGAAAAAGTGGAAAACAATGTGAAGTACCTCATTGGAAAAACCACTGACCTGGAAAATAAAAAAATATTGGACTATCTGAAAGCCATGATCAAAAAAAGAGCCTAGATATCATCTTTCATGAAATTATTAAGGAGAATTGCTCTGATGTTCTAGAGCCACAGGGCAAAATAGAAATCGAAAGAATCCATGATCACCTCCTGACAAAGATCCCAAAAAGAAAACTCCTAGGAATGTTGTTGCCAAATTGCAGAGCTCACAGATGAAGGAGAAAATACTTCAAGCGGCCAGAAAGAAACAATTTGAGTATTGGGGAATCACAATCAGGATAACACAAGGTCTAGCAGCTTCTACATTAAGGGATCTAAGGGCTTGGAATACAATATTCCAGAGGTCAATGGAGCTAGGATTAAAACCAAGAATCACCTACCCAGCAAAACTGAGTATCATGCTCCAAGGCAAAATATGGATTTTCAATAAAATAGAGGACTTTCAAGCTTCCTCAGTGAAAAGACTAGAGCTGAATAGAAAATTTGACTTTCAAACACAAGAATCAAGAGAAGCATGAAAAGGTAAACAAGAAAAAGAAATCACAAGGGACTTACTAAAGTTGAACTGTTTTGTTTACATTCCTGCATGGAAAGATGATGTGTATGATTCATGAGAACTCGGTATTAGGGTAGCTGAAGGTAATATGCATATATATTTGTGTGTGTGTATGTTTGCGTATGTATGTATGTATATATATATATATATATATATATACACATCTATATACATATACAGATATATATGGAGAGAGAGAGAGACAGAGGGCACAGGGTGAGTTGAACATGAAGGGATGATATCTAAAAAAGTAAAATCAAATTAAGAGATGAGAGAGGAATATATTGAGAGAGAGAGAGAGACAGGGAGAGATAGAATGGCATAAATTTTCTTGCATAAAAGTGGCAAGAAAAAGTAGTTCTGTAGGAAGAGAAGACGGGGCAGGTGAGGGGGAATGAGTGAATCTTGCTGTCATTGGATTTGATCTGAGGAGGGAATTCCATACACACTCAATTGGGTATCTTACCCCACAGCATAGAAGGAAGAAGAGGATAAAAAGGGGAGATGATAGAAGGGAGGGCAGATAGGGGGAGGAGGTAATCAAAAACAAACACTTTTGAAAAGGCACAGGGAAAAGGGAGAAAATTCAATAAAGGGAGATAGGTTAGGAAGGAGCAAAATATAGTTTGTCTTTCCCAACATGAGTATTGTCGAAGGGTTTTACATAATTATTCACATGTGGCCTATGTTGAATTGCTTGCCTTCTTAGGGAAGGTGGGTGGGGAGGGAAGAGGGAAGAGAATTTGGACCTCAAAGTTTTAAAAACAGATGTTCAAAAACAAAAAAAAAGTTTTTGCATGCAACTAGGAAATCAAATACACAGGCAATGGGCCATAGAAATTTATCTTGCCCTACAAGAAAGGAATGGAAAAGGGAATGAGAGGAGAGTGGGGTGACAGAAGGGAGGGCTGACTGGGGAATGGGGCAACCAGAATATATGTCATCTTGGAGTCGGCAGAGGATAGAGATGGGGAGAAAAATCATAATTCAAATTTTTGTGAAAATCAATGCTGAAAACTAAATATATTAAATAAATTAAATTTAAAAAAACTAAAACCATTTAGGAATTATCACAAAAGAGTAATTTCTTTATACAAATGAGAAGCAAGAGGAAGAATATATACAGAGGAATTAGGTGGGGAAGAGGGCTGATAGTTCTGGTAACCGATGTTCTTTAGGAATGGGTTTAAGAGGGAACAATACATATACATGCACACACATATACACACACACATATATATATACATATATACAAATATATATGCATATAATACATATGTATATATTTAGAAGAGCATAAAAGTCTTCCAAATTCAGAAGAAATAAAATCTAGGGAAAAAGCAAGAGGAAACTACTATGTATTGGGTTGAGAACTGTCCATGTTTTCTTTGCTTACTTGTAAGTTTTCTTTTGTTCACTGCTGTACACTTTTTCACTTTGACTTTCCTCATCTGTTAAATGCTGATATTAATATTTGTTTTAATAACCTCCTTATATGTTTCTGGCAGTGCTCAAATAAAGTGTGTGTGTGTGTGTGTGTGTGTGTGTGTGTGTGTGTTGCCTTGCTAACATTCAATCAGAACATAAATGTCTATTATTATCTCTGACATCTCTTTTCAGCTCTTTTAGATTTAGGGATAATTAGCATCTCTAATATTAAGTCATGTTAAACCTGCGTTTTTAGTTGGAATGGATGTAGTAGCAGTGCTTCCACCAATTCAAGAGGCTTGTATTCAGAAATAAAAATAAACTAGGTAAAACAATAAAGTGATCAGAGTTTTCCATTATTGATGGAATTTTACTGAGTTTTTATTTAAGTAAAAATCTCAAATGAAGGAAGAGATGTGTAAATAGCAATAAAGTACCAAAAATGGATAATAAATTGAGAGTGAGTTTTAGAATAGAAATTATTTTCATTTAGAAAAAATTAAAACTAAATATTATAGGAGTCTATAAGAACAAAAAAATCTTCGATATACAATGTGTTTCTTTTGAGTATTCTGAACTTGATAGTCTAACTTTTTGATAGTCTTACAAAATCACAAAAAAATAACATTACCCTATAAAGAGAATAATTAAAAGAGTATTATATATTAAAACATTAATATCTATTACATGAAACTTGAGTTTTTTAACCAGTATATAACAAGTTCAACAAATCAGTTTTAAAGATATTTTACTTATCTCTATTTTTGAATTTTCTTTTGTTCTCTTCTGTAGTTAAAAAATAAAAATGCATTAAGGACAGTTTCTTCCCTTTTTTGGCATTATTATCATTAGTTTCCCCAAGTGATCTTTCCTCAATTAAAAGAAATCCTCCCTTGTAATAAATAAGCATAGTCAAGCAAAACAAATTGACACATCGACTAAGCCTCAAAATGTATCTGATTCTGTACTTCTATTAAATTACTGCTTCATAATTAGTACCACTGGAATTATGATTGGATATTGCATTGACCAAGGTTTTTAAGTCTTTAATGTCTATTTGCTCTATTATGTTTTGGTCATTGGATTTTTTCCTTCTGGTTCCATACAGTTTAATTTACATTAATTCATATGTCTTCCAATTTTCTCGAAATCCACCCATTTTGTTATTTATTTTCTGTAATCTTCTGTTACAGTGATATACCATAAATTGTCCAGTCATTTCTATATTGATGAAAATGCCCCATTGTTTACAAACTCTTTGTTTCAACGGCATGTCTTGCTATGAAGATTTTTGTATGTAAGGCTCTTTCCTTTCATCCTTTGGGATACATTAATAATGATATCACTGAGTCAAAGGTAAGGAATATTTTAATGATTGGGGGGGGAGTTTCATTAGATTATAGAGACTTTGGTTTTCTCCCTTTGAAAATTACCTGTTCATAGCTTTTTTTTTTTAAATTTATTTTTGACATGTTTGGTTTTCAGCCTTGATTTTCACAGGCGTTTGAATTACAAATTTTCTCCCCATTTCCTCCCCCCCCCACTCCAAGATGGCGTACATTCTGGTTGCCCTGTTCCCCAGTCTTCCCTCCCCTCCGTCGCCCCATTCCCCTCCCATCCCCCTTTCCCTTCCTCTCTCCCC
>CM053622.1:404615865-404637422 GCA_028646595.1 Phalanger gymnotis
AAGGGAAGGGAAGGGAAGGGAAGGGAAGGGAAGGGAAGGGAAGGGAAGGGAAGGGAAGGGAAGGGAAGGGAAGGGAAGGCAAGGGAAGGGAAGGCAAGGGAAGGGAAGGGAAGGGAAGCAAGGGAAGCAAGGGAAGGAAAGGCAAGGCAAGGGAAGGGAAGGGAAGCAAGGGAAGGCAAGGCAAGGCAAGGGAAGGGAAGGGAAGGGAAGGGAAGGAAAGGCAAGGCAAGGGAAGGGAAGGGAAGCAAGGGAAGGAAAGGCAAGGGAAGGGAAGGCAAAGGGAAGGAAAGGCAAGGGAAGGCAAGGGAGACAGAGAGAGAGACAAAGACAGACAGACATATACAAAACAGAGCAGAAAGAGAAAAAGGGTGAAAGAAAGAGACAAAGTGTCAGAGAAACAGAGAAGATTCATAAAGTATGTGGTAATATGAGTTCAGAGCATAGAGTCTGCACATTGTGGCACTGTTTTGGTTCCTTGAGATCAACAAAAGTTCAGTAAAGGTTTCAATTTCCTACCTTGCACTGTAACTAGCACATAATTTCTTTATATTTAAGATGTTTATAATTCCTGATTTCATCTCATATAAACTATGACTGGTCATTAATGATGTTAACTCAAGCCTGCTAATTATGTATATACAGGGAACTGAGCCAAATTTATAGGAATACAAGTCATTCCCCAACTGAGAAATGGTCAAAGGATATGAACAGGCAGTTTTCAGAGGAAGAAATTAAAGATATCTATAGGCATATGAAAAAATGCTCTGAATCACTACTGATTAGAGAAATGCAAATCAAAACAACTCTTAGATACCACATCTCTCCTGTCAGATTGCCTAAAATGACAAAACAGGAAAATGATAAATGCTGAAGAGGTTGTCTGAAAATTGAACACTGTTACACTGCTTTGGCCCAACAATACCACTTCTAGGGTTGTATCCCAAAGAGACAAGTGAGAAACAGACCTGTATTTACACAAATATTTATAGCAACTCGTTTTGTATTAGCAAAGAATTGGAAATCAAGGGGATACCCATCAATTAGGGAATGGCTGAACAAGTTGTAGTATATAAATGTAATGGAATACTGTTATGCCATAAGAAATGGGCAAGATGCAGACTTCATAATAACCTGGAAGAACCTACATGATATAATGCTGAGTGAGCAGAGAAGAACTAGGAGAACATTACACACAAATACAGATATATGGATTCTGTGATGACTAATCTTGATAGAATTAGCCCTTCTCAGCAATACAAGTTTCAAAGACAACTCTAAAGACTCATGAGGAAAAGAGATATCTACATCCAGAGAAAGAACTATGGACACTGAATGCAAATTGAGGCAAACTGTTTGCTTTCCTTTTTTTTGTTTTTGGTTTTTTTTTTTTTGGTTTTGTTGCTTCTTTATCATGATTCATTCCATTGGTCATAATTCCTCTTTACAACTTGACTATTGTAAATAAGTTCAATGTGAAGTTGTATGTAGAAGATTTATCTGATGCCATGCCGTCTTGGGGAGGGAAGGCGGCGGGGGGTGAGAAAATTTGGAACTCAGGGTCATGAAGGACTGAGTATTGTAAACTAAAAAGAAAAAAGAAAAAAAGGGAATTTTTTTCAAAATAATCCTTTTAAATGGACATTGCAAATATTATTGCTATCTTTCTACCAATTTGTCTTCCTAAGGACTCTCAGAATCACATGTGCTGATTCATACTCTGACCTGGGAGACTCAGGAGAATCTTAGGTGTGACTTACATCTAGGTTTTCATAAAAGCATGTCAAATCAGATTTTCCATTGCCATATAGGTCTTCATTGTATTATGTCTCATGGTCTAGTTTAGCTTTTATTTTACCTGCCATGGAAAACAAATAAAACAAAAAATATTCAACACAAGTTTTTATGGGCTGTAATATAATATAATTCTAACTAGTGTGACTTGAATAATTCCCTCATACTTCCACATTTCCAGTCAGTATAGTTGTGACCTAAGACCTTTTGGATTAGACAGGGGGTAGTTTGAGTTACCATTGCCCATGGGAGGATTTACCTTGGACAAAGCTATAGGCCCTTTTGTTAATGTTTAGTTGTTTCCTGTGGTCTCTGACTTCACAACCCCATTTGGGGTTCTCTTGGCAAAGATACTGGAATGGTTTGCCATTTCCATCTCTAGCTTATTTTATAGATGAGGAACTGAGGCAAACAGAGTTAAATGACTTGCCCAGGGTCACACAGCTGGAAAGTGTCTGAGGCCAGATTTGAATTCATAAAGATGAATCTTCCTGGGTCTAGGCTTAGCACTCTATCTACTGCCACCCATGACACATTTAACAACGTCCTAGTGTCCTTTTTCAATTAGTATATAAAGGCAGCTTAAGGACTTTAGTGGAAAGCTCCTGAGACACCAATTAACTTCTTTGCTGACTGCTTTTATCTCCTTGATGGTGGTTTTATCTATAGCTATCTCCTTGAGTGCTACTTTTACCACTTTGAGGATCAGTTTTACCTGGGAGTAATTGAATGTGTTTTGACTAAATAACTTAACCCTCAGGTACTGAGTGATTCATTGTACTAGTTTTGGAAATAAAACTGGACCAGGAATCTGGAAATAAATGCAGAAATACTGAGTACACAAAGAAGCCATCCTTTCTCAGAAGATAAACATACTTTGCCAGGCTGCTGAAAAAGCAATTTCCCTTTATATTTGATTTGCATTATATGATTAGCTCACAATAATATCGTGGTAACTTTACATGGTCTACATCTCTTGGGTTTTTAATGCCATGGCCCCTGAATTTCATCTCAGGTGTCATGTATCTTCCTTTTCAAGGATCAGGCTACTCAGGAAATAGTCTACCTTGAAGAGACTGAAAGTGGGAATTCTTAAGCGTAGGATATCAATAAGGTGACAGCAGCAACAAAAACCCTCAGGTCAATTGGTCAAATACCTACAGCTCTTCATGTTCTTCTGTGAATAACCATTTCTCATTTCTGAGAATGGGAAGAAAATCTCTTTATCTGTACTCTTTTTAGAAGCTCAAGGGAGAGAGTGCACAAAAAAATGGCTGTGATGTTTCACAACTCGCTTTAATATATCAGATAGGGGGAAGGGAAGGGTGATTTTTTTTCAATGAGATCATTTCTTTTCACCTCATTCAGTCAGCTATCAGGAGAATGCATCAGTCAAGAGCTTACAAGCATGCTTATTTGATTCCCCTTACATTGGTATTCCCATTTTACAGATGTGAGAAGAGGTTCAAGAGAGGTTTGCTTGCTCAGGAGACTTGCATAAAGTAATATAATTATAAATGGGGGGGGCAGATTCAAAGCCAATTGTTGCCTTTCTCCACATCCATTTTTTTTTTCTTTTTTGCCAATACACTACGCTGCCTTTCCAGTTGAAGGACCACCACTATCAGGATATTCATTAGAGAAATTGGTCTATAATTTTTGTTCTCTGTTTTGACTCTTTCTGGTTTGGGTATTAGGACCATATTTGTGTCATAAAAAGAATTTGGTGGGATACCTTCTTCTCCTATTTTCCCAAATGGTCTATAGAATATGGGAATTAATTGTTCTTTAAATGTTGGATAGAATTCACATGTAAAACCACCTGGATCTGGTGATTTTTTTTCTAAGGAGTTCGTTGAAGGTTTGCTCAATTTCTTTTTCTGAGCTGGGGTTATTTAGGTATTTTATTTCCTCTTCTGTTAACCTGGGCAATTTATATTTTTGTAAATATTCATCCATATCCCTAAGGTTGTCAAGTTTATGGGCATATAATTGAGCAAAATAATTCCTAATTATTGTTTTAATTTCCTCTTCATTGGAGGTGAATTCACCCTTTTCATTTTTGATACTGGTGATTTGATTTCTTCTTTCATTTTTTAATGAAATTGACCAAAAGTTTATCAGTTTTATTGGCTTTTTCATAAAACTAGCTCTTGGTTTTATTTATTAATTGAATAGTTGCCTTGATTTCAATTTTATTAATCTGTTCTTTGATTTTCAGTATTTCTAATTGGAATTTAATTGGGGATTTTTAATTTGGTCTTTTTCTGGCTTTTTCAGTTTCATGACCAATTCATTGATCTCTTTTTTCTCTGTTTTATTCATGTAAGCATTTAAAGATATAAAACTTCCCCTAAAAGCTGCTTTTGCTGCATCCCATAAGCTTTGGTCATTTATTATTCATTATTGTCATTCTCTTGAATGAAGTTATTAATAGTTTCTATAATTTATTCATTGGCCCACTTGTTTTTTTGAATTAGATTATCTAGTTTCCAATTAATTTTTAGCTTATTTTCCCATGGTTCTTTGTTACAAATAATTCTTATTGCATCGTGATCTGAAAAGTATGCTTTGACTACTTCTGCCTTTCTTCACTGGACTGTGAGGTTTTTATGCCCGAGTACATAGTCAGTTTTTGAGTATGGGCCTTGTACCACTGAGAAAAAAAAAAGTATATTTCTTTTTATCCCCATTCAGTTTTCTCCAGAGGTCTATCTAATCTGCCTTTTCTAAAATTCTATTTGCCTGTTTAACTTCTTTTTTGTTTATTTTGAGGTTAGATTTATCAAGTTCAGAGAGGGGGATGTTGAGGTCTCTCACTAATATGGTTTTGCCGTCTATTTCTTCCTGTAACTCCCTTAACTTCTCCTCTAAAAATTTGCCTGCTATACCACTTGGTGCATATATGTTAAATACTGATATTGCTTCAATGTTTATGGTTTCTTTTAGCAGGATATAGTGTCATTCCTTATCTCTTTTAATTAGATCTATCTTTTCTTTTGCTTTGTCTGATATTATGATTGCTACCCCTGATTTTTTTTTTACTTTAGATGAAGTGAAACATATTTTACTCCAGCCTATTACCTTTACCCTGTGTGTATCCCCCTGTTTCAAATGTGTTTCTTGAAAACAGCATATTGTAGGATTATGGTTTTTAATCCATTCTGCTATTCACTTCCATTTTGTGGGAGAGTTCATCCCATTCACAATCACAGTTATGATTACTATCTGTGTCTTTTACTCCACCCTATTTCCCCTGTTTATGCTTTTGTTTCTCCCTTTTCCCTTCTACTTCTCAGCAGAGTTTTGCTTTTGACTGCTGCCTTCCTCAATTTACCCTCCCTGTTGATTCCCCTCCCTTATCTTACCATTTTCCCCTTCTTACTTTTTCCCTCCCTTCTGACCACCCCCCTGCCTTTTTTCTCCTTTCCCCTCCTACTGCCTATAAGACAAGTTAGATTTCTATACTTATCCGGCTATGTTATTCCCTTCTTGAACCAAATTCAATGAGAGTAAAGCTCAAATACTGCTCTTCCCCTTCTCTTCTTTCCCTCTACCACAATATGTTTTTGTGCCTCTTAATGTGACACAACTTGCCCTTTTCTAATACCTCCTTACCTCTTCTCCCAGAACCATTCCTTCATATCTCTTAATCATATTTTTATCATTATATTGGTTATTTTATACTGATACCCACAGTCTATGAATATCCCTTTCAATTGTCATAATAAGTATACAATTCTCAAGACTGACATATATATAAGTATATATATACATACTATATATAACATATATAAAAATAATATTATATTAGGATTTAACTAATTAGCCTTATTGATTAACTAGGGTTTCCCCCCCCCCCCGCCTTCCCCGTTTATCTTATTATGTCTCTCTTGAGTTTTGTATTTGGAGATCAAATTTTCCATTGAGCTCTGGCCTTTTCATCAAGAAGATCTGGAATTCCCTTACTTCATTGAATGTTTCTTTGCCTGTAAAATTATGCTTAGTTTGCTGAGTAGTTGATGCTTGGATGTAGTCCAAGCTCCTTTGCCCTTCAGGATACCATGTTCCAATTTCTCCTGTCATTTAATGTAGAAGCTGAAAGATCCTGTGTGATCCTGACTGTAGTTCTGTGATATTTTAATTGTTTCTTCCTAGCTGCTTGCAGTATTTTCTCCTTGAACTGGTACTTCTGGAATTTGGCTATAATATTTCTTGGAGTTTTCAATTTGGGATCTTTTTCAGGGGGTGATCGATGAATTCTTTGATGATAATTGTACCCTCTGGTTCTAGGGCCTTCAGGCAATTTTTCTTAAGGATTTCATGGAAGATACTGTCCAGGTTTTTTTTTGTTCATCATAGCTTTCAGGTAGACTAATAATTCTTAGATTGCCACTCTTGGATCTATTTTCCAGGTCAGTTCTTTTTCGAATCAGATGTTTCATGTTTTCTTCTATTTTTCATTCTTTAGATTTTGTTTGACTGATTCTTGATGTCTTATAGAGTCATTAGCTTCTACTTGCCCAATTCTAATTTTTAAAGTTTTGTTTTCTTCCTTTATCTTCTCTGTCTCCTTTTCCATTTAGTTGATTTTATTTTTCAATGAAACATTTTCTTCATTTATATTCTGATTCTCCTTAACCATTTTGCCAATTTTACTTTTTAAAGATTTGTTCTCATCAGTGAATTTTTTTCCATTTTTTTCCACTTTTTCTTTTACCTCCCCAATTTGGTTTTTAAAGTCATCCTTGAGTTCTTCCGGGAATGCTTTTTGGTCTGGAGACCAGTTCAATTTCCCTTTTGAGATTTCAGGTGTGTGTGTAATGTTCATGCTGTCCTCTCCTGAATTGGTATTTTGGTCTTCCCTGTCTCCATAATATGAATCGATCATTTTTGGCTTCTTAGCGTGTTTTTTCATGGTGTTTTTTTCCTCCTGACTTCTAAAGTGGATCTCTGTTTCTGAGGCTCAAGGGGCTCTGTTCCAAGTTTCTTGCATTGGAATCTGTGGGTCTACTCACTGGCTTTATGTTCTATGGCTCTGGTTTTGTGAGGTGTGGAAGACTGGTGATCTGGCTGCTGGGGGTTCTTCTCTTCCCCAGGACTGTTCTACAGAATGGGTCGTCTCATCTCTTTTCTCTGCTGGTGTCTGTCACTTCCCCTGGCTGTACAAAGCACAGTCTGGGTTCCTGGCATTGATGTTAGTTAGCTCTATCCCTTTGGCTCAGTTACTCTCACTGTTCTGCTGAGGTGAGGGCTGCTGGGACACCTCTCTTCCTGTACTAGTCTCTTTCTCTACAGGAAGGGCTCTCTCCCTGCCCCCCCTTCTACCCCTACTGAAGCTCCCCTTCTGGCTCCTCTGTTTCTCCTGAGGTATTATTCTCTTTGTTTATCCAAGGGAAGGATAAAACTGTTTTACATGCACATCATAGCTCCTGGAAGTTCAAGAAGTTTCAAACCTTTAGACTGTGGATTGGAGGCCTCTGGGCTAGCTGCTCCCAAGGCCCACAGGCTCTGCACTCTGACAGAGTCCCACCCTGGCCAGAGAGGCCTGGGGCTTAGCTAGTACTTCCACTGCGGGCTTGTTCCTTCTCCAGCATTTCGCTCACCCAGCCACCTCCCAGACCTGTGTGCTGGTTGGATTTCTCTGCTGTTCATGTCTGGTTTAGTCTGGTGCAATTCCATGTGCCCAGTGCTCCTACCCCTCTTAGTGGCTTCTAACTGTCTCAGATCTGCTCCGATTCACATTTTTAGACATATCTGACAGAATTTGTGAGAGAGTTCCTTCCTTTCACAGCACCATCTTGTCTCCACCCATGAAAAAACTTCTTAAGCTGAGATCATACATACTTTGGTGAGAAACGTGCTTCACTCTAAAGAAAAAAATAAACATTGGGAAGTCAGGAAAATTCTCATTTTATTTTAGCCAATTACTCTCTTACCAAGAATTCCACATGGCCATGAGTGAATTTAGGGGAAAAAAAAGGCTTATTTCTCATCATTTCTGATGGATGACTTAGGCTTCAAGCCAGACACAAGCACACTAGTTACAAAAGCTCTTTAATCATCCACCCATATTTGAATTTTGCACCTTGAACCACATTGGCCAGATTTTCAGAGTTCAGCAAACCCCATCCCTTTGATTACATCCTCTCATTTCTATGTTTCAGTTCCTCCCTCCCTTTTCATTCTCATACACTTTATGCTTTATAAAAGTAAATGTCAAGCTGCAATGTTTTTAGCCTCTTCCCCATTCATCAGCATCAGATAGCATGTGAAAGGATCCCTCTCACTTGCTAAACAGAATAGACAAAAGTATTTGTTTGAAAATCCAAACCCAGGACATCAATGGTTATGGACTTCCTCATCCTTTGATGGAATGAGGAATGAGACCTGGCCTGGCAGTTCTTTGAGATACAAGAAAAGGCCTTTGAACAAAGAAAAGGAGTCTGCCTTTTAGATATGTTGATTTTCTGACTGTCAACATCTTCCATGCCTCTAAAAGCACTTTTATATCCTACCAATATGGCTTAAAATTATATTTTCATGTAATTTCTGTGGAAACAAAATTCAATCATACATTACACTTTACTACTTGTTTAAATGTGAATTATTTAACTAAAGTCTAAAAGAATGCAACAGGGAGGCATTTATTCCATGTTTGGGGAAGAGAAGATATATGAGGAAAAATGTGAACACAGGATTCGAACAAAAAAGTTTTTGGAATGAGGAAAGTAAAATCGGAGATCTTAGGAAATGAGATCATGGAACAGGTAATGGAAATATTTTTAAAAGTAAATACCATGCATACAATCAATTGTTTTAGCTATTCCATCAATGGATGTCTATTGCATATTTTGTTTCCAGTTCAAAGCTGGCACAAAATGGTATTTATGTATTTTGTTTTTTTCTGGAAACTTTTTCTTTCTTCTTTGCTTGTCAGTGGCACCTTTGTTGCATATGCTTACAGAGGCAATCTCTGGGTCAAAGTAATAAGAAAAAGGCATGGTATATGACAGCCAGGGAATATTATTGTGCTGTAAGAAACAATGGGCATGGTGAACACAGGGAAACATGGCAGAACTTAGACAAACTGCAAAAAAAAAAAGCTGAGCAAGGAAAATAATATATTTCATCATAATAATGGGAACGAAATGAAAACCAGCCACAAAATAATGCCAGGTGAATGTGGTGAAATCAGAATGAAAATGCTTGGCTCGACTCCTTTGCAGAGATGCATGCTAACATGTATGGGGAATTTTACAAAATTTTATATTTTTTTCAATGTATTGATATATTTACTGATATATTTTTACTACTGATTTTTCTTTTTTTTGTTGTTAAAATATTTATTATAAGCAACAGCCTTCTAGGAGTGGCAGGATAAGGAATGCAGAGGAAAATTGAGAAGCTATAAAGTCAAAATAATTCAATATGTATCTACTTTTTTAAAAAATAAAAGTCAGTTTTTATTTGTTTCTGAAGATAAAAGGGTTGAATATAGTGGAATATATTGACAAAGTCATAGATATCAAAAGGTGGTAGAATACAAAGAGAGCTGGCTTCAATGTTAGATAATACCCAAGTCTGGAAGTGCTAGGTCTCAATGTACTTTTTCTTATGATGAGGAAACAAGTCAAGTCAACAATCATTTATTAAGGGGCTACTCTGTGCCTGGCACTGGGCTAAGTATTGGTGATGCCAAGAGAGGTTAAAAAAAGTCCCTGCTCCCAAAGGAGTCACAGTCTAATGGAGGTGACATGTAAACAACTATGTCTGAAATGATATATGCACTATACATTGGAGACAATGAACAGAGGGAAGGCACAAGCTTTAAATGGGGTAAGCAAAGTCTTGTTTAAGAAGGTGAACTTGTAGCTGTGATATGAAAGAATCCAGGGAAGCCAGAAGGCAGAAGTGAGGTGGGAGTTAGGTTTCAGGCATGGAAGACAGCAATTGAAAATGCTTTGGGTGTCTTCTGAAAGAAACAGCAAGGAACACAGCAGTACATGTATTTCAGAATACATGGATGGGAGTAAAATACTGAAAAGGAGGAAGAGGCTATCCTATGAAAGCTTTGAAAAGTGTAACAGATGATTTTGCAATTTATCCTGGAAATAAGTAGCCAGTAGAGTATAGTTATCCATTCCACATCATATGGGTTAGCGTAGCCCCCATGATCTGGAAAATCTTTGTAAAAAATTTAGCCCTCCCTTCAAGCCAAAGAAGTCTGATTTTTTTTTCTTTTCCTTGTTAACGATACCTTATTGTAAAATTTGAGTTAAATATTTGGTCATAGGCTCTGTGTCATCTGCTGGCCCTCACATGTCATCTGCAGCTTCTGCAAAACTCTTTAAAAATTCCTATTTATTTTTTAAAATTATTTTAAATTTTCAACATTCATTTCCACAAGATTACAAGATCTTGAGTTACAAATTTTATCCGCATTTCTACTCTCCCCTCCACCCCAAGATGGCATGTATTCAGACTGCCCCTTTCCCCAGTCTGCCCTCTCTTCTGTCACTCCACTACCCCCCCATCCCCTTTACCCTTGTCTTTTTGTAGGGAAAGATAGATTTCTATACCCCATAACCTGTATATCTTATTTCCTAGTTGAACATAAAAACAATATTTTAACATTTGTTTTTAGAACTTTGAGTTCCAAATTCTCTCCTTCTTCCCTCCCCACCCACCCTCCTTAAGAAGGTAAGTAATTCAATATAGGTTGTACATATATTGTTATGCAAACATTTCCATAATAGTCATGTTGTGAAAGACTAACTATATTTCCCTCCAACCTATCCTGTCCCCTTTTATTCAATTTTCTCCTTTGTCCCTGTCCCTTTTCAAAAGTGTTTGCTTTTGACTACCTCCTCTCCCAATCTGTCCTGCCTTCTATCATTCCCCACTCTTATCCCCTTCCTCCCTACTTTCCTTTAGGGTAAGATACCTAATTGAATGTGTATGTTATTCTCTCCTTAAACCAAATCTGATGAGAGCAGGGTTCACTCATTTCCTTTCTTTCGCCTACCCTTTCTTCCCTTCCATTATAACAGCTTTTTCTTTCCACTTCTGTGTGATATATTTTACCCCATTATATCTCTCCCTTTCTTCTTCTCCCAATATATTGCTCTCTCATCCCTTAATTTTATTTTTTAGATATCATCCCTTCAAATCAACTCATCCTGTGCCCTTGGTCTATATACTCAGTTTTGTTGTGTAAGTGATTCATGGTTTTAATCCTAGTTCCTTTGACTTCCAGAATATCATATTTTGATATGATATTCTGCCCTTTGATTTCTTATTCTAGAAGCCTCTGGATCTTGTGTTATACTGATTGTGTTTCCACAATACTTGAATTGTTTCTTTCTGGCTGCTTGCAATATTTTCTCCTTGACCTGGGAACTCTGTAATTTAGCCACAACATTCATAGGCGTTTTCTTTTGGGGCTCTTTTACAAGAGGTTATTGGTAGATTTTTTTAATTTCTATTTTACCCTCTTGTCCTAGAATAGCAGCGAGGTTTTCCCTGATAATTTCTTGAAAATGATGTCTAGGCTCTTTTTTTGACCATGGCTTTGAAGTAATCCAATAATATTTAAATTATTTCTCCTAGATCTATTCTCCAGGTCAGTGGTTTTTCCAATGGGACATTCCACATATTCTTCCATTTTTTTTCATTTTTTTAGTTCTGTTTAATAATTTCTGGATTTCTCATAAAATCACTAGCTTCCACTTCCTCCATTCAAATTTTCAAGGCAATATTTTCTTCAGTGGTCCTTTGGACCTCCTTTTCCATTTGACTAATTCTGCCTTTTAAAACTTTCTTTTCCTCATTGGATTTTTGGAGCTCTTTTGCCATTTTGCTTAGTCTATTTTTAAGGTGTTATTTTCTGAAGTGTTTTTTGGGTCTCCTTTAACAAACTGTTGACTCTTTTTTCATGATTTTCTTTCACCATTCTCATTTCTCTCCCCAATTTTTCCTCTGCTTCTCTTACTTGATTTTCCAATTCCTTTTTGAGTTCCCCAATGGCCTGAGACCAATTCATGTTTTTCTTGGAGGCTTTTGATGTAGGATTTTTAACTTTGTTGACTTCTTCTGGCTGTATATTTTGACCTTGTCACCAAAGTAAGATTCTATAGTCTGAGTCCTTTTACTATGCCTGCTCATTTTCCCAGCCAATTAATTGACTTTTGAGCTCTTCATCAGGGTATGACTGCTTTCAGAGTGGAGAGTGCTCTATCCCAAGCTCCATAGAATTGGTGCTGGTTTTTTTCAGAGCTACTTCTATTCTGAGGTGATATGATATTCCTCTCCTGGCCTGTGCTCTGATCTGTGAGTGCAAGCACTCCTTTCTGCCATGTAACTACCAGGAGGACTCCCTCTCCACAGCCACCATAGGCTCTGCCACCCCAGCACTCTTCCTCCCCAAGGGAATGCCAACCAGGACTGTGACCCAGATCCAAGCAGGACCAGCAAAGAGATCCCTGCACTCTTGCTCTGATCAGCTGCCTGATTCCCCCCACCTTCTGTGGGCCTGGAGCTCCCAAATTAGACACTGCCCCTGCCACTGCAGCCACTTCTACTGCCCTGGGGCTGAGGCTTGACTGTGCCCCTCTCTCACCCAGGTCCTACAGGGTTTTCCCACTGACCTGCTACATTTTCTTTGACATTTGCAGGATGAGAAGTCTGGAACTGCTACAGCTGCCAGTGATTCAGCGACCTGAGGCCTCCTCCACCCATTTTGCTTCTGCCTGGTCTGTCATGGCATGGCCCATGCTGGGCTTCTGTCTGCTCCCTGCATGTGTGTGATAGATTCTTCTCAGTGACCATCCAGGCCATCTTGGGCTGGAAAGTTGTTTCACTCTGTCCTATAGCTCCAAAATTTGTTTAGAGTCATTTTTTACAGATATTTAGAGGGATTTGAGGGAGAGTTCAAGTGAGTCCCTGTTTTCACACCACCATCTTTGCTCCACCTCCCAAAAAATTTCCATTTAATTTCTTATACCCATCCACAATATATTGAAACTGTGGTGGGGAAAGTCGTGATATGGAAGGTAACTTAATTTAAAAGGGGGTTCACATAATCAGGCCTTCAGTTTAGGATGATCCATTTGATAGCTGAGCAGATGATCCATTAAAGTGGGGAGAGACTTGAGGTAGGAACAGTAACTAGCATGGTATTTCCATTGTCAAATGATGACTTGACAAGGGTATGCACCCGGGTGGTAACAATATCAGAGGTTAGAAAGGACATAAATGTGAGATATTATGAAAGTGGCCCTGGACATAGTACAAGTGGTGGACAAATCACTCTGCTCTTTAGCTGGACTAGTTCTTCATGGGGAAGTATGTCTTTATATAACAGAGGGCTTGAGTAGACATATTCCTTCTATGATGTGGTTATTTTGACTAGAATGATCAATCTGCTCCTGGGCTCAATCAACTGGTTAATTGCTGTGCTAGCTCCTTACCACACACCTCTGATGCTAGACCAGTCCAGGCAGCTGGTGGGCAGTTCTTACCAGATAGCACTTTGTGGTTTAGTGGTACTGGGGACTCCAAAATACAAAGGTACAGGAAGCAGATCTGCCTCAAAAGAATTCAACCATGCAAGCCTTCGGATCAAAGTAGCATGTTTATTTGTGGCTCCAATTCAAGTGGGCAAGACTCCTAGTGAGTCTATGCACTTGATGAGGACAATATGGATATTTTTATACAGAAAGATTGTGGGAAGATCAGGATGGGATCTCAGAGTGGCAAGTAGCCTGGAGTGGTCCAAAGGTAACAGAGAAAGGGGTCTAGGTGGGATTAAGGAGTGCAAGTAAACTAATTAAGTAACCAAGGTTGGTTGGAGTGGGCCAGATGCCTCAGGCAAATACCAAGGACTGGGCTGTGTGGGAAAGTCCAGGACCTTTTAGGGGTCCATCATTAGCACTGCATCATCACTATTTAGGTGACATTCATGCTGGACATTGGAGACTAGAAGAGGTAAATGGGCTGTTTTGCTATTGGGCAGATGCTGTGAGACTGGGATGATCAGGATTCTTGTATCCTGGTTTCCTCTTAAGGTGCAGCCTCTCTAATGAACAGCTAGATGCACTTATCTATTAGTCTTCTGGGATCTCTCTTAGGTGAGAAGCTGTAATCTTTTTCTGCTTCCTGTCACTGACTTGACTGAATGCTACTGTGCTTTCCTTAACTCTGGCACTTTGGGGCTCTTTTCAGCTTGATTGATAGAGAACTCTGGGCAACAACTCATAGCTAAGACTAGGTATAAACTTCTTCCTCTTTGCTCCCTCAGAACTTTAGATCTGAGGTGGTTCTTCACATCCAGGCAAGATATGATAAACCTTTGTCTTTTATTCACAAAGTTATTCTTTAACCCAGAAGTCTTTTAACTCTGTAGTTACTCTGTGTTGCCTTATAGCTATTAGTTTCACTTCAATCATTTTCACTTCTTCTACTTCTTTGAGTATTTTATATAGAGGAATGACTAGTGACAAAGATGTGAATGCAGACTATTCTCTGAAGACATTTATTGGCTAGCTGCCCTCTTCATAGACAAATAATATATTCAAGCCTCCCACATTTTCTGGGGCTGGGAATGAATATTTTACACTGGACAGCCTTCCACTTTATATTTTAATGACTGACTTTTAATCTCTTCAACCTTTTTGCTTTTTCTAGTGTTCCAGGCTATTAGAAATGCAATTTTCAATACTGAATTTTGTGTTCCTTAAGGTGAAGTATTTTTCTATTTAGCAAACTGCCCCGACCAATAATCAGAAGCATTTTACATTTACTCAATTTTTGTTTAATTGATTTAAATTCCTCCTTCTTTAAGCCCTCAATATTTTAGGAGAAGACATTTGATATTTCCTCATCTCCACTGCTAAGTGACTCCCTAAACTCTTAAGTAAAATATTAAGACCAAGGAATTCAAATCTTAAAATAAATAAAGAACCTTGAACCCTGAAACAATTATGGATTAGGGACAGAAGAACTCCAGCACATTGAAGCATCAAGTAAAAGAAGTACATTAGGAAAAAGGAAATAAGCAAAATCTAAGGGAGGTTATAGATGGCATTTCCTTCCACAGAAGAGAAAAAATGATTCAGAAAATAGATAGAACAGGTTGAAAAATAAAATAAACAGATTTACCTTTCGGATTTTTTGATCCAAACTGACTTATCGTTTTCTATTAATTAGAAATCACCTCGTGTTATAAGTACACACATCACACTCTACTAAGGTAGTTCTGTTTTATCTCCTAGATTTTCTTCCAGTTGGTTACTGCTTTGCTGGAAATTCGAAATCACTGATAGGATGATACTATCTCTGCTTCATAAAAAGAATGGACACTAAAATCTTCTTGTTGGTTTGTTTTTTAAAGGCCAAAAACTTTTAATCACACTTTTAGAAAAACAGATACCTAAGTCATAGTAAAACAAAAGCCCTGGAAGTGGAAAAAAATCCTCCTCAGAAATTTTCACTTATGAATTAAATTGGAAATTAAAGCAGTTAATGACAATCAATGGAATTTAAAAAAAATAAAACACTCAGTTTAGTTACTAAAAAGAAAACCACTCAAAATGTATTCTGTTTTTCAAAGCCATTTAGTTTTACTTTAACACTCTAGGTATTACCTATAAAGGACACAGAGTGTAGATAGAAACTTAATATACTACTCATCCTCTGTAGAAATAAGTCAGGAACATGAACCAGCCCATAGTACCTCGGCTGTTGACACATAGGAATATCTGAGGTTTGAGGGAGTCAAGGTCGGTTCAGGGAATACAAATGTCATAGATGTGGATCAAATGAAGTTTGAGAACAAAAAAAGGCAAAGGAAAGAAAAATGGCATCAATATGGAGAGTACAGGCTTCTGGCCTTATAGACCTTTATTCTGTGATGAGGTGGTTATAAAAAGGCTACATCTCTGGCCAGAAACAAGCTCTGGAAGTGAACTATAAATCAGCTACCCCAGGAAACACTTAGGAGAAGGAATCAGAACTTGTTGTTAGGAACAGATCTGAAAATGGACAAAATAGTGGCATTTGAAGCTAATTCCAGATAACAAATTCTACCATCTAAATGGACCTTGAATCTACAGGTTCAAATCAGAAAGTGCTTGGGCGAGATGTTTGTTAATTCCAGCCTAAGAGATGATTGTTAATTCCTGGTCTGATTCCAAACTCCTGAATTATATTTGATAATTTCTGGATTTGAAGCATATCTAGTGATTAATCAAACACGACATAGTTTTGAGAGAAGGCACAGGCCCACAAACTCTACAATGTGTTTTTATTTCATCACTTTTTATTCTTTGTTTTTGTTCATTCATTTCAGTCATGTCCTACTCTTTGTGAACCAATTTGGGGTTTCTTTGCAAAGACACTGGAATGGTTTGCCAAGTCCTTCTCCAATTCCTTTTATAGAGAAAGGAACTGAGGCAAACAGGGTTAAATGACTTGTCTAGTGTCATACAGATAATAAGTGTCTTAGGCCAGATTTGAACTCAGGTCTTCCTGACTCCGGGTACTTTATGCACTGAGTAACCTAGCTGTTCTTTTGGTATATGCAAAAGCCATATGTTACTTTGTGTGATAAACCATACCATTCTATGCCCACAGGATTCTTCAAATGGAGGATGAAAAGAGGTCACCTCTTCTCGGAGAATCATGCGTGGTTTAATTGACTAAACTTCCATGACAACATTAATAGATAAACAAAATGAGCAATGTCACCTTGAAAAAGGCTGGAGATCCAGGATAGACATTGATTGCTGTCTGAGATCAAGAGAGTTTGGCACCCCCCATCCCTTGCTATTTAGGGGAATACACACCCTTCAAGATGAATGTAGGATTGCTTATGCTTGTTTCTTATGATTCCATAGAATTAGGAAAGTGGCTAGCAGAGTTCTCAGTTAAAATAAAAGGAGGCTTTGAATTTACATCCTTTACATCCTTCACTAAAATATCATAACTAAAAGTTAACATTCCCCTTCTTTTGAACATAATATAATAGCAGCCCCTTTCCATAAGAATGTGAGCCCTCTGAGTGTAAGATCTGGCTATTTATATTTTATCTTTGTATCTCCAGTGCCTTAAATATAGTAGACCCTTAATAGATGTTTCTTAAATTAGACTATTGATTTCTGCTTTACTCTTCCTCACTTTTTCAAGCATTTTGACAACAAATCAACTTGGGTCAAAGAAGCTTGAGTCAGAGATATTATTTTTCTATAGCCAAAATGTAGCAAGACAGTTGAGTACATAAGCAAAAATCTCTGAAGAGTATTTTTATTTGACTTCCAGGGATTTCACTTTATTGTGACTCGGGTGTCTGCTTTTCTGAAAGTGTGATTAAATGCCTTTGGCCTTCGAACAAACAAAAAAAAAGAGATTTTTAGAGCCCATTCTTTTTTATGAAATGGAGATATTACCAGCTGAAGTATAATGAAGTTCTGCTTGGAAATGATCCCAAATTTCCAGCAAAGACTACCCAACTGATCAGTATCTGATGTAAATTTCATACGTGGTGGAGACCAAGGCTGGTTGGAGCAAAATGATGACATCACTAGAAGATATCAACAACTCATTAGTATTAGAAGCATTTTTTGCTCATTCACAATTGGTCCTGCCCACACATTATATAATTGGTCCAAGATACATATTGCCCATGTTCATTCTTTCTCATGTTTGCTTTACATATATCCATTCTTCCCAACGATAGCGTGTTTATTATTAGTGATGTACCCCAGGTTTAGGGTAGAATTGTTTTAGTCTTACTTTTGTTTTAACCATGCCATTTCACTAAATGCCTTTGTTTTGATCAAATTGTGTCCTCTTGATTACTACAAAACACATCAGTTTAGATTGACGAGCTTTGGCTTCTAATGGGTATGAACCAAGGGATTACCTTGAACCTGGAATAGCCATTTCTGAAGAATTCACCTTGTAAGTTAGGAGAATTTTATAATAAAAATATAATAAAGAGATTTAATACTAATTTAATAGGATACCACCATACCAAAGGGCTAACTTGTATGGTATAGAAAATTAGAGAATAGGACTGTTTTTGCTAGGGACTAACTTTTTAGCCATAGTTGAAGATGTATAGCTATAGATACTGAAGTAAAGAAAGAGATGCTAAAAGGCACGTATAGATTGGCATAAGGGAGGTGGACCTTGAGTTACTCTTTGAAGAATATATAACAATGATAAGAGAGGGAAATCGCTTTTCAGGTAAAATCAGTATATTTTCATAGGAATGCCTTCAGCAAACTAAAAATCTATCATATATATATATATATATACATATATATATATATGGTGTATATATATATATATACACACACATATACATATGTGTGTGTCTATAGACTGTGTATTATGTCACTTATAATCACAAGGATGAGGCAGTCATTTCTTCTTTTAAGAGTTCAGTCAGAGTACCAATAATTTACTTCTCAGAGGTGGTTCAACATTAATTTGTCATAAACTTCAGCACTGGTCAAACTAGGATTAAAACTTTCCTGAGACCCTGATTGAATAGCATTTCTTCCATTTTATGTTTGTGCAGCACTATGTCAAAGTGATTTGGGCTCTTTCCCCACTTGCTGTGTGTTGTAAATCTCCACCACTCTACAAGGTCAGCTGAGTAGGAGATGCAGGGTTCTGTCAGTGGCACTGACAGCTCCATCTTTCCTTCCATGTAAGGAAACACAGGAGTCTAAAATTCCATTGCCATTCTGGCGCAAGAACCACAGAGGTTTTCATCATAAATGGTAGGAGACTTGTTATCGGGTATGTTTTCTCTGCTTCAACTGATTAAAAAGAGAAAGAAGGGACTAGGGGGCATTAATGAAACTGAAACATGAACAGCAATAAGATTATCTGTTTTTTAGAGTTGTGTGATTAAATACTTGAAATATTTACAAGTTGAAAAATCTGCTATATAAGATATGCTATCTGCTATATAAGATATGAGATGGTTTTTAATAATCACCATTCCTCATTCCCTACCTACCCAAGACTTTACTTAATATAATTAATAAACTTTGGTTCATTTTTATTTATCTTATGATTTCAATGTCAAAACTCATAGCTGCATCAGAATAAAAAATAAATGATACTAATATTAAAGCTCACCTACATCAGAGTAAATACAACTAATATAAAACTTTCATTTATACAATTATTTTAGTAGACTTCAATATCCAAAGTTTGAATGCATAAGCTTACAGATACTTAACATGTTCTCTGGGCTTAATCTTCCGACTTTCCCATTCACTGACACGTTGTTTTTCAGAGGCAATGAGTACTACTCTTCATGAGAGTTCAACGGATAGTCTAGGGGATGGGGTTTCTATTACTAACACTCATAAAACCCCATCTAGTGCTATCTTTCTCAATACCAAGTTGCCATCAATTACATTCTAGAGAAATTTCAAGAGAAGATATAACAAGGAAAGTACTAAAAAAAACCTATTTCCCCTCGAAAAATTGAAAAAGGGACAGGTATATAAGACCTCTGATAAGAATGTGCTCAAACTTAAAGTAAAAAAAAAAATGATGAGGCATACATATAAGGAACTTGTGGGGCCAAAGGTACACCTTGCAACTCCTGGCTGTAACAATAATATTGCTAGCAGCTGCTGTGTGGGTGTAAGACCAATAACATCGGCACACAGAAGGCCTGCCAGCAATCTGGTTTTCTAAGGAAAGCAACTTTAAGGGGTTAACAAGTCTCACTTTAATCCAAAATACACATTTCTTTTACTTAGTTCAGGAGGAAAAACCAGGACCATGAACTTCAGAGCAAATACAAAGAGAAATTACAAAGAGAAAATATCAACAGATCAAATAACACAAACTACTAGATAGGTTTCTAGCTTTCTGCCCAACATCTAAGTACATAGTTACCATGGAGGCACCAACATCTGGATTTTCAAGTCGGGGACTCTTAACAACAGCTGCCCAGAGTCTCTTCTAGTCAAATCACAGGACATTCTTCTAGTGAGTGAAAGCCCCAAGCAAAATGGTAAGCTCTGATTTTATATACCTTGTTCAGGGTCAAAGGGCATCACAACAATGTGACTTAAACCTATGTGAGTTAGGCTTTCCCTTGACTTAAGCAGGTCATCAAAAACTCCCTGATTTAATCAAAGAAACAAAGGACAGACTCACCAAAGGCACTTGTTTACCTAAATGCTCCACAAGAGAAAACAGTAAACAAGTCTCACCCTAATTGCCAATACACTGGCCTGGGGAGTCCATTTCTACTTCCACAGAGCTTCTACTCTAAGCTTTTCTTTAGAGCATGATAGCAATGATGAATTAAACACTCCTTTGATCACCTGAATAGGTCCTAGCAGGACAGGGAATCACAGCTAATAAATTAGTCCATTTCTTCACGAAGTAAAGCAGTCTTCTCAGCCAGTGCTTTATTCCTCACCCAACTTGGTTGCTGCTACCATTAACTTTAATGACTGAGGGACCTCTGACAGTTTTAACTGAATTTCTTGTTTCCTCTCATGATACTCATTGATGTAAGATCATGAGGGAGTAAATAACAAAATAAGCTATCTTTATATACCTGGTCAGGAAAAATCACCAGCACAAAGCCATCCACTTTGCTGGAAAGCTACCCAATAAGAAAGTGAAATCTCATCTACTCTACCCTTTATAAACTTTCTTCTAGATAACATCTCTAAAGACAGTTAGAAGGCTTTTCCTCATCCAAGCCTGAGTCATCATGGCCAAAACTACAGGCAAAGATTGAACTATTAGATTGTTGACAAAAATCAAAGATCAATACATGTTCAGCTTAACCTAAAAAGAATAATAAATCTGACCATGCTCTAAGGACTGGGTCATCACTGGCCAGTTTTCCCCTTCCCCTCTACCACCAAATTGCAAGAAGAAGAAACAGTCAAGAATATGGGATAAAGTGCTGGCTTTGGAGTCAGGAAATTCCAGATTCCAATGACACTCCTGACTTATACAATCTATGCTATCTTGAGCAAGTCACTAAACATGTCAATGTACCATTCAATTCTCTTAAGACAATTAACTACAAAACAGCTTCCTGTCTGTACTAATAGATAGATTCCCTCATCAGTAGTTCTTGATACTGAAGAATTCACCAATTTGAATAGAACACTGCTTATATGTAACTTAGCACATTAATGACAAATTCAAGTTTAAAAGGAGTATAAACAGAAATTTTAATTATTTCTGAGTCTTGTCTTTCTCATTACAAAGTTGATGTGAACTTCTCATGATAGCTGATAGCTATTTAGCACTGGTGAAAGTTTTAAATGCAGACAAAACTCATATAGAATTGAAATACTTTCTTTCACTACTTTGAGCCACCTCAATCATATACTGCCATAAAATACCTAATTAGAGAGGAAGTCAACAACTCAGATTAAAAGAAAATGCTAAATGAAAACCAATATTGTGTTTCTTTTTCTTTTGAAGAGCAAACAGGAAGAGAATAGTATATATTTTTTTTACTTTTGAACATCTATTTTTTTAAAAGCTTGAGTTCCAACTTCTTTCCCCTCTTCCCTTCCCATCCACCCTCCCTAAGAAGTCAAGCAATTCAACATGAGCCACATGCGTATCATTATGTATAACCCTTCCACAATACTCATGTTGTGAAAGACTAACTATATTTTGCTTCTTCCTAACCTATCCCCCTTTATTGAATTTTCTCCCTTGACCCTGTCCCTTTTCGAAAGTGTTTGTTTTTGATT
>CM053622.1:404637922-404659997 GCA_028646595.1 Phalanger gymnotis
TTTTTGGAGAGGCAATCTGTGGATTCTTTCAATATCTATTTTGCTCTCTGGCTCTAGAATATCAGGGTAGTTCTCCTTGTTAATTTCTTGAATGATGATATCTAGGCTCTTTTTTTGATCATGGCTTTCAGGTAGTCCAATAATTTTGAAATTCTCTCTCCTGGATCTATTTTGCAGGTCAGTGGTTTTTCCAATGAGATAGTTCACATTGTCTTCCACTTTTTCATTCCTTTGGTTCTGTTTTATAATACCTTGTTTCCTCATCAAGTCACTAGCTTCCACTTGCTCCAAGCTAATTTTTAAGATAGTATTTTCTTCAGTGGTCTTTTGGACCTCCTTTTCCATTTGGCTAATTCTCCCTTTCAAGGCATTCTTCTCCTGATTGGCTTTTTGGAGTTCTTTTGCCATTTGAGCTAGTCTATTTTTAAGGTGTTGTTTTCTTCAATATTTTTTTCAGTATTTTTTGGGTATCCTTTAGGAAGTCCCTGACTTGTTTTTTTTACGGTTTTCTCACATCCTTCTCATTTCTCTTAGCATTTTTTCCTCTACTTCTGTAACTTGCTTTTCCAACTCCTTTTTGAGCTCTTCCATGGCCTGAGACCAGTTCATGTTTTTCTTGGAGGCTTTTGACGTAGGCTCTTTGACTTTATTGGCTTCTTCTGGCTGTATGTTTTGGTCTTCTTTGTCACCAAAGAAAGATTCCAAAGTCTGAAACTGAATCTGAGTGTGTTTTCACTGCCTGGCCATGTTCCCAGCCAACTAACTTGACCCTTGAGTTTTTTGTCAAGATATGACTTCTTGTAGAGTAAAGAGTACTTTGTTCCAAGCTTGAGGGTATTTGTCACTGATATCAGAGCTATTTCTGTACATCCAGCTCTGCCACACCAGCACTCCTCCTTCCTCAAGAACCACCAGCCTGGACCTGACTCAGATGTTAAGCAGGCTCCAAACTCCTGCTCTGATCTGCCACGTAATTTTTCCCACCAGGTGGGCCTGGGATCAGAGGCAACTGCAGCTGTACTTCTGTACCTGCACCACCCCCACTCTCCCCAGGGTAGTGGCCAAACTGCGAACTCTGTCCCCTGCAGCTTTTCCCACTAACCTTCTCTGTTGTCCTTGGTGTTTGTGGGTTGAGAAGTCTGGTAACTGCCACAGCTCACTGATTCAGGGTGCTAGGGCCTGTTCTGCCTAGCTCCCAGTGTGGTTGGTCCTGCTGCCTCCTATGCTGGGCTTTGCTCGACTCCGCTCCCAGCTCCATATGTGATAGACCTCATCCAGCGACCATCCAGGCCATCCTGGACTGGAGCCTTCCTTCCCTCTTGGCTCCACCCCACGATTCAGCACATGTATAACTATTACCAACATTTACAAGAAAAATTTATTAAGTATGTACTTTTTCCCAAGCATTATACTAATGACTACAATGACATTAACAAAAATGGAAAGAAATAAAAAATATGAAACTGAATAGAGTATGGTAGATTATATGGATTATGTTACCCTCAAAGGAGAAGTAAGAAATTTCTTTCCTTCTTTGCAAAGTCACAGGATTATGGATCTAGAACATTTCAAATACTGTCAGACTCAATTGATGTATGTGCTAGTTTCACTGAGGTTGTTTTTTTTCTCTTTCTTTTTATTTTTTATAATGAGGTTCACTGAGGAATAAATAAACTTTAAAATGAAGGAGATATATATGTTCATATATCTCCTTCATTTATTTATTCCCATATGTATCTGTATACACACACATACATACACACACATACATGCACACAAACATTCATATGTTTACTATCTCTAGGAATCTTGATACTCCTGGATTGCCAAAAGTATGAGAACAGCCCTGAGTTATCATCTACAAAGAAATCACTCTGCCTATGACTTTACCTTTCTAGCAAAAGTCTCACTAACCAATAATTCTGCAGAAATGTGGGCCATACAATCTAATATTGAAAGTTCTTATTTATCAATTGAGAGTATATAACAGCCATAATCCCATATGTATGTGAATATATGTATATGTATACACTAACATATACACATACATGCATATATACACACATATACATGTACACACAAGTTAATAAAACACAATCACATATACTATGGAATATATTCTCATAACCTCCTTCAGCGGTAGTTAGGAAAGATACTATGTACATTTAAGTAACTTTTCTTTTCCTTTTTTTAAAGTATGCTTTAATTTGTATTCAGATACCATCAGTTCTTTCGCTGGTTATGGATGGCATTTTTCATCATAAGTTTTTCAGAGTTGTCTTGGATCTCTGTATAGATGAGAATAGGCAAGCCATACGCAGCTGATCATCTTACAATATTGGTGTTACTTTGTATGCAGGTCATTTCACTTTGCATCAGCCCATGAAAGTCTTTCCAGGTTTTTCTAAGATCATCCTGCTTATCATTTCTTATAGCACAATAGTATTCCATCATAATTACATACCACATCTTGTTCTGCCATTCCTCAATTGATGGGCATACCCTCAATTTTAGATTCAATACCCCCAGAATAGAGCTGCTATGAATATTTTTGTACTATAGGTCCTTTTCCTTTTTTTATGTCTTTTGGGATACAGACCTAGTAATGGCATTGCTAGGTCAAAGACTATGCATGGTTTTATAGCCCTTTGGTCATACTTCCAAATTGCTCTATAGAATGGTTTAATCACTTCACAATGCCTCATTTCCACTATATCCCCTCCAACATTCGTCATTTACCTTTTCTGTCTTATTAGCCAATCTAATAGGTATGAGGTAGTACCTCAGAATTCTTTTAATTTGAATTTCTCCAGTCAAAAATGAGTTAGAATATTTTTCATATAGCTATAGATAGCTTTAATTACTTCAACTGAAAACTGATTATATCTTTTGATCATTTATCAATTAGAAAATGGCTCTTATTTTTTACATATTCGACACAGTTCTCTATATGTTAGAGATATGAGTTCTTGATCCTCATTTCTAAAATACATAGAGAATTCAGTCAAATGTATAGGTATACATGTCATTCCCCAATTGATAAATGGTCAAGGATATGAACAGGAAGTTTTCAGAGGAAGAAATTAAAGCTATCTACAGCCATATGAAAAAATGCTCTAAATCACCCTTGAATAGAGAAATGCAGATCAAAATGACTCTGAGGTACCACATCACACCTATCAGATTGGCTAACATGGCAAAACTGGAAAACGATAAATGTTGGAGAAGATGTGGGAAAATTGGGACTCTTATGCATTGTCAGTGGAGTTGTGAACTGATCCAGCCATTTTGGAGAGCAATTTGCCCAAAGGTTATATACTTATGTATACCCTTTGACCCAGCAACACTTCTTCTAGGACTATATCCCAAAGAGATAAAAAAAATGGTAAAAGGACCCACATGTACAAAAATATCTACAGTAGTTTTTTTATGGTGGCAAAGAATTGGAAATTTAGGGATGTCCATCAATTGGAGAATGGGTTAACAAGCCGTGGTATATAAATATAATAGAATATACTATTGTCTTATAAGAGATGATGAGCAGGTGGACTTCAGAAAAACCTGGAAAGACATATACGAACTGATACTGAGTGAAATGAGCAGAACCAGGACAATACACAGTAACAGCTACAGTGTGCAATGATTGACCTTGGTAGACTAAGCTCTTCTCAGCAAGGCAAAAATCCAAGACAACTCCAAAAGACTGATGAGAGAAAATGCTATCTACATCCAGAGAAAGAGTACGAATGTAGATAGAGGCATACTATTTGCTCTCCTTTCATTTTGTTGTTTTGTTTTCTTTTTTCTTGTGGTCCCTCTCATTAGTTTTAATTCTCCTTTACATCATGATTAGTGTGGAAATATGTTTAATATGAATGTATAAGTAGAGTCTACATGAAATTGCATGCCATCTTAGGGAGGTTAGAGGAGAGGGTGGAAGAGAAAATTAAAAACTCAAAGTTTTATGGAAGTGAATATTGAAAACTAAAAATAAATGATAGATAATTTACTTAAAAAAAGAAAAAAATAAATGAGTTCTTTAAGAGAGAAATTTGCTTAATTTATTTTCACAGTTATTATTGCTAACTGCCTCTGTCTGATTCCTCCTACCCACATTTATTCTTTTCTCTCTCTCCTTGTCCCTCTTCAAAAGTGTTTTGCTTCTAACTACTCCTTCCCCCAATCTTCCTTCTCTTCTATCACTGTAATAACAATGTTGCTAGCAGCTACTGTGGAGGTGAAAGACCAACAACAAGAACATGTAGGAGGGCTGCTAGCACATGTTCTTTGATCTATTTTTCTAGGGAAAGAAACTTTAAGGTGTTTACAATCTGACTTTCATTAAACATACAAATATCATTCACTCAGGTCAGTGGTAAAAAACAGCACCCTGAACTTCAGAGAGTATGCAAACAGAAATCACAAGCATACATTATATAAACAGAGCAAATATACACAAAGCAGTAGATAGACTTCTAGCTGTCTATCCAAGCAATACACAAACAGTTACCAGAGAGAGAAGAACCAACATATGGGTTTTCAAAGCCATGGGGGCTCTTGATGGCTACCCAGAGTCTCATCTGGCCAAATCACCAACACTCTTCCAATGAGTGAAACCCCACCAAACAATCTGCTAACCTCTGAGTATATATATGCTTCTTCAGGGTCAGATGGGATCACAACCATGTGACTCAAACCCATTTGAGCTGGGCTTTCTTGTGACTTAAGGAGGTCATCAAATACTCTTGTTTCAATCAAAGACTCCCCATTGAAACAAAGGCAAGACTCATCAAAGGCACTTGATTACCTCAGTGCTGATAAGCACTCAAACAAAAGTCCCACTTTGTTTGCCATTACATTTGAAAGGCAAGACTCAAAGTTACTTGATTACCTTAGCATCCCATACAGAAAACAGTAAAAAAAAGTCCCACCCTTCTTACCATTACAACCATCTCCTCTTCTCTTATCCCCTTCCCTTTTACTTCCCTATAGGGTAAGATACATTTCTATACCCCATTCCTTGTGTATCTTATTCCCTCTTTGAGCCAGTTCTGATGAGAATAAGGTTCACTCACTTCGCTTTGCTTCCCTCCTCTTCCCCTCCATTGTAAAAGCTTTTTTTTGCCTTTTTAATGTAAGATAACTTACCCCATTCCACCTCTCCCCTTCTCTTTCTCCCAGTACCTTCCTTTCTCATACCTTAATTTTATGTTTTAGATAACCCTTCACATTCAACTCACACCTGTGCCCTTTATCTGTATATACTCTTTCTAACTATCCTAATATTGAGAAAGGTCTTATGAGTTACAAATATCATCTTCCCATGTGAGCATGTAAACAGTTTAACCTTATTAAGTTCCTTAATTTCCCTTTCCTGTTTAGCTTTTTATGCTTCTCTTGTGTTTAAAAGTCTTGTATTTAAGTCTATTCTATTTAGCTCTGGCATTTTCAACAAGAATGCTTGAAAGTCCTCTATCTCATTGAATTTCCACTTTTCCCCCGAAGGATTCTACTCAGTTTTGCCACAGAGGTAATTCTTAGCTATAATCTTGGCTGCTTTGGCCTCTGAAATATCATATGCTAAGCCATCTGATTCCTTAATGTAGAAGCTGCTAAATCTCATGCTATCCTGACTGTGTTTCCATTACACTTCAATTGTTTCTTTCTGGCTGCTTGCAATATTTTCTCCTTCACCTGGAAACTCTGGAATTTGACTATAATGTTCCTGGTAGTTTTTGTTTTGGGATGTTATTCAGGAGGTGATTGCCGATTTTTAAAAATTTCTATTTTATCCTCTGATTCTAGAATTTTAGGGCAGTTTCCTCTGATAATTTCTTGAAAAATTATGAATAAGATCTTTTTTTGATCATGGCTTTCAGGTAGTCCAATGATTTTTAAATTATCTCTCCTAAATTGTATTTTCCAGATCAGTTGTTTTTCCAATGAGATATTTCACATTGTCTTCAATGTGAATTGTGAATACCACTTTTCTTCCCTTTGTCAGACAGTAAAAAATGTACAGGTGCGTTAAGATTATGGTGGCTATCAGGCCTGGAAGTCTCAGAGAAAAGAGGGAAGATGAGACTGAGTTGGAAAACAACAATTCTCATATTGCTGGTAAGAGTTCATTTCTCTGCAAGAGGAACACGGATCATTGCTGTAAGCAAGCCTGCTGCTACCATAGTGCTGCCATCTGCATTAACCAGTACTGTGGTTCTTTGAGATCCTATTGTAGAAGGAGGTAACTCTGTGGGGGTCCTAACCCAGATCCTGATGCAGAAGCCCTTCAGCCTTGCAGGGCTCACTGCTGCTTCCATTGCTTTGGGACCAACTGCTACTGCAGTGGCAGGGAGAATAACCTCTCTGAGGTGGAGGATAGTAGTTTTGATGAAATGGACAAGGGGTCCAGCCATGTTTTTGAAGGTGAAGTGTGGGGTGCTCCCTGGTAGTCCTCTAGCCCTCTCTGAGCAGAAGTCTGAACACAAGCATCCAGGATTGACTCCATGACCCAAACCAAGAAGAATGGCACCACACAGGAAGGGAAAAATTGAGCCTTGGAAATTGCCTCTTCTTTTTCCTCTTTGGTAGACTTTGCATTTGGCATCTCGATGGACTTGATTGATGGAATCATCTGGGGGACTTTGACAGGAAATTCACTGAAATCAAGATCACAGTTATCGTTTCTCAATGTTGACTGATGATTCTGCCTTGGTGACTGAAAAAAATACTCACTTTTTTCATTCTTTTGACTTTATTGTATTACTTCTTGGTTTCTCATAAAGTCATTAGTATCCATTTGCTCCATTCGAAATTTTAAACAATTATTTTCTTCAGTAAGCTTTTGGACCTCCTTCTCTATTTGGCCAATTCTGCTTTTAAAGCCATTCTTCTCTTCATGGGCTTTTTGGACCTCTTTTATCATTTGATCTAGTCTCTTTTTTAAAGTGTTTTTTCTTCAGTATTTTTTGCACCAAGTTGTTGAATCTTTTATCATTATTTTCTTCTATCACTCTTATTTCTCTTCACAATTTTTCCTCTAACTCTCTCACCTGATTTTCATAATACTTTTCTAGCTCTTCTATGGCCTGAAACAAATTCATATTTTTTTTCTTGTGAACTTTGAATGTAGCAGCTTTCACTTTGCTATCTTCTTCTGAGTGTCTGTTTTGCTCTTCCTTGTCACCTGTAATGGCAAGCAAAGTGGGAACTTTTTTAAATTTGATTTTTATTTTACAACACTTAGCTTTATTTGTTCTTCAATTTCAGATTTCCATCCCTTCCCTCCCCTCCCTCTTGCCCCCCAAGATGGCATGAAGCTAGTATAGACTCTACATAGACTTTCACATTAAACTTATTTTAAAAAAAACTTGAGTTGCAAAGAAGAATTATGACCAATGGAATGAATCATGAGAATAAATAAAACCAAAAAAAGAGAAGAAAGAGAGAGTGAATAGTTTGCCTCAGTTCGCATTTAGACTCCACAGTTCTTTCTCTGGATGTTGCTTGCTTTTTCCATCGTGAGTCCCTTAGAAATGTCTTTGAACCTTGTATTACTGAGGGGAGCCAAGTCTATCAAAGTTAGTCATCACAGAATCAATATGTCTGTGGTTGTGTACAATGTTTTCCTGGTTCTTCTCCTTTCACTCAGGATCAGATCCTGCAGGTCTTTCCAGGTTATTATGAAGTCTATATCTTCCCCATTTCTTATAGCACAGTAGTATCCCGTTACATTCATATACCACAGCTTGTTCAGCCATTCTCCAATTGAGGGGCATCCCATTAATTTCCAAATTTTTGCCATGACGAAAGGTGCAGCTATAAATATTTTTGTATATACAGGACCTTTTCCCACTTGTGTGATCTTTTTGGGATATAGCCCTAGCAGTGGTATTGTGAGGTCAAAGGGTATGCGCATTTTTATAGCCCTTTGGGCATAGTTCCAAATTGCTCTCTGAAATGGTTGGATCTGTTCACAACTCAACCAACAATCTATTAATTTTCCAATTTTCCCACATCCTCTCCAGCATTTATCATTTTCCTGTTTTGTCATGCTAACCAATCTGACAGGAAATATGTGTTACCTAAGATTTGTTTTGATTTGCTCTTCTCTAATCAACAGTAATTTAGAGCCTTTTTTCATATGCCTATAGATAACTTTAATTTCTTCCTCTGAAAACTGCCTGTTCATATCCTTTGGACATTTCTCAATTGGGGAATGGCTTTTATTCCTATAAATTTGGCTCAGTTCCCTGTACATTTTGGATATGAGGTGATTATCAGAGACATTGGTTGTAAAGACTTTCTCCCATTGCTCTGCTTCCCTCCTAATCTTTGTTGCATTGGCTTTGTTTATACAAAAACTTTTCAGTTTAGCATAATCAAAATTATCCATTTTGCATTTTTTAATGCTCTCTGTCTCTTGTTGTGTCATGAATTCTTTCCTTTACCATAAATCTGACAGGCAAACTATTCCTTGCTCTTGCAAATTCTTTATAGTTTCACCCTTTATTCCTAAATGATGTACTCATTTTTACTTTTTGGTAGATGGTGTAATATTTGGGTCTATGCCCAGTTTCTGCCATACTAGTTTCCAATTTTCCCAGCAGTTTTTGTGAAATAGTGAATTCTTACCCCAGAACCTGGATTCTTTGTATTAATGAAAGAGTAGACTGCTATAGTCATTGACTACTGCATCTTGTTTACCTAACCTATTCCACTGATCTACCAGTCTGCTTCTTAGCCAGTACCACGTAGTTTTGAGGACTGCTGCTTTATAGTAAGGTTTAAAATCTGCTATAGGTAGGCCGCCTTCCCTAGCATTTCTTTTCATTAGTTCCCTTGATATTCTGGACTTTTTGTTCCTTCAGATGAATTTTGTTATTATTTTATCCAGCTCTGTAAAATAATATTTTGCTACTTCAATTGGTACGGCACTGAATAAGTAAATTAATTTAGGTAAAATTGTCATTTTCATTATGTTAGCTCAGCCTAACTATGAGCAACTGATGTATTCCATTTAATTTGATCTGATTTTATTTGTGTGAGAAGTGTTTCATAATTGTGTTCATATAGGCCCTGTGTTTGTCTTGGAAGGTAGAATCCGAAATATTTTATAGTGTCTACAGTAACTTTAAAAGGAATTTCTCTATATCTCTTGCTGTTGGGCTTCGTAAGTAATATATAGGAATGCTGAAGATTTATGTGGGTTTATTTTATATCCTGCAACTTTGCTAAAGTTGTTTATTATTTCAAGTAGTTTTTTTTTACTTGAATCTCTAGCATTCTCTAAGTAAATCATCATATCATCTGCAAAAAGTGATAATTTAGTTTCTTCTTTGCCTGTTCTAATTCCTTCAATTTCTTTTTCTTCTCTTAATGCTAAAGCTAACATACCTAGTACCAAATTGAATAATAGGGGTGATAATGAACATCCTGGATCTTATCAGAAATGCATCTACCTTATCTCCAATACATAAAGTACTTACTGATGGTTTTAGGTAGGTGCTATTTATAATTTTAAGGAAGACTCCATTTATTTCTATGCTTTCTAGTGTTTTTAATAGGAATGGGTGTTGTATTTTGTCAAAGGTTTTTCTGTATCTATCGAGATAATCATCTGGTTTCTTCTACTTTTGTTATTGATATGATTAATTATGCTGATAGTTTTCCTAATATTGAACCTTCTTTGCATTCTTGGAATAAATCCTACCTGGTCATAGTGTATTATTCTTCTAATAAGTTGCTGCACCCTTTTTTGCTAATATTTTATTTAAAATTTTTGCATCAATATTCACTAGGGAAATTGGTGTATAATTTTCTTTTTCTGTTTTGACTCCTCCTGGTTTAGGTATTTGTGTCATTAAAAGAATTTGGTGGGACGCCTTCTTCCCCTATTTTCCCAAATATTCTGTAAAGTATGGGAATTAATTGTTCTTTAAATGTTTGATGGAATTGACTTGTAAAACCATCTGGCCCTGGAGATTTTTTTCCTAGGGAGGTCATTGATGGCTGGCTCAATTTCTTTTTCTAAGATGGGGTTATTTAGGTAATTTATTTCCTCTTCTATTAACATATGCAATTTCTAATTTTGTAACTATTCATCCATTTCCCTAAGGTTATCAAATTTATGGACACACAATTGGGCAAAATAATTCCAAATTATTGTTTTAATTTCCTCCTTATTGGAGGTGAATTCACCCTTTTCATTTCTGATATGGGTAATTTGGTTTTCTCCTTTCTTTTTTTTGATCAAATTGACCAAGGGTTTATCATTTTTGTTGTTTTTTTTCATAAAACCAGCTCTTAGTTTTATTTATTAATTCAGTAGTTTTCTTGATTTCAATTTTATTAATCTCTCCTTTGATTTTCAGTATTTCTAAGTTGGTGGTTAATTGGGGATTTTAAATTTGTTCTCTTTCTAGTTTTTTAGTTGCATGCCCATTTCATTGATCTCCTTTTTATCTACTTTATTCATGTAAGCATTTAGAGATATAAAACTCCCCCTAAGAACTGCTTTTGCTATATCCCGTAAGTTCTGGTATGTTATCTCATTATTGTCATTCTCTTGAATGAAGTTATTAATTGTTTCTATGATTTGTTCTTTGGCCCACTCATTCTTTAGGATTAGATTATTTAGTTTCCAATTAATTTTTAGTTTATCTTTCCATGGTCCTTTATTAGAAATAATTTTCATTGCATCATGATCTGAGAATGATGTATTGACTATTTCAGTCTTTCTGTGCTGCATTGTGAATTTTTTATGCCCTAGTACATGGTCAGTTTTTGTGTATGTGCCATGTACCACTGAGATAAGTATATTCTTTTTTATCTTTATTCAGTTTTCTCCAGAGATCTGTCATTTCTGCCTTTTATGAAATTCTATTCACATCCTTAACTGCTTTCTTGTTTATTTTGAGGTTAGATTTATCAACTTCAGAGAGGGGGAGGTTGAGGTCCCCCACTAGTATGGTTTGTCTATTTCTTCCTGTAACTCCCTTAACTTCTTCTCTAAGTATATGCATGTTAAATAATGATATTTCTTCATTGTCTATGGTGCCTTTTAGCAGGATATAGTGTCCTTCCCTATCTCCTTTAATTAGATCTATCTTTGCTTTTGCTTTGTCTGAGATGAGGATTGCTACTCCTGCTTTTTTTCTTTAGCTGAACCACAATATATTCTCTGCCATCCTTTTACTTTTACCCTGTGTGTATCCCTCTGTTTCAAATGTGTTTCTTGTAAGCAACATATTGTAGGATTATGGTTTTAAATCCATTCTGCTATCTGCTATCCACCTCTGTTTTATGGGAGAGTTCATACCATTCACATTCACAGTTATGATTACAAGCTGAGTCTGTTTCTCCATCCTGTTCCCCCCCCCTTTATGCTTTTATTTCTCACTCCCCCTTCTGCTCCCCAAAAGAGTTTTGCTTTTGACCTCCACCTTCCTCAATTTACCATCCCTCTTGATTTCCCTCCCTCATCTTACCCTTTTCCCCTTGCTACTTCTTCCCTCCGTTTTGACCACTCCCCACTTTTCTTTCCCATTTCCCCTCCTACTGCCTATAGGAGAAGTTTGATTTCTAACTTTTCAGAATATGTTATTCTCTTCTTTAACCAAATCTGGTGAGATTAAAGCTCATGTACTACTCTTCTCCCTCCTGGATTTCCCCCTACTATAATGTGTTTTTGTGCCTCTTCATTTGATATAATTTACCCTTTTCTACTACCTCCTTACCTCTTCTCCCAGAAACCTCCCTTTACCTCTCTTAATTATGCTTTTTATCAGTATACCAGTTACTTTATACTGACATCCATAGTCTATGTGTGTCCATTTCAGTTTTCATAATAACTGTACCATACTCCAGATTGACATACATATATACGTGTAAATATATATATATATACATATGTATATATATATATATATCATATATAAAATGAAATAATCCTACATAAAATGTAAACAATTTGCCCTTATTGATTAACAAGGTCTGTGGGGATTTTCCTCCCTGTTTACCATTTTATGTCTCTCTTGAGTTTTATATTTGAAGATCAAATTTTCCATTGAGTTTTGGCCTTTTCATCAGGAAGGTCTGGAATTCCCTTATTTTGTTGAATGCCCATCTCCTTGCCTGAAAAATAATGCTCAGTTTTGCTAAGTAGTTAATACCTAGCTGTAGTCCAAGCTCCTTTGCCCTTTGGAATATCATATTCCAATTTTTCCTGTCATTTAATGTAGACCCTGAAAGATCCTGCATGATCCTGACTGTAGTTCCATGATATTTGAATTGTTTCTCTTTGGTTGCTGGTAGTACTTTCTCCTTTACTTTGTAATTCTGAAGTTTGGCTATGATATTTCTTGGAGTTTTCAATTTGGAATCTCTTTCAGGAGGTGACTGGTAGATTCTTTCAATGACTATTTTTCCCTCTGGTTCTAGGACCTCTAGGCAGTTATCTTTGATGATTCCTTCAAAGATACTGTCTAGGCTCTTTTTTTCACCATAGATTTCCTGTAGACCAATAATTCTTATGTTGTCTCTCCTGGATCTATTTTCCAGGTCAGTTGTTTTTCAATCAGATATTTCACATTTTCTTCTATTTTTTCATTCTTTACATTTGGTTTTACTACGTCTTCATACCTAGTGGTCCTTAACTTCCACTTGCTTGATGATAATTTTTAATGAGTTGCTGTCTTCATTTTGCTTTTGAGTCTCCTTTTCCAATTGGTTTATTTTATCTCTCCAAGTGTCATTTTCTTTATGTAGATTCTTAATTTCCATAACCATTTCACCAATCTTATTTTTTAAAGACTTGATTTCAACAGTGTTTTTTTTTCATTTTTTCTTTTACCTCCCTAATTTGGTTTTTTAAATCCTCCTTTAGCTCTTCCAAGAATGCTTTTGGGGCTTGAGATCAGTTAACATTCCCTTTTGAGGTATAAGATGTGGGTATAGTGTCAATGTTGTCCTCTTCCAAATTGGTATTTTGATCTTCCCTGTCTCCATAAAAAGAATCAATGGTCCTTGGTTTTTTATGTCCTTCTTCATGTTGGTTATCTTTTCCCTGGCTTTACAATGGATTTTTGCTTTTGGGGCTCATGGATCTCTGTCCCAGGTTTCTTGTTCTGAGAATTGTAAGCCTCAGTATTGGCCTTGTGTATTAAGGTCTTGGGTTTCCCGAGGTGTAGGGCAGGGATCATCTGGCTGCCTGAAGTCTTCTCTTCCCTTGGAGTTGCTCTCCACCTGCAGTAGCATTGCTTTCCAGCAATGGTCTCAGTTGTTCTCTGTGCTGGTGTCTGCCGCTTCCCCTGGCTGTGCAAAGGCATGTCTGTGCTCCTGGTGTTGACCCCTGCTGGTTCTGCCCCTACTGGAAGTCAGGAACTCCCACTGCTCAGTCACTCAAGCCCCACTTCTGTCGCCTCTATTCCAGCATTTTTCCCAAGGAATTCTTTGGGTCAGTGAGGGATGGAGGAATGAGAGCCATTTACCTGACCAGTATGTCTCCTGGAAGTTCAAGATGGTGGGTTTCAAACCTTTGGGCTGCTAGCCTCAGGAGTGGATGTCCCGTGGCTACAAGTGCTGGGCTGCTGCCTTCAGGCACTTCAACAGACTCCCATCATATGTTGGAAGGCCTGGGGATCTCTGCTGGTTTTGGGCTCCCAGCTTTCTCCCAGCCTGAATCACTGGCTGGTTTCTGCAGCTGCTTTAGCTTTGGTGCTTTCTGGAGCAGCTCCACACACCAGGCACTCTTCCAGCCTACAGATCTGTCCTGTTGACCTTTTGGAATCTCCTGGCTTGGATATTTGCCCCACTCAGTCTACTACTGGCTTTTAACTCTCTCAGATCTGCTCAGATTCACTTTTTTTCGAGGTATCTGACAGAACTTGTGAGAGAGCTCAGGTAAGACACTGTTTTCACTCAGCCATCTTGGCTCTGCCCCCTCCAAAGTGGTAATTTTTGCTGTCTTTTGTTTTGGAGTGCTTCTGAGCCCTAAGGAAATCAAGTGGCTTTGAATGAGTCGTGCCTTTGTTTTTAGGAAGGCCCACACCCTTTCGCTAGTTAGGTCATGTAAGGTGTGAAGCCCTCAAGAGGTGTGAAATCCTCGAGAAGTGTGAAATGCCCTGACCCTGAAGAAGTATGCATATACTCTGAGGTTTGCAATTTGTTTGGGGCTCACTAATTTAATAGCATTGGTGTGGAGACTCTGGGCAGCTGTTAAAGAGCCCCACAGCTTTCAAAGGCCCAGGTGTTGGTGCTTCTGTCTCTGGTAACTATGTATATAATTTCTTGGTCAGACACTAGAAGCCTGTCTATTGATTTCTATTATTTTGATATTTATATAATTTCTGCTTGTAATTTCTGTTTGTGTTTTCTCTGAAGTTCATGAAGGTCATGCAGTTCATGTTTAAACTGAGATTGTAAACCCCTTAAATGGCTTTCCTTAGAAAAGCAGATCAAATAACCTATGCTAGCAGCCCTCCTATATGCTGATGTTATTGGCCTTACACCTCCATAGCAGCTGCAAGCAACACTATTGTTACATCACCATTATAACTTTCTATAGTCAGAGGTCATTTTTTTCTTCACCATTGTTGGCTGACTTTCCCAGCCTATGCCAGGCTTTGACATGTTTGTTAAAGTAGGTCAGTGCTTCCAGGGTGGAAGGCCCACTATCCCAAGCTTTAGGGGTTTTGTATACCTGTTTTCAGTGATATGTCTAGAGACCTGTAAGTTTTTAGTTCTTCCAAGGTGGTATGATCTAAGGAAAAGTGTTTTATTCTGTCCTGAACTGTGTTCTGGTCTGTGAGTGACCTCAAGCACCGTTTTCTTCCCTGGACTGTGAGGAGGGTCCCGGTCCCTGCTCCACTGTGGGCACAAGCTCTTGTGTGTTAGTGCTCTTTTTGCCCTGGGATTGCCACCCAGGACTGAGACCTGAATGTGAGCAAAGCAACATAGTCCTGCCTCAATGCTAGCAAAGAATTCCCTATAATCTCCTTCTAACAAGTTTTTCAACCCTCTTACAGTCTGTGGGCTCAGAGCCCTAGCAGTGTTGCTGATGCAGTCACTCCCAAGGTCTGCTCCTGGCCTGTTGGGACTAGGCTGTGCTAGCGCAGTCTGTGCAGTACTACGCTACACTCCCAACCTGGCATGAGAGACTGTTCCTGCTGACCTTCTAATTTCTTCTGTTGTCTATGGGCTGAGGGGTCTGGAAACTGCCACAGATGCCTGTAATTCAGTGATCCCAAGGCCTGCTCTGGGCTCACAGGGGCCTGGGACTACTCATGTAGTCTGCGCTGGACTGTACTCCTCTTGCAGGCTGGTGCAACAGACCTTTCCTGCTGACCTCACTCCATCTTTTATGGACTCTGCTGCTCTAGAATTTGTTTAGAGTCATTTTAAAGGTACTTGGAGAGTTTTGAAGGAGAGCTCAGGTGAGTCCCTACTTTTTCTCTGCCATCTTGACTCTGCCGCCTCACTTAAGGCATTTTTTCAAAGAATTTCCTGAACTGGCTTCTCCCAATAGTATAGAAGAAATTGAACTGGTATTGTATTCAGAGCACCTCAGTTATATTCACTTTATTAATACCTGTGAAATATTCATGATATTTCAATCTATATATCTCAGTTTCTTTACGACGTTGAGAGGTTTGAGCTAAATGTTCTTCAAGATCTGTTCTAGCTCCACATTTTATGATCATATGAGCTTCAAGCAAGTCACTACATTGCTAAAAGACCTTCAATGGTTTCCCATTACCAAATGAATAAAGTCCAAGTTCTGCCTGGGAAAATAATCCTGGCTATAAAATAAGCAAAAAAGAATGCAAAAAGAGTCATTTCCCCTTACTTGTCTCATTTGCCCTAGCTTCTATATAAGTCTGTCTAGATACGGCTTGCAGGAAAGAAATAATAGACATCTCTAGCATTTCCCTTTCCCATCCTTCTCCAAGGGAGACTTTATACCTGCCAGGATTAGAAGAAAGAGGTTGGGGCCAGAATCAAGACATTATGTTCTCAGACAAGGGGTCCCAGTTTAAGATATAATTGTCTTCTACTTTGAATATTTTAGACTGGGGGATGTAATTTTTGAGTTCGATTTAAACTCTTGTTTTTTGTTCGCTAACAGAGAAAGCCCTATATCCAAAGTTTGAATGCCCTTCCTACCAAATGTCAGTTTCACATGGCAAATAGCAAAGAAATCCATTTAATCTGATTAAAGAACAAAATACAAATCAGAGATATTAAATATTTACATGAGAATATATACCAGACAAAATGGTTTGAAGGAGCTCTCCTTTGGGAGCAAAGTGACTCAACTCAATCAAGAGAAAGCATCCCAAATCTCCCTAAAAGAGAAATTGTCCTAAAGTTTCTAATGTAGCAAGTTAGGGATAGGAAATTATAGAGGTTGTTTAGTTATGTATTGACTTCTTCCCAGTAACTTTCTCTCTCTTCAACAACCTGAAGAGAAGTTGAAATTGAATGTTTTGTCTCTGAAACTGGAAGCGAAAAGAACCAGCATCTCTCATCTCTCTTACTCTTACCAACTCCACCCCTGTGGCATCATGGGAAATCAATTTCTACCAATGAGAAGAAAGTTCCATACAACTGACCCTTTGGGCCAAGAGTAACATATATTATGTGTTTATAAACACAAGCACACATACACGCATCATGCATGTACATATCTATATAAACATGCACATGTATGGATATATGAATACACATGTACATGTGTATATATACTTATGTATCTGTGTGTACATGTACATGTGTATTTATTTCTATAGGTAGCTACATGGGACAATGTACAGAGCATCAGGCCTGAGGTCAGGAAGAACTGAGTTCAAATCCAGTGTCAAACATTTACCAGCTGTGTGACCCTTGGAAAGTCGTTTAACCCTGTTTGACTCAGTTTTCTCAACTATAAATGGAGCTAGAGAAATAAATGGCAAACCACTCTAGTAACTTTGCCAAAAAAACAAAAACAAAAACAAATCACAAAGAGTTAGCACAAGTGAAATGGATGAACAACATATAGACATATGTTGTTCTTTGTCTGTCTAAAACTTCAATCTGTTCCATTCTGAGGGAGGGCTCAGAGGAAGAAGAGGAATTCTTGCAGCTACTCAACTGGAGCTATCTGCATGTCAAGAATACACCTGATCTGTCAATTGCTTTTTTATGCAGAGTAAGTGCTTCCATTTGTCATGAGGATGAAAAGATAATGTTCATTTAAATAAATACCTCAGATTCTGTCATTTAAAACCTAAGAAAACCTACTTAAACATATTTAAAATATCTACTTTTCTTTCCATTACTAACTCTATTTGTATACATAGTTTCTTTTTAACATTCTAATTTGCTTTTAGCAAGAGCAGTCATTTTATTCAGTTTTTCTTTTTTGTTCTGCGTCCTTAGGCCAAATCATCAACACTCATGCTAATGTTTTGTGAAAGGATTAAGCCTGAAATACTCTTGAAAATTTGTGTTGTGCTGTTTTGATGAATATACTCACATTTTCTTCATTTAAATACACTTTAAAGGGGCATTCTAACAGTTTAGATGCAAAAGTTTATTTCTCTTTTGAATTTAGAGCTCTTTTTCTATAGAGATTTTTTGCTACTTCCCGCAGTGATTTAAAAAAAAACTTTCTTGGAGATAAAAGCATTTTTATAATGTTTCTTTATGTCTGAATTACCTATAGTTAACTTGCCTTATGCAATTTTGAGATATAGAGATCTTTTGCTACTTCCTGCAGTGATTTAAAAAAAAAAACTTTCTTGGAGATAAAAGCACTTTTATAAAGTTTCTTTATGTCCAAATTACCTGTAGTTAACTTGCCTTATGCAATTTTGCGTAATAGCACAAAGTAATATGTTACAAGATACAATGTGTTTGTATGTGTGTGTGTGTGTATGTGTGTGCATGTGTAATTGTCCTTATTTCTGGAGAATGCAGTCAAGAGCCAAGAGATGATTTGCAGTCCAAAATCTTTTTTAAAAATATGTTAACTGCTTAATATTAAGATTTCCAGTATCTACTAGATCAGAAACAAAATATACTTAGAAACCCTAGAGAGAGAGAAAAAAAAGGAAGTAAGGAAGGAAAGAGGGAACAAAGGAAGGAAGGAGAGAAAGAAGGAAGGAAAGAAGGAAGGAAGGAAGGAAGGGCGGAAGGAAGGAAGGAAGGAAGGAAGGAAGGAAGGAAGGAAGGAAGGAAGGAAGGAAGGAAGGAAGGAAGGAAGGAAGGAAGGAAAGGGGGAGGGAGGGAGGGAGATTTTAAACCTTTTAAACCAAAATTGATTTTAGGGATTGTTTAGTCTGACCACCTCATTTTGTAAATGAGGAAACTAAAGTCCATTTTTAAAGGACCTTGACTAAGTCACAAATGTAGTAAGTAGCAGAGCCAAGAATTAATTCCAGGTCATCCAAATTAATTTTTTTTTTTGTTTTTTCCACTCTATAATGTTCAAGAAATGACTTTGTAAACAAAAAAAAATATTTAAAGATAACTAAGTTAATTTTCAACCTCAGAAGTTGTGATAATTAATTTTTGTTTGGTTTGACACAAAACTGATAATAAATGAGCCACTCATCACTTGGAAAGAGATTTCCTTGCTCTAAAACTATCCATCCTCACACAACAGATTTTTTTTTAACAGGACATGGTTAATCCTTTTTGTCTCTCCAATTTCAATTTGAAAGGGTTAAGTTGTCATTGGTGTTTTACTGGATGTCCCATTGGCTTTTCGAATTCAACATATGTGAAACAGAAGTCATTTAACTATACTCTAAATCCATCCTTTTTCTAAACTGCTCTCTTTATCTTGAGAATATAACCATCCTTCCAGTCACCTAGGTTTACAACCTATGTATTGTCTTTGACTTCTCACTCCTCCAGCCCAAACTACATACCCAAATGATCAGATCTCTTTTTTGCTTTAACATTTCTTAGAAGTCTCCAACTCTCAACTCACACAACCAACATTTCAGTTCAGTACCTCTTCATCTCTCACATATATTATTGAACTAGTCTTTAAATTGAATTGTTGTTTCATCTTTTGGCTCTCTCCAACATCCTCCCCTCAGCTGCCAAAAGGATTTTGCAAATACGTATGTCTGACCTTGTCACTCGTCTACTCAATAAATTCCAGTAACTTACTTTTACCTCCGTGACCAAATATAAAATTGTTTGGCATTTAAAGCTGTTCAAAATATAGTGCCTTCCAACACTTCTTTCTTTTCTTACACTTTTCCCCCCTCCACTTATTCCAGTCATACTGGGCTATGTGCTCTTCCTGACAAGTATGACTTTATTTTCCATCTCTGTGTTTTGCAATGCCTATTCCTTATGTCTGGAATATAGCTCTTCCCATCATTTCCTCTTAGGAAATTATAGTTGCACCACACATATGTTGAGGAAGCAGCTATAAACTTGTTACTGGACTCTCAATAACAGTGCCAATCTCCCTGACTACCTATTCTTGCTCATGTGATGACTTCAGACATATGTGACACTGCAGCAATCCATAATTATTTTCAAAAGACTATGGGGTTGCTTTAACCTGCCTTTTTTATTTGGATTTCATATTCTACCTCTGCATTGAAGCTGAAAGGGAGAAAAGGATTTAGTATTTAGTCAGAAAGCAATCTATTAGACGTGAAAAATAATGATAGCATGAGTGTAAACAAATGCAAAACAAAGGTTATAACTCATGTTTTCTCTAAATGAGGCAATACTGAGTAAATTGACTTTTGGATATTTCCCTTTTTTGCATGAGTTTCTCAAGAATATCTGGGAGAAAAATCCAATAAATTTAGGAAAGAAAAAAAAAATTAGCATTTACTAAATTCTTGCTAAATGGTAGGCACTTTTAAAATATTATCTCATTTGCTTCTTATGACAAAACAAGTAAAAAAAATCTGTTATACTCATTTTGCAGAAGAGGAATCTGAGTCAAAGGTAAAATGACTTAGGGTTACACAACTAGTAATGTCTGAGGCAAGAGTTGAACTCAGGTCTTGTGACTCCAAGTCCAGCACTTTCTCCATTGCATCATCTAGCTACCTCTAGGCATATGTGATTTTTTTGTAGAAACTATTTATACCATTCTATAATCATAGTGATGGTCCTTTCTTTCTCTCCAAATTGCCTGTCATTAATTTTACATATACTTCATATATAATTGTATGCATACATGTTGGTTCCTCTAACAAAATGTAAGATCTTTTTTATAAGAACTATTTTATTTTTCTCTTTGTACAGCACTGTTCATGGCACATTGTAGTGCTTGTTGATTAATTGATCGAAGTGATAAAATTCACTAGCTAAAGGGAGGACATTACATAGAAAGCTTCCATGTACTTACACATACATGGTTTATTGATAGCAATTTTGATATTAAAAAAAAACAAAAGAGTTAGTGTTGTATCATGGTGAGAATATTGAATTTAGAGTCAGAAGATGTGATCTGTATGTTACTTATTATTTTTCTTTATTTCTAGTCACTATGCAGGATGCCGTCTCTTCAAAAGTAAAATATAGGAGGGCAGTATATTAAATGAGATTCAACTTGGAGTAATTTTCTTTCAATCTTTAATATTCTATGATCCTATGATTTCCAAACAAAGTCATAGATGTACTTGATAAGATAGAGGTTCATTGCTTTAGAAATCAATAATTCCAAGAAAAATGTGATGTAGTGGTTTTACTACTACCAAAGTTCAAAAGGAGACAAGAGGAGGAGAGAAAATTGTTACTTTAACAACCGTTTTCAATCAGGTTGACCACAAGTCAATAGCTATGAATGCCCAGCAATTCACATATAATATGAGTGTAAGGAAGTTTGTGAAGAATATTTTGATAAAGATTTTCAATTTGTGCTTCTCTTTTCTTGGAATGATTTTAGTGCAATATGGATATTTATTACAAAACCTGCTGTAGAGTTATTTTGTATTGTAGAAATTGCATTCGTGAAAAGATTTGAAATATACCGTTACAATCGCAGATACACCCATATGTACACATATATACATGCATATATATACACATACATATCCATAAACACATGTGCACATATGTATATACATATACACATACACATACACATACATACATACATATATCCCCTCAATTTTTTTCATAGCTCTTGAATCCATTTTTCCCCCTGGTTCTCTCTATTTCTTCTTGGGAACAACAGGCCCCTTTTTGTCAAAACCTCCTCTTTTTGCTACAACGCAAAAAGATTTTTTTTCATTGATAGTAGTTGTATCATTCACAACTACAGAATTACCAGAGGAATAATTTCCATAGGTTAGTGGTTATATCCTTTGTGGAGTCATTTCTAGTTGGAGGATACAGGTTGAGCAGAAAAAGCATGTGTTCTCTACTGCAGGAACTATGGCCATGAGAAACAGATCTATTGAATTGTATAATTTAGACCTGGAAGACACCTTAGAGGTATTGCAGGATGTTTAATCTAGAACTCAGAAGGGGGTTATGTACTTCATCTTTGAGCTACTAATTACCACATTGTCCATTCCTGGACTTGTTACACAGTGAAAATCTTAATGTGTATCAGCTCACAGCCTTATTGGGTTCTCGATTAAGAAGTGAACAGTAGCCTTTATGACTATGTTGGCATCATCAACACAAGGGGTGAAATAACAACTTCACTTAGCCACAATTAAAATAGTAAACACAAACACCATTAAAGCTTTAGAGACACAGCTTCAGATGAGTCTCAGTGCCTAGACACAACTTAAATCTTGCCTCACAAGCTAGTATTGACTCCATCTTCATCCACTGAGATCCTCTTGTAATTTTACATTTTCCTCTTGGTCCTTTGGAATTTCTTTCTCAAACAAACAAAGAAAAAGCCTAAGAATTTTTAGTCTCTCAATTGCCAAAAATACTAAGAGGAGGCCAAGATGGCGACTGGAAAGCAGTAACTGGCGTGAGCTCCCCACCAAGTCCCTCCAAAAACCTATAAAAAATGGCTCTGAACCAATTCTAGAACTGCAGAACCCACAAAGTGGCAGAGGGAAGCAGGGCTCCAGCCCAGGACAGCCTGGAG
>CM053622.1:404660497-404679043 GCA_028646595.1 Phalanger gymnotis
CCACTTTCCGCTGCCCCAGGGGCAGTGGCCAAACCTCAAACTCTATCCCAGTTCCCAGCAGCTTCTCCCACTAACCTACTCTGTTGTCCTTGGGGTTTGTGGGTTGTGAAGTCTGTTAACTACCGCAGTTCACTGATTCAGGTTGCTAGGGCATGCTCCGCCCTGCTCCAGGTCTGGTAGGCCCACCCTGCCCAAGCTGGGCCTGCTCTGCTCAGCTCCTCTCCCCTCCACTTCCAGCTCTGTGTGGGATAGACCTTACCCAGAGACCGTCCAGGCTGTCCTGGGCTAGAGCCTGCTATTTTGTGGGTTCTGCAGTTCTAGAATTGGTTCAGAGCCATTTTTTATAGGTTTTTGGAGGGACTGGGTGGGGAACTCTTGCTAGTCCCTGCTTTCCATCTGCCATCTTGGCTCTGCCTTCCCCCCAAAACTTATATTTTTTAAGAAAAGTTTTCTAGTGTTCTGTTTTAAAGGAATGAGTGTTGTATTTTGTCAAAATCTTTTTTTTCTGTTTCTATTTATAGATATGGTCAATTATATTGAGCATTTTCCTAACATTGAATCACTGCTGCATTTCTGGCATAAATCTCACCAGATCACAGTGTATGATCTATTTGTCATATTTCTGTAATCTTCTTGTTAGTCTTTTATTTAATTTTTTTAGATTGCTGTTCATTAAGGAAATTTACCTATAGTTTGCTTTGTCTGTTTTTGCTCTCCCAGGTGTAGACAACAAAAGTAGTTTATATTTTTTTAATATTTTTTAATATTCATTCATTTCACTTTTTTTAACTGGCATGTAACTGAAAAAATAAGTCTTAATAATTTCTTTCATTTCATCTTCATTAGTGTTGCCTTCATCCTTTTCATTTTTGAGACTTGTATTTTGGTTTCCCTCTTTCTTTTTTTTAATCTAATTAACCACTACTTTTCTTTTTTTTTAATTAGCTCATACTTTTTATATTTTAATTGAAAATTTTCAGTTTTATTAATCTTTCCTTCAATTATCAGTGTATCTATTTAATGTTTAATTGTAGATTTTTGTCTTATTCTTTTTCTGTGTTTTTTTTTAGTTGCATGACCAATTGATTCATCTGTTCTTTCTCCCTTTATTTTCTCTTATATATGACATTGGCTGCATCCCACAAATTTTGGCACTTTTTCTCATTGTCATTCTTTTTAACAAAATTATTATTTTTGTGACATTCTTTGGACCACCTATTCTTTGGATTAGAATATTTATTTTCCAATGAATTTTTCATCTATATTTCCATTCCATTTCACTGAGTGTATTTTTATTGCACTGTTATCTGAGAAGGGGATATTTAATATTTTTGCTTTTCTTCATTTATTTTTAGGCTTTTCATGCCCTAATACATGGTCATGTGTGTGTGCATGTGTGTGTGTGTGTGTGTGTGTGTGTGTGTGAAGGTATCATATACAACAGAGAAAACAGTATACTTATTTGTATTCCCATTCAGTTTTCTCCATAAGTATATCATATCAAACTTTTCTAAGATTCCATTCATCTCCTTAACTTCTTTATTATTGATTTTATGGTTAGATTTACCTACCTCAGAGAGGAAAAAAATTATATCTCTCATTAATATAACTTTATTGTCTATTTCCTCTTGTAATTCATTGAACTTTTACTTTAAGAATTTAGATGCTCTGCCATTTGGTGCATATATGTTTAATGTTAGTATTACTTCATTATCTTGAGACCATTCCCAGTCATCCTGCTTTATATCTTACCACTGCACCCAGATGGCTCCAGAGGAGAAAGTGAGGCTCCTGACTTTGCATAGCCCTCCCTCATTTAAATGCAATTCACTTACAAATCATGGCATGACCTTCCTGATTCTGTGGTCCTCTTTGAAAATGAAGGACAAAAATAACAACAACGACAACAACAACAACAAAACAACTTTATTGTCTATGGTGCATTTTTAGCAAGTTTCACTCTCCTTATTTATATAATTAGGCCTATTTTTGCTTTTGCTTGTTTTTTTGTTATGATTGCAACCCCTGCCTTTTTTTTCTTAAACAGACATAATTGATTCTGCTCCACTCTTTTATCTTAACTCTGTCTGATTATAGTGTATTTCTCTTGTAAACAACCTAGTATTGAATTCTATTTTCTCATCCATTCTGTTTTCCTCTCCCATTTTGTGAGTGAGATAATTCCATTCACATTGAGTTATCATCACTGACTGTGCATTTCCAGTCATCCTATTTTCTTCTGCCTTTTCCTTTTTCTCTTTATCATGTCCCACCACAGCTTTCCTTTATTTGCCCTCTATTTTATTATCTACCTTCCATTCTCATAGCCCTTTTTCCTTCTTACTTCCTGTTGGAGAAAGTAGATTTCTATAACAAATTAAGTTTATGTACATATGTATATGTTTATGTTTATGTATGTGCATGTTTATTTATCACCCCTGTTCCAATGAGAGTGGGTTTCAAACAATACTCTTGAAAAATGATTAGTAATGACAACCATGGGAGGAGTTCAAGAAAAAAAAAACTCATAGATGAATTGCTGACAATTATATGAGATTTCTGTATTAGGAAGAAGGTTGGACTTCCAAGATATCTAGAATCTATGGTTTTATGTCTATCCTTTTTCTATTCATTCAGTCAATTCATTCAACTAACACTAATTAAGTAGTTAGGTACCAGGCAGCTAGTAAGATTAAAACAAAGAGGGGAAGCTAGGTGCAGTGAGTAGAGCACTGGCCCTGGAGTCAGGAAGACCTGAGTCCAAATCTGGCCTCAGACACTTGACACACTTACTAGCTGTGTGACCTTGGGCAAGTCACTTGACCCCAGTTGCTCTGTCTTCCCCCCTCCAAAAATATTAAAACAAAGAATTATTACACTTGAACAGAAAAGTAAATACAACATACATACAAATAAAATTTAAGTAATTATTTTTCATGGAGGGCACCAGTAACCAAAGGGATCAAGAGAGGTCTCCTATAAAAGATGGTATCTGACCTAACCCTTCAGTTAAAATAAACCTTCTAAACATCAGGGGAAAAATTCCAATGTGGGGAAAAACATAGACATGTTATAGGAATGTTGTGGGCCAGAAAGTATAAGAAGACCAGTTTGGCTGAAAAACAGAGTACATGAAGGTGAGTATTGTACAGTAAATCTGGAAAGAAGGAAGACAGATTTTGAAAGGTTTCAACTTTGAGAATAATATAGGCAGATGTAGTCTGGGAATATTTATTTAACATCTTAGGAAAGACTAAATTTGGGGAGAATACATAGGTAACTACCAAAATGGTCCAGAAAAAAAATTTATGAGGTTCCTAGCAATATGAGTGGGGAGAATGGAATGGCTGGAAAATATGCTATGGAAATGGAATTAATAAGACTTGGCAACTGATTGCAAATAAAGGGTAGACAAGGAAGGCTTAAGGCTAACTTCAAGGGTGCAAACCTAGGTGACTGAAATTTTAATGGTAATGTAAAAAGAAATAGGAAACTAAGAAGCAAAGAACATTTGGAGAAAACATCATGAATTTTGTTTGCAGAAGATGGAAGTGTTGAATTTGAAATGTTTATGAAATATCAAAAGTAATTTTAAAAATCTCTTTTTGTGAAAGTTGCTAAGGTGTTTATTATTGTGTCCATTCCCTTTAACTCAGATCAGAATTAATTATTTATGGAGTCCTTAAATGGTATTTTTTTTAATTCATAGGTTTCTCCATAAGTATATCACACACACACACACATATGCACACAAACACACACACGCAGCATACATGTGCTCAGGTTTTAACTTATGGTAACACACACACATACTCATAGTCTTCTTACAGTGTCATCTGTTAAATTTTAATTTTATCTTTTTCTTTGCTGGCTAACACTGACTACATTTAAAGTTATTTCTAAATCATTATTTTAACCGCAGTTCAATTTTTTGTATATTTTGTGTGAATAAACTATATTGTAACAAGGTGACTAGGAGAGTATGTGCAATGAATGCTGTACCTTGCTGTATCAGTAAGGCAAGATTGATGACCTCAAGGATGACCATGGACATGCCTGTATAGTTCAGTATCACACACTATAAAAGATTCTTTATGTAGAAAGCAAGGGAAATGTTACATTTATTCAGATACCAGAAGATCAAATCCCAGAACCAATAACCCCAATTCAACATAGCAGTAATGGTATTGCAAAACCCATAAGTACACCTCAATGGGACAACAAGGAAATTATAACACAGTATTACAGCAAAACAAAACAAAACAAAACAAGTCATTGTGTAACCTTCCCCTCTGCTAGGGTCTTCCCTTAAACATTAATGAATCCCAACTGTCTAATTGCCCACATTCTCTCCCCGCTCAGATCTCTGTTCTCCACGGCTCTCTGGTCTCCTCTCTCAACTCTGCACTCTCTCTGCAGCTCCCTCTCATCTTTCTGTATCTCTGTGAGTTCTGTAGCTTGATAGTCTGCAGATTCTCAGCTCTGTCATCTTAGAGTTCTTATTTCTTCTCCTTCTTCTCCTTGGGCTGAATTCTGCCCTTAATGGCTACCTACTGGGTATACATACATACATACATACATACATACATACATATATGTACATATATATATATATATGTACATATATATATATATATATATATACTCTTTTTAGGACACAAAGGCTTCACAACCTATCAGCAAAATGGTGTAAGCTTGGGGTATAGTACATAGTAAGTAAAGAGTATCTGTTTGGGTCTTAGCACCTAGTAAGTAAAGGGTGTAGGGTTGCCTACAACCAAACCTCTAATCAAGCTTCCCTTAACTAGCCCCATCTGAGGCCTATTGAATGGACTGGGATGATCTTTCATCACTGATTGGCATCGCTTTGGCCCCAAGATCTTTCACATCCATTACATAGGCAACTTGTGTCTAAATAGGTACTAACATTTAAGTCCAACAAAATTCGCTCAATATAAATGTCACATTTACAAAATACTTAATGCAGCATCTGTGTGGCCACATGGCTCACTATCATCCCCTAGATCTTTATATCCATTCCATAGGTCAGTGGGAAACTGGTGCCAATAATACCATAACAGTGTAATAATACAACAAGGATAGTACAAAAATAGATGTACAGAACAATGTCATCATAGCCACCCTCCCCCAATGAATGAAGGGGGCTCAAAATCTTGGGGCAAGGGGCAAAGGTCTCATCCTCCATAGCATCTTCCTGCTGAAATTGGACATAGAGCTGTCTCTACCCCAAGAGGTTGAGGTCAAGAGTCCTATTTGAGAGGTCAGTTCTTTAGCAAGCTGTTATGCAGAATTCAATTGATAAGAGTTCCAGGGATGATATAGCACAGTCATGGACATTGGGTGATATCCAACTTAAGCAGTCAGTCATCCACAAGTGTAGAGTACTTAAGTCTATAGGAGACAAATCTAGAAAAAATGTTAAACAAAACAAAGGACAAAAAGAATAGGTAAATATGGACTGTTATCCTTCAAATAGAATGATCTCCATTTTGATTGAGACTCCAACTATGCAATGTCAATTCAACCTCATAGTCAAACTCATGTGAGAAATGTTTCCTTTCAAAAGGGACACAGTGAGGAAACTAATCCAGGAGAATCCCATCTTAGATTGAGACCAAGTTTGTCCTCACAGCTTTTCCCCAGATATATAAGGGAACACAATGGGAAAACTAAGCCAGGAGGATCTGATAGAGACTAAGATTGTCCTCACAGCTTTTTCCCCAGATGCAAGCTTCCATCTGTTAACAGTACTAGAACACATTCCCTCTGAGTTGCTTGTGGCATTTATGGGTGTTATCCATGCTTCTGGAGTCCATGAGCCCACTATCATAGCCCTATTCACAGTAAAATATATGAGTCAAGGACACAATTTGGTAATTATCTTCTCCTGAATAAACAACTGTTACAGTACTGTCTTGCCCATGGGCTATGATTTCTGCAGCTTTTGGAACATTGTCTGGCTTCTGTTTTACCCATACTTTAGCTCCCAATTTTATTCTACCAATAGAACCACATCCTTCCATTCCTCTAGTAGTTATTTTAGAAAGAGGGTCAGTTTTCACAATAGGTATTTTTTTCATATATTTTTTTAATTTTTTAGTTTACAACACTCAGTTTCACAAGTTTTGGAGTTCCAAATTTTCTTCTCCACCCTTCCCTCCCCCTTCCCCCCCAAGATGGCATGGAATTCAATATATGTTCTATGTACACCTTCTCATTAAATTTATTTACACAACAGTCACATTGTAAAGAAGAATTATAACCAATGAAATGAATCATGAGAAAGAAGAAACAAAATCAAAAAAGAAGAGAAAAAATGAATCCTAAAATTTTTCTTGATATGATACTGGGGATAAATAAAATATTATTAAACTTAAAAGAGAGAAAACAAATAGAGCTTTCTACAAGTGTAATGTCTCAAAACATAGTGGGCACCCTTTCCTTTGGTATTTTTAGGAAGAGATGTAAAGACCTCATGTCATGTAAGTTGCAGTGTATGAATTGTACTAGATGGCCACTAAGGTCCCTTTCAAATATCAAATACTGCATTTCTGATTGAGTTGGTAATAGTTCTGATGTCTATAAAAGTTATTTTTATTAGATTATTATTGTCACCTTAAAGTTATTTTCTGGTCTCTCTCATTCTGTTTCAGTTCACAAGTCTTTCCAAATTGATCTAGATTCTTCACAGTTGTAATTTCTTACTATATATTGATATTTCATTCATACATCATAATTTCTTAAACTATTCCCTAATCAATGTGCACTTGCTTTTCTAAATATGTTCTTTTTAAATTTGCCAAAAGTTCAGAAAAGATGTAGGTATAAAAAACTGGCTAAAGAGTAATTTTACATAATCTCTGGTTTCATTAATCCCTGTTCTCTTCTTTTTACTCCACTTTCTCTACTCTCCTTTCTTGCTCTTACCAATTATCTTGGATAATTGAAAGCTAATTAGGCTGCAAAATCCTGCAAGCCAATCACAGGGGAAGAAAATCAGCATGGGGATCATTGTCGAATTTAGGATTTTATTAAAAGTAGAAATCTCTTATACCTGCTTGTTTTAGTGGAGAAATAACAGTTTCTGCATGCAGAAACATTACCTTAATATTTTTATACAATGGAGATCAAGCATATACTGAATTTAGAAGTGAGAGATAAAAGTTTATCTTAAAGATAAGTAATAAGGCAAAATAAGAATTTCCTGATTATACATTTTTTTTGTATTACTTAAAGACATCATTGAAATTAATGCCCAGGAAGTTCTGCAATAATTGCTAAATATAGTGGAATACAGCTATTCATGGAGATGGCTGTGTATTTAGCCAATTTTAAAGCCAACCAAATACTACTAAAGGAAAACCTGGAGTATTAAAGAAAGTTTCCACCTTGATAAGGAAAACAAGACTTGGACCATTAACCTTTAATAGGTCTTAATGTATTGGGACATTGAAACAATTACCAGTGGGAGAAAATGATTTAGTTAGCTGTGCAAGCTATTCAAGAGTGTCTAAGCATCTACAAATGTATTTCAGATCTGGTCTGAGAATTCAATGGCCATCCTTGGGTGGCTGCTTGATGTTTGTGTTGCCCTGTGCAATGCACAGTGACTGAGTAAGAATTAGCCTCCAATTTCTTCTGAGGAGCAATTTAGTTGTGAATACATTCATTTAACATGGGTTTCTGTTCTATTTCTGTGTAGCTCTGTAATCTATTTGTGTATATGCATACATACATAAATTATGTATGTGTATATACATACACATACATATACACAGAAACCTATATGCATATGCACATTTCATATTTATTTTTAGTAAAGTCTAAGGAAGAAAATTTCAAGGTAAATATTTCTATGTAACACTGATATTACTGTAGCACTGTATGTTAAGCCCTCATGAATCTTTTTAAAACTCTTCCGTCAGTCTGTTGATGACAGTGTCCATAACAGATAAAGGGTTCAAGTAAAGACAGAAAGAGAAAGTGGTATATAAAAACTGAAATTCTCTGAAGTTTCAGGTGAATTATGAACTCCTAATTTGATATTCTTATAGATCTCTCATTAGTAGGATTAACTCCATAAGGTTTAAGCTAGTTTTTACCACATGAACTAGTTATTGCAAAATCAAATTTAGGAGGCCGTATGAAACTGTATTGAGACTTGTCACTGGAATAATTTAGCAGAATTACCTAGGGAATCTCTGTAAGTGACTTGGAACTAAAGAAGCAGATCTGCTAGGAGGAGCCTTATTCAGAACTATCTTGAAAACAAGACCGATTTCAGAATTTCCAAAGATCAGACAACTACATTGGTCATTTGGGACTCAAGAGAAAAAGTGCTTATTAAATAACATTTGGGTTTGGGTTACAAAGAGATATGATGTTATTTAATATTAATGGTCATTCTTATATTATTTTGCCTTTTTTGTTTGTTTGTTTCATGGTGTTTATGTTTGATTGGAAGAGAGGTAGGCTTTAATTTCTTTTGTTTTTCAGAGATTAGGACTATTTCTTCTTGTTGTCAACCAAAAGTCAGATTATTATTTGAGTAAACTTGTATTTGTTAATGTTGCATGACCTATAATTTTCACACTTTCTTACAGTCCTTCGAAGAAACTACAGTCACACTTAATCCAAGATATTGGGGAAACAACACAAATACAACACATGAAAAATATTCCCCCATGGACAAAAAGTAAAGGGATTGAACAAAAAGTTCTTGAAAGAAAGTTTGAAAGCTATTAAGAAAATGCAAGAAATGTTCTTTCTTAATCACTAATCATAAGGAAAACAAATTAAAATAATCCTGATATTTCACTTCACAGAAAATTGGCAGAGATTATAAATGATGAGAATAGCCAATGTTAGGGTACTCATGAAGAAGACATGAATGCTAATATACTGTAGGTCAAGCTATAAATTCATCCCAACATTCTTAAAAATAATCTGGAAAGTGACTAAAATGTCTATATCTTTTGAAGCAAATATCCAACTGCAAAGCATAACAAAGAAGACCAAAGACATAAAAGTCTAATAAACTCCAAAGTATTTATACCATTACTTTTCATAGTGCAAATGACTGGGAACAAAGTATATTACCATTACTGCATGATGGCTAAACAAATTGTGGTACATAAATGGAATACAATACTATGGCTCCACAAGAAATAATATATATAAAGATTTTCTTTTTGCTTTCTTTTTCTTTTTTGGGGGGAGTCAGCATTTTCTTTTACAAATATAACTAATATCTATGTTTTTTCATAACTTCACATGTATAATCTATATCAGATTGCTTGCCTTCTCAATGGGAGAGGGAGGAAGGGAGAGAATTTGGACCTCAGAATTTAAAAATGAATGTTAAAAATTGTTTTTATATCTAAATGGGGAAAAATAAAATAATAAATAATTTTTTAGAAAGTTAATAAGGAAACGTGGGAAGGAGCATATAAAGTGATATCTATTAGAAATAAGTAATTATTCATGTCATTGTGGTTTTTTAAATTACATGTAGTAAAACTGTATAAATAAAAGCTAAGCTATAAGACGAAGAATTTTTTTTTCTGATTAGCATCTATGAACTTAGAACTATTGATAGAATTTATTTATTTTCAAGGTTGATAAAGATAATCCCTGAAACCTCTGTTAATATAAGCAAACCAGGTGTAGCCATTTGAACCATCTCTAAAGGTAGATATTGGGATCAGATCACTAAATGTGATCCCAGAAGGAGAATAAAATGACAATAGCTTAACTGTGGAGAAAAAAAAAGCTGGTGTGAACTATTGGGTTTTTTTGTGAATAATTGTGGGAAATTCTAGTAGGGTATGGAATGGGAAATAATTTTCCTCCTATTTCAGGTGCATGAAGGCAGTCTAAGGGTTTTGACAATAAACTTGCCATTTTTTCTAGAAATGCCTTATTGTTTGGCATGCTATCAAAGTAATGATTACTTACAATCTATGAATGACAATATATATTCTTAATACAAACCCTTTTCTATTATCCATATAGAATCACTTTGGGCTTTGAGTGGATGTTATATAAACATCCACAATATTGGATATCCCATATTTGGCTTGATTTCATCTATCTATGTCTGGCTTTCTTGAAAAAAAAGAAATGCATCTATCCACTATTTAATAAGGTATCATGAATAGATTTCTTTCCACTTGATTTTTTTTATGAAAACTTCACTAAATGGTACATTTTAGAAAGGTTTTAGTTGAATCAAAAATAGTATGATAAACTTATGAGAGATTCATGGGGCAGCTAGATGGCACAATGAATAGAGCACAAGCCTTATAGTCAGGAAGACCTGGGTTCAAATCTGGTGTCAGATAATTTCTAGTTATGAGATCCTGGGACAAGTCGCTTAACCCTGAACACCTCCAAAAAAAAAAAAGGTTTGCAATTATGCTCCATTTTTCACCACTCTGCTGCCATGATTGATAAAGAGGAAGGGAACTACATAGTGCTTATCAGTTCCATCAGTCATATGGACCAAGAATTCACCACCAAAAGTCCACATGGGAGTTTAGCCTTTCTATACTTTCTATGCTTATATTTCCATACTTAATTTAGCCTTTTTATACCTAGGTTTTTATTAGTGGAGACAAAGATAGTCTGTCGTGAGAAGTAGACTCAAAGTCTTTAGAGCTTTGTAGAACAGCCAAACTATTCATCTACTGGCATAGTTCTCAAATAACTAAGCTTATCTTCAAGATACAATAAGGTGTTTTAGTTTGGGCATGTATTTTCCTAATTATTGTTCTGTGCCTGAAAGAATATAACTAATTCATGGGGCATGTAGAATTTTTTAGGAAAAAAATATAGTTTGGAACACTGAAGTATGTTTCCCATTCCCTTGTCTTAATACCCACTGAGAAAACTGTAGAGTTCAATTGTGCTTTCAGGCCTATTTAAATCTTCAGTCTGTTCTTATTATCATGAAATTACTTGTACTCCAAGCCAAGTCCACATTCAGTCTGTTCTTTGGTTAGGGATTAAGGCTACTGGGGCCTCTGTATAGATAAGAAGTTATTTGAAAGCACCACAGGAGTAGCCTCATTCCCAAACTCCAAATTATCTGTTACCAACTTGTCATGTTGCCTGAAAATCTGTCATTAAATATTCAGTATTTTCCCCTAAAGCCTTTCAATGCTCTATCATAATGTAAGTTCTTTAGGAAAGGTATGACATTAATCTAAGTATTGGTTATTTACCATTTTGTGAAGGTTATACAGACGATATTCCTCCTAAAATCCAGCTTAGATAATGATTGAAGGAGTCAGATATTTGGATTCAAGTGACCGCTTCGAATCCTAAGTAGGCTTCCAACTGTGTGGGAGAACCTGAGACAAGCCAGTTCATCTCTCTGGTCTGCCTCTCCTTATCTGTCAAATAAGAAGTTGAACTCAGGTTTTTTTTTCTGATCCCAAGTACAATTCTCTAAATGCTCTATCACATAGCACTTCTTGAAAAATGAAATGTTTCTAGGGAAAGTAACATGAGGGACCTCGATATTTAGTCCACAGAGATGAAGAAGATGCCAAGAGGTAGGCAAAAGTACAAAAAGGGAAATGAGAGGATGAGGAAGATAAAAATAGCTCAACCTGCAATTGTGCTTAAGGCTAGCCTTAATAAACATTGGCAAGCCATTTGATTTTCTCTAATTTTATGTAAATAGTTTCAATAGCCCTTTTACTTAAAATGCACTATTTTGTCTCTAATTTAATTTCTTTATTCTGAGATATTTGTAAAAATCATATGTATCTTAAACCACTATATACATTTTGTTCATTATTATTATTAATTATTGCCAATGGCAACATTGCATTGTTTAAGAGAGCCTTTATGCATGTTTTCTGTCTTCCTTGCTTGTGAGTTACTGCCTCATTTCATCTCAGAAATTTGAGCAGTCTATGCTTCATCATGCTGTCTCTATCTCCTCTAGTGGAATTGTAGTGATATTTTTTTCATTATTATTCAATAACAACTGTACTTGAAAATTAAAAATGCTGTAGAAACAAGAGTACCAGCAATGTTGATAAATTTTGTTCCAGTAATAAACTATAACATGGATTCAAATGCAAAAAAAAATTATGATTTTTAGTATCAGCTACACCCCCTACCACTTGTAGCAATTTGAGCAGGGGATTTATCTTTTGTGGGTTCAGGTTTTCTCATTGGAAAAAATAATGAAGGAGTTTTACTAAAGAAGCCCCAAGATATGTTCTTACTCCAAAATTCCTATGATTTCATGACCTCCACACAGTGTTTGGGTTGACACAGAAAATAATGACACCACATACATAAATTTCATTTTTTAGAAGATCTTTCTATATTTCTAACTCATGACAACATTAATGAGTTCCATTAAATTCAGAATTATTCTAAGAAGCAGTGCAATATAAGGGGTAGAGCACTGAACCAAGAACTAGAAGACTTGGATCTGAGTTCTGAATTTATGAAATAATGGGAAAGTTATTTAATTTTGCTAGGCTTCAGTTTCATTTCTTGTAAAATAAGAGTTTGGAAGAGATTGCTTCTAAAGACCCTTTCATTTTTACTTTTTCCTATTATAACAAATAGATTTCCAAAGAAAGCCATTTTCTAAGGAGAAGATTTCCCCAAATAATGCATATGAAGGATGGATGGGGTCACCATATGTGGGGAATGTAAGACTGAACAGGAATGTCTCCACATAAGGTTTAAGAAGTAGCTCACGTACATAGCACAGGTCCCTCTTTCTCATGCTTTTTAAGCTTTTACCACAAATGCTTATTATTTGTTTTAGAATTAAGAATGTATTTATATTTATATTATCAATCTCTCTGCTTATAACTTCTTAGTTTATGGAAACTTGTACTTGCCTAATTTCACAATATATGTTCCTTGATTGTGCTTTTGACTTAGGAATGGAATCACTACATACTTGTCCATTCCCTTGCACATAAATGATAATAATAGTTAAAATTTATATAGCACTTACTGTTTGCCAGGCATGGTGTTAAGTTTTTTTTAGATAAACGATCTTATTTGACCCTCACAACAACATTGTAAGGAAGTATTATTGTCTCCATTTTACTAATGAGGAAACTGAGGCAAACAAAGGTTAAGGACTTGTCCAGGGACACAGAGATAGTAAGAGTCTGAGTCCAAATTTGAACTGTGGTCCCCTAATTGCAGGCCTGGTATGCTATGAATTATACTACCTCGTTGTTCAGTACTGAAACAGGGGCCATTTCAAGAGGTCTTGTGACATTCCTAACTCATGACATGGAGCCAATGTTTTCTTCCAAATTTCTGAGCAATCTAACATGAAATCAAGCAAACACAGATTAGCCAGAGTCCCATCTTTTATATAAAGGTAGAGTAAAAGAGTAGCAATGAAAAGATAGTGAAAATGAGATGAGGAGGCAGTTTGTGTAAGAATCAGCCTGAGGCTTACACTGATGGTTCCATAGGTAAGATCAGCTTCTTCTCCTGAACTCCGCTCCCTCCTTGGAAAGAAAGAAAATTGTCCATCTGTCTAATGAAGAGATGAGCATTAGGTCAATCCTTCTTTCAGAAGCAAATAAGAAGAAATACAGAATTCCCTCATGCTACTTTACAATCTTACCAATATGTTTGTTCATTGGATCTTTTTTTTAATTCATTTTTGTTTATTTTCAGGTCAGCATTCCCTACTTCCTTTCTCCTTGTGCTCCTCAGAGAAAACAAGAAAAACAAAATCCTTTACAAACATACATAGTCAAATGAAACAAATTCTTGCATTATAAATGTCAAAACCAAACTGAACAAAAATATATACCTCAATCTCTACTCTGAGTTCATTGCTTTTCTGTCTGGAGGTGGGATATTTGTTTCACATTTCATTGGTTCTCTGGACTTGTAGCTGGTCTATGTGTTGATCAGTCTTCCTAAGTCTTTCAAACTTATTTGTCTTTTCATTTTTTTAATTGCACAAATTGCTGTCCTACTTCAGCTCATTTTACATGTAAATCTTCTAAAGTTTCTCTGAAACCACCCCCTTCATAGTTTCTTATGGCACAATAGTATTCCATCACATTCATATGCCTTTACTAATTCAGTTATTTCCTAATTAATAAGTACACTTTAAATTTTCAGTTCTTTGATACCACAAATAAAGATTCTGTGTGTGTGTGTGTGTGTGTGTGTGTGTGTGTGTGTGTGTGTGTGTATACATAATGTCCTTTTCTTCTTTCTTTCATCTCTTTGGAGTATGGACCTAGGAGTATCTCTGGGTAAAAGGATATAAACACAGTTTAATAGCTTTGGGAGTACAGTTCCAATGCTTTTTTTTTCCTTTCCAAAATTGCTGAACCAGTTTACAATTCTATAGAGTGCATAGACACACCTCATCAATCATCAGAAAAGGCCAGAGTGTGGGAAGGGTGAGGATTAACCTTTGATCCTATTTTCATTCTCTGCTTGTTTCAACCTAGAGGAAATGTAGGAGGGAAACTAGTATTAAGAAGTTCAGCTCATAGGTAAAAGGAAGAATGGATACTTGGTCTAACTTCAGGCTTTTCTCTGAGAGAAGCCCATCAAAGCACTGATCAAGAAACTCAAATTCAAAGTTCCAGTGACTAATGACCTCTGGAATAGTGTCTGCTTCAGTCTCCTTTCTATAGCAGTGCTAAACAATACAAGTGCCACATTGAGGAATGCCTGTACTCCACCTGTTCTATGTTCTCCTAACTGCCAAACTGGGTTACAGATGGCATCTGACCATTTTACCCTCAAGGGTTTATCAGGTAATTCAAAGAATATGGAATTTCTAACACTGTTGTCCTTGAGACAACACCCCATGTGCTTTAATTTATTAACAATTGGCAAAATTAGCTCTTACAAAGATTGTTCTTTGTCCTTTGTTCTTGAAGAGGACCATGAGATTAGGAAGGTGATTCCATGAATTGCAAGTGAATTGGAATGAAGTCAGAGGTCTATGCAAAGTCACCAGTAACATTTTATCCTCTAGAGTCTTCTGAGCCCAGTGGCAAGATGTAGATCAGGATGACTAGAGATGGCTCAGGATGCAGTGTGAGACCTTGGTCTTTTCCAATGATATATTTACAAAAGATCTTTACAAACACACACCCACACACACATATGCATACACACATATATATATATATATATATACATACACACACACACACACACAAAGAGATACATATATACACACATATAACACATACACACACACATATATATATATAACGTGTGTATGTACATATATGTATGTGTGTATTTACAAAACTCTTACAAAGATATATTTACTGAGAAGTCATAACAAAAGAAGTTCCAAAATCATCCTACCAAATGAGGATATGTCACGCTTCCTGCACAACCTCAGTCACTGGGGAAACAGTGCTAAAACTGAAAGCAAAAAGGTAGTGAAGCACACTTGTAGCAGTCACATGGGGCTGAGAGGTAGGTTCTGTCTCCTGGCCTTGGCAGTCTTCTTTTTCCCTTTGAGGAGCCCCTCTGAGGTCATTTTGGGATGATGCCTTGGCAGTACATGATTTTTTCCCCTTCTTCAAATTTGCTGGCTTTTGCCTAGGGTCAGTTTCTCAGCTGACAGGCTGATGAACTGCTTTGCTAGGTCAAACAGGTTGCTTAACACCTAATCTGACTCATGACTGGACTCAGTTTCATCTATTAGTGGTTTTGGTGGGATCTGTTATTGATTCCAGCTGGTGAGAGGACTTATATTGGCTTTTCTAACCTTGTGAAGCTCACAAAGCCAATTCCATCCTAGAACCTTCAATTGCCTAATAATAGATATGAAAAGGCTTCAGACATTCCCAAACACTTGATTTTGCCAATTCTTATCCCCTACCTGGCAGTTCACAGCTACCATTATCAAATGAAAGTGCTATTGGAAATATCAACTACCAGCATCTTTTTTACTTATTTAACCCCTGCTCAGTCTCCTATGTTATTAATCCTTTTGGGTCTTTAGCCAAGCAGAAAACTTAACCATTTCATAGTACCAGCCTCTTAGTGACTCAGGAAGCATCCATGTATTGGATTGATTCTAGGCATGGTATATGACACTTTCTCTGAAGTTTTGTGAGGGAGGAGGGGGGAAAAAGCATTTAAGTTCCTACTATGTGCCAGGCACCATGCTTAGCATGGTAAAAATATTAATTATTTATCATCACAACAGCCCTGTGAAATATTATGATTACCATTTTACAGATTAGGAAACTGAATCTGATGAAAGTTAAGTGACTTGAACAAGGTCACACAGCTATTAGGTGTCTGAGGCTAGGTTTGAACTCAGTTCTATCCTAACTCCAGGCTCAGTGATCTGTGCCACTTAGCTCTGTCTCAAGATGGGAAGGGCCTGTGATATGTACTCAGAAGTAAGCATTCTCACAAATTTTCATGTATTTGCCTAGAAGGTTAGCTGAATATGTTCCAATATGTAAGAAGGGGTGCTGTGTGTGTGTGTGCGTGTGTGTGTATTCTATTGTTGGCAGGCAAATATTATTAGTCATCAGAGAACTACTAATGACAACAAGCACCTTTATAAAGTTAAGGTATAGTATGGAGAAGTCACTGGGATATTTTCCATACTTCTTTGTGATTCTAGGAGCTTGGCTTCTAGTAGAGTAGAGTAGGCTACATACTCTGGACAAGACCTCTTAAATTCTTTATAGCAGTTAAACAAAATTATTGTCCTAGTTGGTCAGTGTTTCACATTGGGTACATCTCCTTAGGTTCTACTGAGAGTTCTTATTAGATTAGAAAAGTGGGCAATTGCTCCAAAAAGTAATCTTTATTTAACGCATGAGTATTATGAAACAATGAGAAAATATTCTGAATTCTTAGTTGATAATAAGAGTTTAGCATATGTCCTTTCAAACTGTCTGCCTTTTATTGTGGAAAAGAGTAGGTCTTTGTAGCCATTAGATCAGTTCCTCAAAGCAGTACTGATGTTGTCTTATTTATAATAATAGCTAGCATTTACATAATGTTTTAAGGTTTACAAAGTGCTTTACCTTTGTCATCTTATTTGATCTTCATAACTTTGTAAAAGAAGTGCTATAATTATCCCCCTTTTACAAGTGAGGAAACTATCTGAAAGAGGTCTACCAATTTGTCCAGAGTCACAGCTCTAGTAAGAGTCCAAGGCTAGATTTGAACTTTTGTCTTCCTGATTTCTGATCCAATACGCAATCCACTCTGGCACCTACATACACCAGGTTGCCTATTTTTATGAAAATGTAAATTGAAATGCTCCAAGGACCTTTGACCTGTGTTTGATCTAAAACTCATAATATTGGAAGATTGTTTTTGCTTCTTCAACACATCAAACTTCTTCTAAGTATGAAATTCATTCAGATAATTAGCATGTCCAATCTTTCCCTGAGAGATCTAAGTTTTTCTTCAGCCACCTGTTTCAAAGAATTGATTTTGTATACGAACAAAATAATATAAATAACACCAAACCTATCATGAGAGATGGCATTTAATTATATAGGTCATCAATGCAGACAATGGCAAAAAGAGGCTTAAAGATAAAGCTCAAAAGAAAATTATTTAGAAAAGAAGTCCCTATTTGATAAGAACTACTGATGAAACTGAAAAGCTTTCAGTCAGATCATCAACATGGATAAGATTAAATATTAACTTCTCAATGAGAACAAAAATATTTCACACTCATTTTTCATCAAGAATACCAAATTTTGAATATACAATTGGTAGAAGTTTTAGGAATGTATATATTGAACTACTGTATAGGCAATTTGAGTGCAAAGAAGAAAGCTTTGTTGGATTATCTCTCTTGTTATCTAGTTTGTGTTATCAGTATCTGGGCCTTTCCTCTTAATGATTTTAGTATTTTTGAAGTTGTCTGATAAAATATTATTTTTATATCTTTGCCGCCCCTCACCTAATTTTGTGTCCTTTGTCAAAGTCATTTAGAAGAAATGTTATAACAGTCCTATCACAATCAAAGTTAGTTTTACATAATTATAGACAATTAACTTATAATAATGATAACTTCAATTTAAAACTTGTTTATAGAGATAAATAGGCTTAATAAATGAATATGGCATTTAAATACCAAAAGATGTGCTCAATGTAATGAACTAAAATGAAATCTCAGGCTCAAAAAATGAATATTATATAAATATAATCTTTGTATAAATGTAAATGGAGGATTTTTTTTTTAAATTAAGGTCTCATAGACCACATCCAGGAAACCTAGAAAAATATGTGTATGATATGGCCCAGGATACTAAGACTGACTCCATATCTGAAAGCATTCAAGTTATCATATTTATTTGATTTGGGGTAAATCATTTCACCTCTTAAAACCTCAGTCTCCTCTTCAGTAAAATGGATTCTGACCAATTTAGCCTAGTGAAAAGCACTTTAAATTTTAGATCAGAAGACTCAATGTAAATCCTGAATCTGTTACCTATGTTGAATAAGTCACACAGCCTTGCCTCAGTTTCCTTGTATTTACAATGAAAAGTTGGG
>CM053622.1:404679543-404719616 GCA_028646595.1 Phalanger gymnotis
ATACCACTTCTAGGGTTGTACCCCAACAAGATCATAAAAATAGGAAAAGGACCTACAGGCATAAAAATATTTGTAGCAGATCTTTTTGTGGTGGCCAAGGACAAAAAATTGAGGGGATTCCCATCAATTGAGGAATGGCTGAACAAGTTGTTGGATATGAACATTATAGAATACTATTGTGCTATAAGCAATGATGAAGAGGTGGACTTTGGGAAAGGCTAGAAAGACTTATATGAACTGATGCTGAGTGAAATTAGCCAAACTGGGAGAACATTATGCACAGTAACAGTCATTTGTTAGACTTAGCCCTAATCAGCAATGCAAGCAACTAAAACAATTCCAAAGGACTTATGATGGAAAATGCCATTTACATCCATGGAAAAGACTATGGAGCCAAAATGCAGAGCAAAGCATGCTATTTTCTTTTTTGTTTTGTTTTTCTTTCTCATAGTTTCCCCATACATTATAATTCTTCTATGCCGCATTACTAATTGTGAAAATGTGTTTAATAGAATGTAATGATAATTAGGATGGGGCTTTTTTTTTTGCAGTTTTCTCTCTTAGAATGCTGAGGTAACCAAGTACCTTTGATGAATTTTGACTTTCAAATGTGAAAACCATTATTTTTATTTGAAACTTTTCTTTACCACTCTTCAAATAGACTCCTTCCTTAACAACCTTGTTTTTATTGTGCATCTTATTTTTATCTTTACCTTTCATATTGCCATTTCCAGTGCATGACTTTTTATGATGTTTTATGAAGAAACAATTATTATGTTTTATTCACCATATACATTGCTTTCCTTCTTTGAGTTGTGGCATGAAAATAAACATGTCAGCTAAATTGCTCCTTGTTGACATTTGAGATTGCTGAATGCATGGATATATTTTCTTTTTCTCCCTATTGCTTGTGAGCATGGGGATAACAGAATCAAAGTGGAAGAGACTTTCATGCATCACAAGCTACAGTATCTATATAGTCTCCCAATAATGCATATTTTGTGAGAATTCAAAGAGTTTATATTATTTATATTTGCATCATTTCTTTAAATGGTACATCAGAAACATCCTAATTCTTCATGCCAGAAAGTCAGACTCTGAACTTGGATAATCTTGCTAGACAGCAAATTCATTTTTTTTAAAGCATAAGCAATCTCAAATGTTCCCCTATAAGTGTGGTGGGAGTAAAGGTACCCTCATTAGTGTAATGTATTGTTCTGCAGACTTAAATAGTTTTGTTCCATAATGTAAATGAATATCCCTCTCCAGCATTGGCTGACTTGGGCCCCAAGATTAGTCAGCAGCTGTAGGGTTTGGCTTCTCCTCAGGAAGAAAAGTATAGCAATACTTTACCACAGGCTATGATCTGTGGGAAAAGTCTTATTGTGGGTTTAAAAAATATATAAGTACATTCACATAGTCTCAAAATTGAAACAGTGGAAATTTTCTGTAATGTTTTCCAGGAACTAAAACCTCTCATAAAACATAGGGGTATATTTTTCATAGATAAAACCATGTAGTGGACAGACTTTTTGAAAATGCTGCTTATATGCATGAGAGATTTCCATTTAATAATTTTTGGAGGAGAAATATTTTCTTTTTTTTAATTAGATTTTTTTTATTTTTAGTTTACAACACTTACATGTAAAACAACAGTTTTACATGTTCTTGAGTTTCAAATCCTCTTCCCTTCCCTCTCCTCCCCTCTACCTCCCAAGACAGCATGCAGTAATATATTGGTCTATACCCAGTTTTTGCCCCACCATTTTACAGTTTTCCCAGCAGTTTTTGTGAAATAGTGAATTCTTAGCCCAGAAGCTGGATTCTTTGGGTTTATCAGAGCAGATTGCTATAGTCAATGACTTCTGCATCTTGTGTACCCTAACCTATTCCACTGATCTAACACTCTGTTTCTTAGCCAGTACCAGGTAGTTTGGAGGACTGCTGCTTTATATTAAGGTTTAATTTATGGTATGGCTAGGCCATTCTCCCTAGCATTTCTTTTCATTAATTTCCTAGATATTGTAGACCTTTTGTTTTTCCAGATGAATTTTGTTATTATTTTATCCAGCTCTGTAAAATAATTTTTTGTAGATTGATTGGTATGGCACTGAATAAGTAAATTAATTTAGATTAAATTGTCATTTTTATTATATTAGCTTGGACTAACCACAAGCGACTGATATTATTCCATTTAATTAGATCTGACTTTGTGTGAGAAGTATTTTGTAGTTGTGTTCATGTAGGCCCTGGATTTGCCTTGGCAGGTAGAATCTCAAATATTTTATGGTGTCTACAGTAACTTTAAATGGAATTTCTCTTTTTATCTCTTGCTGTTGGACTTCGTTAGTAACATATAGGAATGCTGAGCATTTTTGTGGGTTTATTTTATATCCTGTAACTTTGCTAAAGTTGTTTATTATTTCAAGCAGTTTTTTTTTTACTTGATTCTCTTGGATTGTGTAAGTAAATCATCACATCATCTGCAAAAAGTGATAATTTAGTTTTTCTTTGCCTATTCTAATTCCTTCAATTTCTTTTTTCTTCTCTTAATGCTAAAGCTAACATTTCCAGTACCAAATTGAATAATAGGGGTGATAATGGACATCCTTGTTTCACCATTGATCTTACTGGGAATGCATCTAGCTTATCCCCATTACATATAAATATATGTATATTAGTATGTAATGTTGATTACATTACCAAATAACCAATTTGGATTACAAAAATGTATTTTGGATTCCATTTATATGTTCATTTTTACAGTGGTAATTTTATTTTCTTTCTGTTTTAGTTAAATTAATCAAAGGTTTATCTATTTTTCATAAAATTAGATTTATTTATTAGTTCAATGGTTCTTTTATTTCAATTTTATTAATCTGTCATTTGGTTTTCATCATTTCTTATTTGGTATTTAATTGAGGATTTTTAATTTGTTCTTTTTCTAGCTTTTTTAGTTTTGTCCAATTCATTAAGCTCCTCTTTTTGTATTTTACTCATGTAAGCATTCAGAGATATAAAACATGCCCTAAGGTCCACTTTCACTGCATCCCATAAGTTTGGTATGTTGTCCCATTATTGTCATTCTCTTGAATGCAGCTATTGATTCTTTCTGTGATTTGTTGTTTGGCCCACTCACTTTTTAGGATTAGATTATTTAATTTCCAGTTAATTCATAGTCAATCTTTCCATGGTCCTTTATTGTATACAATTTTTAGTGCATCATGATCTGAAAAGGGCACATTTAGTATTTCTGCCTTTCTACACTGGATTGTGAGGTTTTTATGCCCCAGTACATGGTAATTTTTTTGTGAATGTGCCATGTACTTCTGAGAAAAAAGGTATAATCCCTTCTATTCCTATTCAATGTTCTCCAGTTGTCTACCATATCTAACTTTTTAAAAATTCTATTTACCTCCTTAACTTCTTTCTTGTTTATTTTGTGGTTAGATTTATCTAGCTCTGTGAGGAAGAAGTTGAGCTTCCCCACTAGTATAGTTTTTCTTGTCTATTTCTTCCTGTAACTCATTTGATGTCTCCTCTAAGCATTTAGATGCTAAGCCATCTGGTGCATATGCATTTATTAATGATATTACTTCATTGTCTCCAGTGTCTTTTAGTTTCCTTCCTTATTCTCTTTCAGTTAGAACTATGTTATTATTATTTTTTTTTTGGTTTTTGCTTTCTCAGAGATCGGGATTGCTAACCCGTTTTTGTTTAATTCAGGTGAAGCATAATATATTCTTCTCTAGCCTTTTCCCTTTTTCTTGTGTGTTTCTTGTAAACAACATATTGTAGGATTATGGTTTTTAATCCTTTCTGCCATTTCCTTCTGTTTTATGGAAGAGTTCATCCCATTCACATTCCCAGTTATGATTACTATCTGTGTCATTCTCTCCATCCTATTTCCCCCTATTTATTCTTTTATTTCTCCTTTTTCTCTTTCCCTCCTCAAAAGTGTTTTGCTTTAGACTACTACCTCCTTCAATATACCTTCCTTTTATCAGTCCACTCCCTTTTCTTTTACTTCACTTCAAACCATCAGCCTCCTTTTTTCCCTATTTCCTTTCCTACTGCCCATAGACCAAATTAGAATTCTATACCTGAATATGTTATTCTCTTCTTGAGCCAAATCTGATGAGAGTAAGGTTCAAACAATGCTCATCTCCCTCCCTTCTTTACCTCTACTGTAATATGTTTTGGTGCCTGTTCATGTGAAGTAATTTATTCTTTTCTGCCTCCTCCTTTGCTCTTCTCTCATCACAATCACTTTTCACCACTTAAATTAGGTTTTATTATCACATCAAAGTCAATTTCTACCCACACTCTCGGTCTATGTATATCTCTCCTAAATGCAGTAATAAAGACACAGTTCTTAAGAGTTATAAGCAGCATCTCACCATGTAGGGATGTAAACAGTTTGCTCTTGTAAGACAACATGTTTTTTTTCTTACCTTTTGACCTTTCTGTGCCTCTCTTGAGTCTTGTGTTTGAAGATCAAATTTTCCATTGATCTCTGGTCTTTTCATCAATAAGGTCTGGAAGTCCCCTACTTCACTGAATATCCATCTTCTTGCCACAAAGATTATGCTCAACTTTGCTGGGTAGTTGATCCTTGATTCTAATGCAAGCTGTTTTGCCTTTTGTAATACCATAGGCTAAGCCCTTTGATCTTTTAATGTAGAAGCTGCAAGGTCCTGAGTAATCCTGACTACTGTTCCATAATATTTGAATTGCTTCTTTCTGGATGCTTGCAGTACTTTCTCCTTGACATGATAATTCAGGAATTTGGCTACAGTATTCCTTGGTGTTTTCAATTTGTGATCTCTTTTAGGAGGGGTTCGGCAGATTCTTTTGATGAGTATTTTACCCTTTGGGTCTAAGATCTCAGGGCAGATTTCCTTGATGATTTCTTGAAAGATGCTATCCAGGCTTTTTTTTTAATCATGTCTTTCAAGTAGAGTAATAATTCTTAAATTATCTCTCCTGGATATATTTTCTAGGTCAGTTGTTTTTCTGATGCAGTATTTTACATTTTCTTTAATTTTTTCATTCTTTTGATTTTTGTGGTGGTCCTCCACACAGGCATCTGTAGGTTTCCCTGTCTGTGCCAAGGCACATGGGCATCCTGGTGTTAACACTTGCCCACTCTACCACCCTGAAGCTCAGGATCTCCCACTAGTCCACTGACGTGGGACTTGCTAGGACACCTTCCATCTTGTACTGGTCCCCTGCAGCCACAGTAAGAGGGACATTTCCCATTAATTCCCTTAGCCTCTTGAGCTAAAAGACAGCTGCACCCCATCTTTCTGTTGGCTCCACTGTCCTAGGGTTTTTCCTGAGGTGGTATGTTCTTGTTTTTTAAAGTCAATAAGGGAGGGTGAAACTGACTTATGGTTTACTCCCACCATCTTGGCTCCCAGAAGTCCTATTCACTGATTTTATATGAATGTTCATTAAGGCTGTTGATTTATAGGTACATTTTGGCGCTTTTATTTCTCTCTAATTTAGGTATCAAGACAATCTGTTTTTTTCATAAAGTAATAAAATAAACAAAATGAAATAAAAAGTAAGAAAATTAATTTGTTTTCATGAAATTAACTGATAAAATTCATTGAGTTGCTCTTTTAACTATATTTTACATAATATTGAAATTATTTTTTTAAATCTATTACTGAATTAATTTGTAAATAAATTTAGTCTTGGGATTTTTGGTGGGGTTATGACTTGTCTAATTTATATTTCAGATATTAGATTAATTTAAATTCATTATTTACTCTGGGATTCATTGTTTTTTATTAATTTATTTTAAACTAAATATACAATAAGAAAACAATAAAGGAAATATTATAAACTTAAATATTAAAATTCAAATACCAAAAAAAAAGGTATTGTCATGTATACAGTGGAACATGAGGGGATTTAAAATATACAGCAATAAATTTCCATTTCAAGAAAGCTTTTATGATAAATACTACACATTTTGTTCAGAGATGTCCATCTTTACTTCCTTGTAAGTTTCCTTTTGTTCTGCAATGTGCCTTTTTTACTTTGTCCCCACCCCACCCCTGCAAAGGCTACAGTTAAGTACAGCTACACACACACATACAAATACTCATATATACTCATATAACATATATATCTATATAAACATGTACACACAAATATACATATACAAATATATGTGCATATCCATACCTACATTTATGTTCACACATATACATACTTAAGATATATAATTATATTCATATATAAATATATAATCACATTCATTCATATGCATCTATGTAAAATTGTACTGTGCTTATCTGTCATCTTTTTCTCTGAGGGTGGATAATTTCTTCCTTCATAAGTCCAAGTCTTTCCATATTTTTCAAAGTCCACCAACTCATCATTTCCTACCCCACAGCAATATTCTAACCTTATACCATCTGGTTATTTTAAATTATCTCAAACAATATTAATTGATAGGGCTGATGTGCATTGTAGTTTCTCTATTTTTCTCTTTCGATTAGATCTATTTTAGCTTTAACTTTGACAACATTATTGTTGTGCCTGCTTTTTTGCCAAATAAATTCTACTCCCGATCTTTATTATATGTTTGTGAGTACCTCTTATTTCCTTTGTCTCCTGACTCCTCTACTTTATTTCTACCTGTTGCCTTGCCCTCCTATAACTATCCCCCCTCCTAGGAACTCACTCTTATCCTCCCATTTCCATTAATCTAATCAACCTTCTATGAACAGCTTCCCCCTCATCCTATTCCCTCACAATCCCCTCCAAAAGTCCCTCCTTTATCTTCTCCAGTTTCCCTATCCATTTTGCCTTTTATTTGTTTCTGAATTTAGAAGATTTGTATGCCATTATAGATAAATATGTATTATTCCCTCTTAAACCCATTCCAGATAAAAGTAGCATCCAGAACTACCAGCAACCTCATCCATCTAATTCCTCTATGTCAGTTCTTCCTCTTGCACCTCAGTTGCACAAAATAATTGCTCCCTTTAACTGTTCCTAAATGGTTTTACTTTTTAAAATCATATTATATCTAGGTCTATCCCAAACTTTCTTATGAGCTACCTGATTACTAATAATAATCTTAGATACATATTTTATATTTCCTCATATAAAAGGTAAATGGTCTGTCTTTTTTGTAATAGTCTTGTAATTAGCCTTTGATGTTTCTCTGACATTTCTCTTTAATCTCATGTGTCAAAGAGTCTATTAGGTTCAGGATCTTTTTTAAAACAAAATCCTGAAAGTCTAACAATTCATTAAATGTCTTTTTTTTCATTCACAATTATGTTTAACTTTGCTAGGTATGATGTTTTCAGCCATGACCCCAGTTCTTTTACTCTTAGATATATAGGATTAAAAGATAAGTGGTCCTTTAGTGTAACTGAGGATGGGTCTTGTGTGATTCAAATTGTGATATCACCATATTTAAATTATTTTTTTCTTCTTGCTGATAATATTTTATCCTTTAGCTGGGGGTTTCAGAATTTGATTATATATTCTTGTAGTTTTTCCTCTTAGAATCTCAGATGTTGATCAGTGGATTTTCTTTTTCTTTTTCTGCTTTCTTCTCTTGTTCTAATACTTCAGGACAATTTTTTATAATTATTTCTCATTATTGTATCAAGATTGTTTTTCTTTTGATGATAGCTTTCAGGTAGTCTGATTATCCTTATGTTTCTTCTTCTTGTTCTTCAGATGTTATGAGATTTTTTATGAGATGTTTCTTATGAGATGTTTCGCATTCTCTTCTATTTTTTCATTCTTTATATTTTGTTTTATTATATTTTGGTCTCATAACATTGCTAGTTTGCCTTTGCCCAATTCTAATTTTCAAGGGACCATGTTCTTCCTTAAGATTCTGGCTTTCCTTTTCTAATTGGTTGACTTTTCATAATCTTCTTGTTTTTCTTGGATTGTTGTTTTTTTTTAACTCCTCTATCTCTTTCATTTGATTTATAAAGTCTTTTGAAAAATTTTCTATGCATTATTTTTGGACAGCTGACCATTTGACATTATTCTTTGGGGTAGGAAAGGCTATTTTTGTTTCAGTATCCTGCTCTGAAAGTGAACTCTAGTCTTTATTCCCATAGTAACTTTCTATGGTTAAGTCTTTCTTTTTGCCTGATCTTTTTTTATTTGGTGCAGCTTTTTTAATTACCTTTAGTTCTGGATGTGGGGGACGGTGCCTCTGGTCTCAGATCCTCCTTTACTTTTCTGCTCTGCTCTGGAACTGAAACCAAGAACTCTGCCTTCCTGTATGTGCCTATAGCCAGAAGCATACCTACCCCACTGCTTCTGCACTACATGCCATGTACTGGTTCCTTCTCACCCAGGCCCACATCTCAATAGCACAGCTAGGTCTGCATTTTCTTATCAGCAGAGGTTCCCTTAATCTTCTCTTGCTCAGATGCCTGACACTCCACAACATCCAGGAGGTGAAAGTTCCTGTTCCTGGGGCTGAAGCTATCCCTCCAACCCTGCTAGCCCCAGGGCTTGCCTCTTGCCATATGGTGAAACTAGCCAGGAGGTGTTCATTCTTGCTAGGGACTAAACCCTAGACCATGATTTTTCCTTAGATCTTCTCTGGTTATCCCAAGAGGACCACTGTTTTTCCCCAACTCTTATTAATTTTCATTTGCAATTTCTTTTTGATATAGACAAAATAGCATCTGATATACCTTTTATTTCACTTTACTGATTTTAAATGCTAATTTTTCACTTTTGATATTGGAAATTTGTTATTCTTTGCTAAAAATATATATTTAATTAGTTCAATTAGATTTTAACAAGATTTTTTCTCCAGTTTTATTCTTTTCTTCTTCGATTTTTTTAGACTTTTGTTATAATTATTTATTTCTTTTCATTTATTTAATTTGCATGCTGAAATGGATTGATTTAGCTCTTCTGGTGATGAAAATGCTTTGCTGTATAATTTGCCACTAAGGACTACTCTGTGTATACCTCCAAAAAAGTGGAACAATGGCCAATTGTCATTTTATTCGACAAAACCATCTATTATTTCTAAGATTTTCTCTTTGACTATTAACTTGACTGCTAATCCTTGGTATTATTTTTTTAACTTTCCATTTAAGTTAAAATTCATCTTTTGAATGGCTTTTCTTTTGTGTAATGATTCATTGCATTGTGGTTAGTAAAGGATTTGCTGAATATCATTGCTTTTTCACACTTGTGTATGGATTTTTGCTCCTCTTGCACATCAAATTTTATAAATAGAGCATTTACAATTTAGTAATATTTATATTCCTTTCTCTTTCCATTCATTAATCATCAGAAAACTATCACATATAATCTTCTAATATTGTCATATTTAGGTCTTAACCCCTCTCTAGTTATCATTTTTATTATAATGTTCTAGGTCTGAAAGGGACATGTTGAAGTCTCTAACTATTATTCTTCTGCTGTCTTTTATGTTCTTATATGCTATGCCATTTGTATTTCACTGTCTGGTACCTTTAAGTATAATGCAATTTCCCACTTTATCTTTTTTTAAACCACATCTTCATTTAACATTACCTGGTTTAAGATCATAATTGATCTACATGCCAGTTTGAGTCAGTGTGAAATATTATAAAATCTGTGCCATACCTCATTTTTATTACATGAACTTCAAGTTTCAAGTGTTTTTGTTGTAAACATTTTGTTGGATGCTGCTCCCTAATCCTTTATATTTCCTTCCACTTCATATATGTTTATATATATTTTAACTTATAAGTTCTTACATCCTTCTGTTATATCTTTTATTTTCTTATCTCTTTACCCCTAGGCTTCCTCATTAACAATTTTCCCCACCAATAAAAGGTGGTCAATGAGAGGAAAAGCAGTAAATAAGTCATCAATAATTGAAGTTAGTTTCTACTGTACTGATCTTCCTCTCCTCCCCTCACTCAGAATCTTTTCACAAGTTCTTTTACTTTCTTTCCTTTTAATCTGAACTCTATAATTCACTTTCTGAAATTGAAGTTATTCTGTCTGGGTGAGGGTGAATATGCAGTTTCTATATCAATTATGTTCCTGTTTTTTTTTTAATTTGTTCCTATAACATAACAAACTATATTTTAAATGGCTTCTAAAATATTCCAAGGTCAGATAAATTGTCTAACGATAGACCAGAAATTGGAACCCTAGCCCTGAGATAGGAAGAAAACTTCAAAGTTAATTTCTTTCTAAGAGGCTAACTTTCTATGGGAAAACCAAAACAGTTCTTATGCCACCATTGTTTCTATTTGCCCAAAATACTTTTCTATCGTCCATGCTGCTAACTACTGCCACAAGGTTGAAAATCTTGTGAATCTAAATGATATATTTGTTAGTCATGAGCCTTGAGGTAGGCATACCTGAGTTCAAATTTGGCCTCAGATACTAGTTGTAAGGCCCTGGACAAGTCATTTGATCTCTATCTGCCTCAGCAAAGAGTAGTACCCACTTTTCATCTTTCATCTTTCTCAAATAGTACTTTTTTCCTAGGGTTGAGGATCAAATGAGACAACAGTTGTAATGTACTTGGCATAGGGCCTGGTGTATGGTAGGTTCTTAATAAATTTTGTTACTTTTTTCTTTTCTTTCTGTACTTCTAATTACCATCCAAGCTCTGTATAATTCAAAATACATACTCCAATTCCAAATCCAGTAAGGTATTGCCTTCATCTTCTCTTTTGCTAACGAACAGGAACATTCGCATTTTCCAAGATACTTTTACATTATTCACAATATTTTCCCCGTGAGTACTATTAATCCTATTAAGTAATTACTCTGTCACTAACCAAATCATTTTCTATTTATCTTAACATAAAAAGAAACCTATTTTATATACTGAACATCATTTTTTCAAAGGTCTGTTATGACTGTTTCTATCCATCAGGAACTCAATCTTTTAATCTTTAATTCTGAGACTCTGGTATGTTGCATCATTTTACAGCATAAGCATCATAGATAAAGATAAGGAAACTTGTTACATGGTCAATCCAATCATATTCACCCTCTCCCACTTTCAAGTCTTCATACTTAAGAAGTCTTCTCAGAGTAACCTCACCTAATTCTTGAGAATCATAAGATTTAACGCTAGAAGGAAATCCAAGAGTTCATCTATCCTGTCCATTCCATTTTGTTTTATATGCATCTTAATTTGCTATTTATTTATAGTGTAATTTTCTTTTTTAATTTTTATTTCCAAATTTACTCCATCCCTCCCCAACCACTCCTACAGTGAGTAAGCAGGCAAGCTACATGATATCAATTATACATTAGAAATCATGCAAAACATATTTCTGTATTAGCTATATATCAAAATAAATGCAAGAAAAATCAAATTGGAATTTTATACTTCCATTTTCACTCAGAGTTCATCAAGTCTCTGTTTGGAACATTTTTTTTCACCGTGAGTCTTTCCAAATTCTTTTGGATAATTGTATTGATCTGAATATACAAGTCTTTCATAGTTGATCATCATTACAACCTTGCTATTACCATGCATAATGTTTTCCCATTTCTTTTCACTTCATTTTGCATCATTTAAGATAGTTCTTGCCATGTTTTTTTTCTGAAATCACCCCCCTAATCATTTCTTATACCACAATAATACTCTATGAAAATCATATTCTCAAGAATGTTCAGCTATTCCCCAATTGATGAGCATCCCCTTGATTTCCAGTTTTTGGTCATTACAAAAGAGTTGTTAAAATATTTCTGTAATATAGATCATTTTCCTTTTATCTCTTTGGAATGGAGACTTAATAGTGGTATTGCTGGGTCAAAGGGAATGCACAGTTTTATAGTCCTTTGGTTATACCTCTAAATAATTCCCCTGACTGGTTGTACCACTTTACTACTCTACCAGTAGTTCATTAGTTTTCCCCTCATTCATTCCAGCATTTGTTATTTTGGGCAGGTGTGAAGTGGGACCTCAGAGTTGTTTTAATTTTCATTTTTCCAGTCAATACTAATGTAGAGCATTTTTATACAGCTATATATAGCTTTGATTTCTTCTTTACCAATTGGGGAATGGCTTTTTCAATCAATTTGACTCAGCTTGTGCACGGTGTATATATTGAGAAGTAAGGCCTTTATTAGAGAAACTTGCTCTAAAATTCTTAGATATCCTTCATTGTCTACTCTATGGTATCTTTTTAGCACAATGGAATCTTTCTGATTATCTCTTTTAATTAGATGTACTTTTGCTTTTGCTGTGTCTGAAATTATGATTGCTACACTTGCCTTTTTTTAGTTCAGCTGATGCATAGTAGATTCTTCTCCAGCTGTGTATTTTAAATTTCTGTCTTTCTGTTCAAATATGTCTCCTGTAAACAGCATATTATTGGATTATGGCTTCTGATCCTTTCTGCTATCTGCTTCTGTTTTATTGGTGAACTCATCTCGCTTATATTTACAGTTATGATTAGTAGCTGTGTATTTCACTCCATTCCATTTTCTTGTGTTTCTCTTTCTGTCTTTACCCTATCCCTCCTCAAAAGTCTGTTTGCATCTAACCATTGCCTCCTTTATTCCCTTCTCCCTTTTATCATGCCCCTTTTTCTCTTATCCACTTCCCTTCTTATTTTCTTTTTTGATAAGATGTATTTCTATTCAAAACAGACTGTGTGCATCTATCTATATATGTATATCTACACCTATATCTATCTATCTATCTATCTATCTATCTATCTATCTATCTATCTATCTATCTATCTATCATCTATCTATCTGTCTAAATTCTTCCCTCATTGAACCAATTCTAATGAGTGAGATTTAAAGATTGCCTACTCCCCCCATTTTCTTCTCCATTAGTAAAAAAAAAAAACAAAAAAAACCTCTTTCTTTGAGTGCCTCTTTTACTTGAGAAAATTTTAGCTATTCTACTTCTCCCATCCCTCTTCACCCAGTGCATCCTTCTTTCACACCTCTTCATTTTTTTCCTGCTTTTTTCTGGGTTTTTTGTCTAGTTTTGAAATCATTCCAACAAAATCGACTCATACTGCCCTAACAATCATCAAACTCTTAGGAATTATATGTATCATTTTTCATATAGGAACACAAACAGTATAATTTCATTGAGTCCTTTATAATTACTTTTTCATGTTTACCTTTTTATGTTTCTCTTGAGTCTTCTGTTTGAAATGTCAAAGTTTCTATTCAGCTGTGGTCTTTTCATCAAAAATGTTAGAAAATCCTCTATTTCATTAGATATCCAGTTCTCCTTGAAGGAGTATACTCCATTTGGTTGGTTCAACGATTCTTGTTTGTAACCCAGCTCCTTTGTCTTCTGGAATGCCATATTTGAAGCTTTAACATTGTTGCTGCTAAACCTTATGTGATCCTGAATGTGGCACCATGATATTTCAATTGTTTTTTTTTTCTGTAAACTTGAAATATTTTCTCTTTGACCTGGGAGCTGTGGAATTTGACTATAATATATCTGGGAATTTTCCTCTTGGGATCCTCTTCAGGAGGTGATTTTAGATTCTTTCAACTTCTATTTTCCCCTCTCGATCAAGAATATTGGGGCAGTTTTCATTGGTAATTTCTTGAAATGTGATGTTTCGGCTTTTTTTCTGATCATGATTTCCAGGTAGCTCAATAATTCTTAAATTATCTTTCCTTGACCTATTTTTAAGTTCAGTTGTTTTTCCGATGAGATATTTATCATTTTCTTCAATTTTTTAAGAACATCTAGGTGGCACAGTGGATAGAATGCTAGGCCTGGAGTCAAGAAGACACATCTTCCTGAATTCATATCTGGCCTCAGACACTTACTAGGTGTATGACCTTGAGCAAGTCACTTAACAATGTTCACTTTACTTTTCTCATCTGTGTAATGGCAAGCAGAGTGGAACTTTGGGCTATTTTTTTTTATTTTGGAGTGTTTCTTAGGGCTAAGGCAACCAAGTGCCTTTGATTGAGCCTTGCTTTGTTTGTAGGAAGGCCCACACCCTTTTGCTAATTAAGTCAACAGAGGTGTGAAGCCTTGAAGTGGTGTGAAAACCTTGAGAGGTGTGAGCCCCAGGAGAGGTGTGAACTGCTTGGGGTCTGAAAAAGGAGATATATACTCAGAGGTTAGCATTTTGCTTTGTGGTTCACTCATTAGAAAAGTGCTGGTGTGGAGATTCTAGGGAACCACTAAGGAGACCCTTGACTTTGAAAAAAATTCAGATGTTGGTGCTTCTCTCTCTGGTAACTATGTTTGCATTTCTGTGGTCAGACAGATAGAACCCTGTCTGTTAATTTGTGTTATTTTGCTTTGTTTAAAATTTCTTCCTGTAATTTTTGTTTGTATTTGCTCTGAAGTTCAGGGTGCTGGTTTTCCCCTTGAACTAAGTAAATGATATATGAATGTTTGATTAAAGTGAGATTGTAAACACCTTAAAGTTACTTTCCTCAGAAAAGGAGATCAAAGAGCCTGTGCTACCAGCCCTCCTGTGTGCTGGTTTTATTGGTCTTACACACCCACAGCAGCTGCTAGCAACATTGGTGTTAAAATCTGTAAAAAGAACTGGTGAAGGAAATGACAATTCACTCCAGTATCTTCGCCAAGAAATCCCCAAATGGTTTATGAAGAGTCAGGCATGACTGAAAATTACTAAAGAACAAAAAAGCTTCTATTTTGCCATCTCGATCCAAGATATAAGAGCAGTTTTCCTTGATAATTTTTTTTTAAATATTATGTCTTTCTTCGATCATACCTTTCAGGTAGTCTAGTAATTCTTAAATTATCTCTCATTGATTTCTTTTCCAGGTCAATTGTTTTTCCAATGAGTTGAGCTTTTCTTTCACTTTTTCATTCTTCTGATTTGTTTCATGGTACCTTGATGTCTCAAGGAGCCATTAGGTTCCACTTGCCCAATTTTAATACTTTTTTTATCATTTATTTAATATTTTTAGTTTTCAGCATTGATTTTCACAAGAGTTTGAATTACAAATTTTCTCCCCATTGCTACCCTCCTGACCACTCCAAGATGGCATATATTCTGATTGCCCCATTCCCCAGTCAGCCCTCCCTTCTGTCACCCCACTCCCACTCATCCCCTTTTCCCTTACTTTCTTGTAGGGCAAGATAGATTTCTATGCCTCATTGCCTGCGTATCGTATTTTCTTTGCATGCAAAAACTTATTTTTTGAACATCTTCTTTTGAAATTTTGAGTTCCAAATTATCTCCCCTCTTCCCTCCCCACCCACTCTGCCCAAGAAGGCAAGCAATTCAACATAGGACACACATGTATCATTATGTAAAACCCTTCTACAATACTCATGTTGTGAAAGACTAACTATATTTTGCTCCTTCCTATCCTATCCCCCTTTATTGAATTTTCTCCCTTGACCCTGTCCCTTTTCAAAAGTGTTTGTCTTTGATTACCTCCTCCCCCTATCTTCCCTCCCTTCCATTGCCCCCCACCTTTTATCTCCTTCCTCCTTCTTTCCTGTGGGGTAAGATAACCCAACTGAGTGTGTATGTTATTCCCTCCTCAGGCGAAATGCAATGAGAGCAAGATTCACTCATTCCCCCTCACCTGCCCCCTCTTACCTCCCAACAGAATTGCTTTTTCTTGCCATTTTTATGTGAAATAATTTACCCCATTCTGTCTCTCCCTTCCTCTCTCAATATATTCCTCTCTCATCTCTTAATTTTATTTTTTTTAGATATCATCCCTTCATATTCAACTCACTCTGTGCCCTCTGTCATATATATATATATATGTGTGTGTGTGTGTGTGTATGTGTGTGTGCATGTATGTATATTCCCTTCAGCTACCCTAATACTGAGGATTCATGAATTATACACATCATCTTTCCATGTAGGAATATAAACAAAACAGTTCAACTTTAGTAAGTCCTTTATGATTTCTCTTTCTTGTTTACCTTTACATGCTTCTCTTGATTCTTGTGTTTGAAAGTCAAATTTTCTATTCAGCTCTGGTCTTTTCACTGAGAAAGCTTGAAAGTCCTCTGTTTCCTTGAAAATCCATATTTTGCCTTGGAGCATGATACTCAGTTTTACTGGATAGGTGATTCTTGGTTTTAATCCATGACCTCCGGAATATCATATTCCAAACCCTTTGATCCCTTAACGTAGAAGCTGCTAGGTCTTGTGTTATCCTGATTGTTTTTCCACAATACTCAAATTGTTTCTTTCTGGCTGCTTGCAGTATTTTCTCCTTGATCTGGGAGCTCTGGAATTTGGCAACAATATTCCTAGGAGTTTTCTTTTTGGGATCTTTTTCAGGAGGCACCAATTTTAATTTTTAAGTAATTATTTTCTTGTGTGAAATTTTGTGCCCCTTTGCCAATTTGGCCAATTCTGTTTTTAAAGAAGTTCTTGGGGCAGTTAGGTGACAGGGTGAGTAGAGTATCAGCCCTGGAGTCAGGAGGATTTGAGTTCAAATCTAGCTTCAGACACTTGACACACATACCAGTTCTGTGACCTTGGGCAAGTCACTTAACTCGAATTGCCCTGCCTTCCCCTGTAGGAAAAAAAAAAAAAAGTTCTCTTCTTCAGTGAATTTTCTTACCTCTTTCTGCATTTTGCCTATTCTGCTTTGTAAGATGTTTTCCTTTTTGGTGCATTTTGTGTCTTTTTTGCCATTATGCCAATTTATTTTTCAGATGTTATATTCTGTAGTATTTTATGAACTTTTATCAAGCTATTATTTCTCTTTTCATATCTTACTTGCATCACTCTCACTTCTTTCCCCTGTTTTTTCTTTACCATTCTTATTTCTTCCTTCAACTCTTCCAGGAATTATTAATGTTTTTTTTTTAAATTAGTTGTTTTAAGGCTTTTTTCTAGATATTTTCATATTATGGTCTTCTTTTGAGTTTATTTCTTGCTCTTCCCTACCACTCTGGTCATTTGTTATGGTCAAATTCTTCTTTTGGCTATTTGCTCATTTCTTGACCTTGAACTTCACGTTAAAGTTGTGGTCTGCTCATCTGGGGTTGAAAATGCACTATGCCAAACTTCTGGCTTCATTGTGCTGCTGTTTTCATAGCTTGTTCTAGGAGTCTACAAGTTGTTGGTGTTTCCAAGATGGTGTGATCCTAAGAGAGGCATTATCGTTCTTCTGTTGGTCTGCTTCTGTTGGTCTGCATTCTGGGTCTTGTCTTTACTCAAAAAGAAACCCCTGGTCTCCTAAAGCCACAAGTGCTAGTGTTCCTTTTTACTTTGGAACTGTGACCCAGGGCCTGGTTCCTTAGTGACTAAACACAAGCTGTCCTCTCTGCTCTCGAACTGCTACCCAGAACTGCATATAGGGAACAGAGTTGCCAATCAGTAGCAGCTGTGTCCAGTACCAGCTAATGGTGCCCTCTAATCCCTTTTTGGCCAATCATCTGACCCCTTACTCTTTCTGAACTGAGAGCTCTTGAATCTGCTGCTGCCACTGTGGCCTCCAGATAGGCCCCCACCCCCTGGCACACATTTCTCCTGCCAAGCCCTTAAATTTTCTTAGGCCAGAAAAATGTCTCATCCTAACATTTTGTTGGCTATTGCACTTCAAAATTTGATTAGAGGCATTATTTTAAAATTGTTTGGATGGAAAGGTTGAGAGAATTCAGTTGGGTGGCTGCCCTAAATCCAACATGTTGGATACCTATATTAACCCATTCATTTTCAGGATGAGGAAAATATCCAGATAGGAGAAATGACTTGTCTAATATCACACAGAAAATAATTAGAAGTCTAGATATGAAATGAGATTTTTTTTTTACTCCAAACACAATTCTCTTTTAGGTAATTTTTAATGTCCTATTTTGATTGTAATGGCCCTATGGCACTCATAGAGCATGCAAATTGGTTTTTTCTAGAATTTGAAATGTGTCTTTATATTATAGAAAAATGGAATTTCATTATCAAAAATTTAGAACATTCTCCATTATTTATCATCAAATGTCACCCATGCCTTTAATGCAGTAGGTAGATAGATTTTCTACTTATCTTCCAGGGACTGCATTTTCTTTGTATAATTATTGATTAGGGAAAACCCAAAATTATAGTTTTGATAGGAAAAAAAATGATGCTACCTTGAAGATAAAAGAGATCATTTATTCTGGTCACATTTACCACACTTTCTCATATATTTCTCAATAACACAAATTGATTTTCTGTGAACAAAGAGGTTAGGAGAGGTAAGAGAGGGCAAACCCCTTTATGTTTTTATCCCAGAGTCCCCATTCAAATTTATTATACAATTGAAATTAGATTGAATATGACACTTAAGATATTCCTCGAAGGAAGAAAAAAAATCATGGGAGTATAGCATGAAGGATACTGGTTACATAGACATTAATACACAAGTATATATAGATGACAGTCTTTACCATTTACCATTAACCAACAGAACCACTTTCTCCTTCGTTCAGTGCCTCCCTAAATCATTGTACTACGGTTTTATTTTGTTTTTCTGGTCTCCATCTTCGTCGCCCTGGAAGCAGGACTAGCGTGTTCCAGTCGTCACCATGCAGCTGTTTGTCCGCGCTCTGCACACCCTCCAGGTGACCGGGCAGAAGACCTCGCCCAGATCAAGGTCAATGTGGCGTCTCTGGAAGGCATCGCCCCCGAGGATCAGGTTCTGTTTCTAGGGGGCTCCCCGCTGGAGGATGAAGCCGTCTTGGGGCAGTGTGGCGTGGAGCCCCTGTCTACCCTGGAAGTGGCTGGCCGCATGCTAGGAGGTAAAGTCCATGGCTCTCTGGCCCGAGCTGGAAAAGTGAGGGGTCAGACTCCCAAAGTGGCCAAGCAGGAGAAGAAGAAGAAGACTGGGCATGCTAGGAGAAGGATGCAGTACAACCTACACTTTGTCAATGTAGTGCCCGCATTTGGCAAAATGGACCACAATGCCACCTTCTAATCTCCTGGTACTTTCTGTCCCCAATAAAGCCAATACGACTCTTAAAAAAATCATTGTACTACTCCTCCCCACCACCACTACATTTACACACCCCACAATTCTAAATGTCATGGAGTTATTACCATGATTTACACAAGGCTAAGAATGGATCTCTGATCTGAATAAAATTATCTTTGGCACTGGTCAAGACAAATTATTGCAGATAAGCTGTCTTTGTTAAGTGGATGCATCTCTAAATTTATCAGCCTTACATAATATGAGACATAAAGAATATGCACATATATCTGCCTGTTTCTACTTGACCCTGTGGGAACTTTATGGGCTGTTTTTGGCCTTGTGTTATTCATCACTGAGAAGCTGCAATGGGAAATGTCAGAGTCCCTTAATTGACCACTTTACTGGAGGAACTGATGGCTCAGGGGAAGTGCGAATGAACTTAATAGTCCCTCCCTTTCCTGCTTCATTTCTGATTGTGAATATTGTAACAAGTATTGCATCTTTCTCAAAATTTTCCATGACAGGGAATAGATGTATGGGATGGGGTCCACCCTAACTCTGTTGCTTGCATCACATAGACTGTGGACTCAATTAAGCGACCATATACCTAGTCCCATATTAACCTTTTCTGATTTCTTTTCTTTTACTCGTTCCTGAGCAGGTGACCTTTTTCATCTGAAAAGTCCTAAGGTCTTTGAATATAGGAGCAGCTGAAAACGGAATTGGTTGAACATGAAGTTCAGAGGAAATTAGAATTTGGAGTGCAGTGACAGTATAATGTGGAGGTGAAATGTAAAATGGATAAATAACAGTCTTACATTTTTATTATGCTAAAAAAGTATCAATATTAGCCTCCCAATGGAATATAATAATAATTATAGTTTGTTGCTAAATCTTGTTAATTTTTTAATGGACAATGATTCTTCCATGGACAGCATTTTTCCTTCTTTTCTTTCTTTCTTCTCTCTCTCCCGTCTTCCTTTCTTCTTTTCTTCCTTCCTTCTTTGTTTTGTTCCTTCCTTCCTTCCTTCCTTCCTTCCTTGTCCTTCTTCTTCTCTCTCTCTCTCTTTCTCTCTTTCTCTCTTTTTCTTTTGTTATTTCTTCCTTTCTTTCCTTTTTCTAGGCTGGGTAGCAGCTAATCATATGTCTGATCCCAATACTAACTAGCATAAGAGGTTTAACCTCCATTTAGGTCCTAGAGTAGTAAGTCTAACAGGTAAAAATAAGCACAGTACTATATCCACTACATATCATTTTTGCATCATTTTAAGACATAAATTCTTGAATCAATTAGAGTTAATATTTGGCTTTCTTGGGGCTTTATTTTTAAGCCACCCAAGTCTCAGTATTTAGGCTTTAGAGACTTCAAGTCCCACTATGGCAAAGGCAGAAGTTTCTCTGAAGCTTGGTGTATATTTGCTCTAGGACAATATGACCAAGAGACCATAAGCCTAAGGTTTAATGGCCTGAGAAATGGGGGATGTTCATTGATCATATAAGTAACTGCTGAACAGTGGTAGCTAGTTTATATCACAACCGGAGAACTGAAATGGATTCATAGAAGTGATCCAAGTAATATTAGTGCTTCAGGAAGGGCATAAGTAAGTGAAGGGATATCTTTGACCATGTGGAAGTAGTTGACTCCCTGTTTACATCACAATTGTGATGAATAATTCTGTTGTTTTTCAGTTATTCAATTCTGTCCAATTCTTTGTGATCCTGTAAACCATAGGATATCCATACTCTTTAAGGTATTTTCTTTGCAAAGATACTGGAATGGTTTGCCATTTCCTTCTTCAGGTGGATAATTAAGATGGATGTATTAAGGGAACTAGCTTATTCAGTTGAATATAGTGAATAGAAACAACCAGATATTTCCAGACTTAGTACAGAATAAGCTATTGACCCTTGCTTTCACATAATTTAAAAAGGAAACCCAGAATCTTATTGAACACTTTGGATTTAGGACAATCCTTGTTCTCTTCCTGAGCAGGTTTATGGAGCAGATTAGTGACATGAGAGTTATCATTTACCTTCTACTGAATTAAAAGATGCAAAACCACTCACAATTGTTTATACTTCAATTTGTGGGGAAGAAACACCAGTGGTACAGTAATTTCTATAATTCACAGATTAGTATAAGGTAATAATCATGATTATACCATATGTCACATTATTATTTTCCTTTAATTTTAGCGTTAAGTTCTATGTGCATAAACTACAAGATAAGTAGCATATAATTATATGAGTATTTCATCTTTTATTAAGGAAAACATATTTGTCTAACCATTTCATATATTCTGAATATTTAGAAGTAAAATATAATTTTCTATAGAATCCTTTTGTTATGTATAGATAATTTTTGCTAGGAAAGGGGAAAAATTAATGCTTGTCATATTACTGCATTTCCCTGCCCAAACACCTGCTCCCATTTAAAGTCACATTTACTCACCTGGTAATTATACATATTTTAATTTGAGTACAAACATCATTTTAGCTTGGTGAGGTCCAAGTTTTCTTAAATTAAAATTCAGCAATATTCAGCAATAATTATAAGAAGCATATACATGCAATCAAAGGAGTAAAAATAAAGATTGATTAGCACATAGTTCTGTTTGTTTTCTTGGACGCATTCTAAAATAATTGAAAAATAACTTCTATAAATAATATTTTATTTCTTCCAATAAAATTTTAAGATAGATTTCAACATTAATTTTAATAAGATTTTAATTTACAACTTTTTTCCCCCTTCCTCCCTTCCCTCCCTTCTCCCCCAAACAGCAAGTAATCTGATACCTGGAAACACATTTCCATAATTAGTCATGTTCTTAAAGAAGAAAAAGAACAAAAGGGAATAACCACCCAAAAAAGTGAAAATAATATGCTTTGATGTGAATTTAGGGTCTATAGTTCTTTCTCTGGATGTGGATAGCATTTTCTGTCATAAGTATTTTTGGAATTCTCTTGGATCTTGTATTTCTGAGAAAATCTAAGTCAATCCTAGCTGACCGTCACACAAAGTTACTATGTGCAAAGTTTTTCTGGTTCTCCTCACTTCACTTAGCAACAATACATGTAAGGATTTCCAGGTTTTTCTGAAACATACCTACTCATCATTTCTTGTAAGACAATAGTATTCCATTACATTCCACAATAATGCCTCTCAGTCAGTGAAATGGTGTGGGCCTGGGGCTTGGCACCTAGTAAGTAAAGGATGTAAGTAAATTGAATGGGTGGGAAGATCTTTAATCACATTAACACCACAAATCCTGACCATGGCTCCTTGATATTTGAACTGTTTCTCTCTGGATGCTTGCAGTATTTTCTCTTTGACCCTTATTCCTTAAGATTTTGATTTTTGGATCTCTTTCAGGAGGTGATCCATGGATTCTTTCAATTTCTATTTTACCCTCTGGTTCCAGGATATTATGGACATTTTCCTTGATAATTTCTTTAAATATGCTTTCCAGGCTCTTTTTTTAATCATAGCCTTCAGGTAGTCCAAAAATTTTGAAATTATCTCTTGTATCTATTTTCCAGGTCAGTTGTTTTCCAATGATGTGTTTCACATTTTCTTCTATTTTTACATTCCTTTGATTTTGTTTGATTTCTGATGTCTCATTGAGTCATTAAGTTCCCCTTACCCAATTCTAATTCTTTAGGAATAATTTTCTCCAGTTAGGTTTTCTATCTCCTTTTCCATTAGGCCAATTCTACTTTTTAAGGTTTTCATTACTTCATTCAATTTTTGTCCTACTTTTTCCTAGCTATTGATTTTTTCACAATTCTCATTTGTTCTCTTATTTTTTCTTAATTTTTAAATTTTTCTTTTGAAAATCTTTTTTGAGCTCTTCCAAGAAAACTTTTTGAGCTTGAGACCAATTCATATTCCCCTTTGAGGCATTACACGTAGCCATTTTGCTATTGTTGTCCTCTTCTCAGTTTGTGTTTTGATATTCCCTGTCGCTATAGTTGTTTTCTATTGTTAAGGGCTCTTTTTTGTTTCTTGCTCATTTTTTTTTTTTGCCTTTTTCATTGTGTTTAAAGCTAATCTTTGCTTTTGTGGTATGGGGGCACCATCCCAAGTTTCTTCATGGGGGACCAGTTGTCTGGTCACTCCCTTTCTTCACTGAGATCCCCTAACCTGGAGGCTTGCCCACTATGCTAGGGTGTCTTTTCCTAGTTGTGCCCAGTTGCCCTGCATTCTAGGGCTGGTCATCTGCCTTCTGTACTGTGGCTGGAGGGCTCACAGCATTCCTGCTCTGCAACTGAGCCAGAAACATAGACTGTTGGTTGCTGATCAGGGCTGTGACTAAGAGCCTCCCCCTGGCTTGCCTGGACACCGTTTGTATTAGGTGGAGCTCTTTTTTTACCCAAGTGAGACAGTCTTTTCTTGAATTCCTTACAAGTTTTCTTGGGCTACAAAATTGTTTCTCTCTGTTTTTTTTTCTTGTAAATTCTGTCATTCCATTTTTTGCAGTCCTGATTTAAAGTTATTTTGAGGAAACTAAGAAGAGCTCAGGCAATTCATAACTTCTCTTGACTGTCTTTTTATAATGAATTTTGTTCTCTTGGTTGTAAATATTATTGTTCAATAATGAATGAGGAAAGCGAGAGAGAATCCACCAACCACCTTTTGAAAAAGATCCCAAGAAGAAAACTCCTAGAAATATTGTTGCCAAATTCCAGAGTTCCCAGGTCAAGTAGAAAATATTGTAAGCATCCAGAAAAAAAAAAACAATTTGAATATTGTGGAAACACAATCAGGATAATACAAGAGATCTAGCAGCTTCTACATTAAGGGAGCAAAGGGCTTGGAATATGATATTGCAGAAGTCAAAGGAGGTAGGATTAAAACCAAGAATCACCTACCCAGCAAAACTGAGTATACTCCAGAGTAATATACAGATTTTCAATGAAATAGAGGACTTTCAAGCATTCTCAATGAAAAGACCAGAGCTGAATAGAAGCATGAAAAGGTAAAAGGTAAACAAGAAAGAGAAATCATAGGACTTACTAAAGTTGAACTGTTTTGTTTACATTCATACATGGAAAGATGATATTTGTAACTCATGAGGCTTTCTCAGCATTAGGGTAATTGAAAGGAAGATGTATATGTGTGTGCGTGTGTGTGCGTGTGTGTGCGTGCGTGTGTGTGTGTGTGTGTGTATAAGTATATATATGTATATGCATATACATAGATACACACATATATACATATATGTATATGTATATATAATATATACATAGACCATATATAGATTATATAGTCTATATAGTGTGTGTGTGTGTGTGTGTGTGTGTAGACAGAGGACACAGGGTGAGTTGAAAATGAAGGGATGATATCTAAAAAAAATAAAATTAAGGGATAAGAGAGGAATATATTGGGAAAAGGAGAAAGGCAGAGATACAATGGGATAAACTATCTCAAATAAAAGTGTCAAGAAAAAAGCAGTGGGGAGAAAATGGGAGGAAAGAGGGCACAGGTGACAAGGAATGAATGAATCTTTGTCTCATCATATTTGTCTTAGGGAAGGCATAACATACACACTCAATTGGGTATTTTACCCTACAGGAAAGTAAGAAGGAAGGGGATAAGAGGGGGGAGGTTGATAGAAGGGAGGACAGATTGGGGGAGGAGGTAGTCAAAAGCAAAACTTTTGAAAAGAAACAGGGTTAAAGGAGAAAAGTGAATAAATGCAGACAGGATAGGATGGAGAGAAATATAGTTCGTCTTTCACAATGACTATTATAGAAGTGTTTTGCATAATGATACATGTGTGGCCTATGTTGAATTGCTTGCCTTCTCAAGGAGGGTGGGTGGGGAGGCAAGAAGGGAGACAATTTGGAACTCAAAGTTCTAAAAGCAATTTTTTTTAAAGTTGTTTTTACATGCAACTGGGAAATAAGATATACAGGCAATGGGGTATAGAAATGTATCTTGCCGTAAAAGAAAGGGGAAATGGGATGGGGGGAGTGGGATGATAGAAGGGAAGGCAGACTGGGGAAAGGGACAATCATAGTTTATGACATCTTAGCATGGGGGGAAGGTAGAAATGGGAAGAAATTTTGTAACTCAAAATCTTGTGGAAATCTATGTTGAAAACTAAAAATATTAAATAAAAAATTAAATTAAATTAAAAAAAAGAAATGAAATGATAAGGGCCTATATATTCTCTTATGCATTTGGGCCTGCATGAGAGTTTGGTAGTAATGGTGCCTTGGTCATGAACACATAATGGTACTTCAGGTACCTTTCTGAACATTTGCTCCCTACTTTATAAGATGAAGGATTTTTATTTGATGATCTCTAATATCTCTCAGTTTTATAATTCTATGATGCTATGCTATTGGGAAACCCTTAGACTTCCTGGAATTTTTGTTAAAAATTCCAGCAATGATTTTTAGACATATTAACTTCTACTTACATGATATAATGAGACACCGACAGTTTAAGACACTGAATAAGACTCAGGTGTATTTCAATGATTTTAATTTATCAGACTAGTGTGATACATTTCAATGATGAAATTGAAGAACTTTTTAGCAAAACTGTCCTTTTCTTGGTCTTCATGCTGGACTGTACATGTAAAGGCACAAAGCACACATGTCACATGACTTTGGCATGACTTAGTTTGGTCCGTTAAGTCAATTTGATACTGGAATGAAATGAAAGATTATAGACAGGGTTATGTTGGAGCCAGATAATAATTATCTGAACTATTCAATAGCATTTTAAGTTGTGAGGAAAATGTTAATTTCTGATCTGGATTACCTCCCTTAGACTTTTGAAAATTTGAAGAATGTTTATCATATGTCAGTAATAGGGAAGGCTAAGGTTTAGTAGAGCCCTGTAGTAGGAAGGCCAAATTTATGATCTCAAGGAGAATCATATATATGTCTGAATGGTTTGAAACCGCAAAATATAAGGAATTTTCTAAGTAGAAGGCATCAAAACATTTATTTAGGCCCCACAGTAACAGACCCATGAACCATCCTCCCATTCCAATATTGTGATCATAAGCTTCCAAGCCCAATAAGCCCACCTCACAAGAGTAACCAGGAGGCCACAGAGAAGCATGATGGCATTAAACCAAATCATATTCATGCTTCCCCTCTCTGGTAAAGGGATTACCCATTAGCCTCAAGTCCTTGCTTGCACTCCTAGGTCCACACATGGGTCTGTCCTGCTTCCACAGCTCCTGCTTTGGCTTCATCTTCAGCTGTAGCTGTCTCTTGGCTTGCCTCTCCTCGCAGCCCAGCCTCTGGTGTCCTCGAGCCCTGCCTCAATGACCAGAGGCAATTGGTTCCCGAGTTGGCCCCTCTTAAGTCATCAATCTACACCCACACAGGTTTCACACCTGATAGGGCTTTGGGCCTGGGGCTTAGCACTTAGCAAGATTAAATGAAACAGCTGAATCCCTCAAAGTAAACAAAAGCCAAACTCCTGAAGTGCTAAGGAGCCCATTTTGCCTTACTGACACAAGCCCTCATTCTAATATTATTTTAAATATTTATATAAAGTGCTGAGGAATATGCCATTTGTTTGTCTGTAGGGATACTGGTTCATTTTTGATTATCATCATAATACCCCTAGTAAATAGCATGCAAACTCTTCATGAATTGTGCTCAGAAAATCACTTATGTAAATAAAATTATTGTTGATTGTTTTGGCAAATGAAATCCATTAATTCAATTACAGTGGGACTGAGCTATTTCTTCATTACTTTTTATCCTCATCTGTTTTTCATCATTTTGATTAACTTGCTAGTCAAATATTCATCTTCTGGAAGTTTCCATGTCCTCATGAAGTATTTTAAAATATGTCCCTCAGTGATCACAACATGCACTCTTTTAGGTCTCATAATCTAAAGATACTCATATAGTCAATTGATCTATGATGCAATTAGCAGTAAATCTGTGAGTATTACTCTATCATGCATAAATATCTTCCACACTAGTCATTGTCTGATGTCTTCTGATATCATAGAGTTAACCCTGAATTCTTGCAGGTAATTTGAAGGTACTTCAGAGAAGTGCCAAGCTGGTCAGGTTGTAGCAGAGTGAAAAGTGTTTTTTGCGTATTTTTCTTGAGTATGGGTCTGGCAAAAGACTCCATGTCTGTCAGTCAGGAAGGAAACTAGCCAGCTATGGCTGCCAAATGAATAATTGTTCCAGTCATGAAAAACTATTCAAATTGGTATGCTAGTGTGTAGGAAAGTTGCCAGGGGTGGAGCCAAGATAGTGGTGTGAAAGCAGGGACTTACTGGAGCTCTCTTACAAATTCTGTCAGATACCTCTAAAACAATGTATGTAAGTATATTTGACAGAGAAGCTACAGGAAACAGAAGTGCAGAGCCTGGGACTGCAGCCCCAGCTACTCCTAAGGCTCTCAGCCCACAGTCTGATTGGAAAAACAACTGACCTGGAAAATAGATACAGGAGAGATCATTTATGAATTATTCATCTATGGAAAGCCATGATGAAAAAAAGAGCCTGGCCAGTATCTTCTAAGAAATCATAAAGGAAAACTTCCCCAAGGTCCTAGAAGCAGAGGGTAAAATAGTCATTGAAAGAATACAGTGATCACCCCATGAATGAGATCTCAAATTGAAAACTTCAAGGAATATTGTAGCCAAATTCCAAAATTATCATGTCAAGGAGAAAATATTGCAAGCAGCCAGAAACAAACAATTAAAATATCATGGAACTATACTCAGGATGACACAGGACCTGGCAGCTTCTACCTTAAACTATGTGAGGGACTGGAATATGATATTCTGGAAGGCAAATGAGCTTGGACTACAACCAAGGATCAACTACATGGTAAAATTGAGCATAATGTTTTTAAGCAGGGAGATGGACATTCAATCAAGTAAGGGAATTCCAGACCTTCCTGCTGAAAAGACCAGAGGTCAATGAAAAAGTTGATTTCAATACAAAACTCAAGAGAGACATAAAAAGGTAAACAAGGAGAAAAAAAAACCTTAGTATTCAATAAGGGCAAATTGTTTATATATTTATACAGGATTATTCGTTTTATATATGTTTTAGATGGATGGATAGATAGATAGATAAATAGATAGATAGATAGAGAGAGAGAGAAACAGAAAGGCAGATAGATAGATAGATAGATAGATAGATAGATAGATAGATAGATAGATAGATATGTCAAATCTTGAGAATGGTACAGTTATTACAACAATTAAAAGCCATATACACAGATTGAGGGTGTCAGTATAAAGTTATTGAAGTGATGATAAAAAAAAGTATTAAGGTGTGCAAAGGGATTGTTCTAGGAGAAGAGGTAAGGAGGAGGTAGAAAAGGGTAAATTATATATATCGCATGAAGAGGCACAAAAAATTATAGTACAGGGAATGAAGGGAGGGGGAAGAGATGTGTTTGAGCTTTACTCTCATTGGATTTGGTTCAAGGAGAGAATAATATACTCTATTTAGTACAGAAATCTAACTTACCCTACAGGTAGTAGGAGTAGAAAGGAGAAAGAAAAGAGGTAGGGTGGTTGGAAAGGAGGGAAGCAGTACTAAGGGGAAAAGGGTAAGATAAGGGAAGGGTGTTAATAGGAAGGGAAAATTGAGGAAGGTGGTGATCAAAAGCAAAATTCTTTTGAGGAGTGGAAGGGAGAAATAAAAGCATAAATGGGAGGGGGGATAAGATGATAAGATGGAGAAAAAGACACAGATAGTAATCATAACTGTGCATGAGAATGGGATGAACTCTCCCATAAAATGAAGGTGAGTAGCAGAATGGATTAAAAATCATAATGCTTCAACGTGTTTAGAAGAAACACATTTGAAATAGGCAGATACACACAGGGTAAAGGTACAAGGATGGAGTAGAATATATTATGCTTCAGTTGAAGTAAAAAAGAAAAGCAGGGGTACCAACCCTAATCTCAAACAAAGACAAAGCAAAGATAGATCTAATTAAAGTGGTAAGGAAAGCAACTATATCCTGCTAAAAGGAGCCATAGACAATGAAGTAAGTGTTACTTAACATATATGCCCCAAGTGTTATAGCGTGCAATTCTTAGAGGAGAAGTTAAGGGAGTTACAGGAAGAAATAAACAGCCAAAATGTAATAGTGGGGGACCTCAACCTCCCCCTGTCTGAACTTGTTAAATCTAACCTCAAAACAAATGAAAAATAAGTTAAGTAGGTGAACAGAATTTTAGAAAAGGTAGATATGAGAGACCTCTGGAGAAAACTGAATGGGGATAAAAAGGAATATATTTTCTTCTCATCAGTACATGGCACATACTCAAAAACTGACCATGTACTAGGTCATAAAAACCCAAATAAATCCTTGGCATTCCTATATATTACTAATAAAGCCCAACAGCCAGAGGTAGAAAGAGAACTTCCATCTAAAGTTACTGTAGACACTATAAAATATTTGGGAATTTACCTGCCAAGATATACCCAGAAACTATATGAACACAATTGCAAAACACTTCACACAAATAAAGTCATATCTAAATAAATGGGAAAAAAATCAGTTGCTCATGGTTAGGCCAAGCTAACATAATAAAAATGAAACTTTACCCAAATTAATTTACTTATTCAGTGCCATACCAATCAAACTATCAAAAAATTATTTTACAGAGCTGGATAAAATAATAACCAAATTCATCTGGAAGAACAAAAGGTCCAGAATATCAAGGGAATTAATGAAAAGAAATGCTAGGGAAGGTGGCCTACCCATACCAGATATTAAACTGTACCATAAAGCAGCAGTCTTCAAAACTACTTGGTACTGGCTAAGGAATAGAGTGGTACATCAGTAGAATAGGTGAGTTACACAAGATGCAGTAGTTAATGTCTATAGCAATCTACTCTTTGATAAACATAAAGAGTCCAACTTCTGGATTAAAAATTCACTATTTCACAAAAACTGCTGGGAAAATTGAAAAATACTATGACAGAAACTGGGCATAGACCAATATCTTACACCATATATCAAAATAAAATCAAAACAGGTTCATGATCTAAGAATAAAGGCTGATATAAAAGCAACTTGGGACAGCAAGGAATAGTTTACCTGTCAGATCTATAGAGAACAGAAGAATTCATGCCAAAACAAGAGATAGAGAGCATTACAAAATGAAGATGGATAATTTTGATTATGTTAAGTTGAAAAGTTTTATACAAGCAAAGCCAATGCTATGAAGATTAGGAGGGAAGCAGAAAATTGGGAAAGAATCTTTACAACTAGCATCTCTGATAAAGGCCTCATATCTAAAATACACAGGGAACTGAGCCACATTTACAGAAATACACATCTTTCCCAATTGAGAAATGGTCAAAGGATATGAACAGGCAATTTTTAGAGGAAGAAATTAAAGATATCTATAGGCATATGAAAAAATGCTCTAAATCACTATTTATTAAAGAAATGAAAATCAAATCAACTGTTAGGTACCACATCTCTCCTGTCAGATTGGCCAACATGACAAAACAGGAAAATCATAAATGCTGGAGAGGATGTGGGAAAATTGGAACATTGTTACATTGTTGGTAGACTTGTAAACTGATCCAGCCATTCTGGAGAGCAATTTGGAACTATGCCCAAAGGGCTATAAAATGTGCATACCCTTTAAACCATCAACAGCACTTTAAGGGTTGTATCTCAAAGAGATCACACAAGTGGGAAATGGACCAGTATGGACACAAATATTTATGGCAGCTCTTTTTGTGGTGGCAAGAATTGGAAATAAAGGGGATACCCATCAATTGGGGAATGGCTAAAGTAACTGTGGTATATGAATGTAATGGAACACTACTGTGCTATGAGAAATGAGGAACAGATGGACTTCATTATAACTTGGAAATTCTTATATGAACTGATGCTGTGTGAGGGGAGCAGAACCAGGAAAACATTATACATGATTACAGAGACATGGTATCTGTAAGGGCTAACTTTGTTGGACTTGGCTCTTCTCCTCAATGCAAGGTTCAACAATAGCTCCAAAAGATTTGTGATGGAAAAAGCTATGCACATCCAGAGAAAGAATTATGGAATTTGAATAGAGATTGAGGAAAACTGCTTGCTCTCTTTTTCTTCCTTCTTTTTTTTTTTGTTTCTTCTTTCTCATGATTCATTCCAGTGGTTATAATTCCTCTTTACAACTTGACTATGATGTAAATAATTTTAATGAAAAGGTATATGTAGAAGCTGTATCATTATATATACTTTCCCACACCCAGCCTGGGTAAGGTCAGAGCCCTCAGGGCTTTGAACAGAATATAATTGAGAGGAGGTTGGAATTTGACTTTGGGGGCACACTCATGGAAGGAGTGTTGAGACTCTGGGCAAGTCGCAACTGCCCCCCAGCTCCGCAACCCAGATATTGTTGTTTTTCTGGTTACTATGAATTGTGATTTGAATCAGACAATGTCTGTCTGTTGATGTTTGTAATTTCTGTTTGTATTTGCCTTGAAGTTTAGGAGGCTGATCTTTTCTCCTTGAACTGTGAATGGTATTTGTATGTTTGATTAAATTGAGATTGTTAATCCCTTAAAGTTACTTTCCTTAGTAAAGCAGATCAAAGAACCTATGTTGGCAGCTTTCTGTGTGCTACTTGTTGGCAGGTCTTACACTTCTATAGCAGATGCTAGCAGATTGTTGCTACAACCACTTCATTCCTCCCACTCTGTGGGCCTGGGGGGGGGCCTGAAGCAGCCTCCACATTGCTTCTGTTGCTGCCACGGAAGCCACCTCCATGGCCTCAGGGCTGAGGTCAGATGACACACTTCCCTCACCCAGATCCAGCAGTTTCTCACTGACCTGCTCTACTGTCTTTGGCATTTGTGGGTTGAGAAGTCTGGTAACTGACACAGTTCAGTGATTTAGGGCCCTGAGGCCTGCTCCACCCTGCCTGGTCTGTCCTGGCTGTGCTCCACTCCCAGCATTGTGTGATAGACCCTTCTCAGGGACCATCCAAGCCATTTGTAAAGCCAATCAGCAAGTGAAAAGATCTTTCCTGCCCATTGAATAGGCTTCGGTTGGAGCTTTAGGTAGGGCCAACCAGGAAAGGTCTGATTAGAGAGGGCCCCACACCCTTTGACTAATTAAGTGTAAGGCCCCTGACCAGTTAGGAAACTAGTTAGCTAGTTTGAGAGAGACAGGAAGCCCTCAGGGCCCTATAGGGAGTTGCTAAGACCAGAGCCAATGGTATGTGCTTTAGCTCTAGTCAATCAGATGAAGTTTAAGGACTGTATAAAAAGAGAGAACAGAGCTTGGAAAGGTAGAAGTTGAAGAAACTGAGAAATGGAGGAGCAGAAGCTGAAGAAAAGAGCAGCAGGATTCAGAAGCTGAGGACCAGCCTCCACAACATGCAGAGCATAGAGTATTGAACACAAGAGGGAGTTTTAGAACTTGGAGTCAGTGGAGGTGCGGGAGAGATTGCTGAGCATGGACTTAGGAATTGTGAGTGACTTTCTTATAGGAGGGACCTAGCATTGAAAGGAAGCACAAGTATGATCTGGCTTGCTGCTATAATATTTTGTTGTAAACTTCTTATTGCTATAGTGAGGTGGGCTCAGTGGTTTTGGAATGTTGTTGCCATGATATCAAGTTGGGTACATTGGTCCTTGGGTCTGATCTTTTGGAGTCTAAATAAATGTTATACTTCCTCTGCCTTTTACCTAGAGAATTCATTATATCCTGTGAATCCAAACCATTCAGGTATGCTCATGGTCCTCTTCAAGGTCATGAATTTTGCCTTAATGATATATCTGGTGACAAGAATAGGATTGTGGGGAATAAAATCTCTATTTAGAAGTAGAAGGAATTTAGAGGATGAAATGAATATCCCATGGTGGGAGGATCCATCTAATTCCTCCTTAGAAAAGAATTGGCTAAAGGAGCTGGACTTTTCAAAAACTGGGGACCAGGGCTTCAGGCAGGAGACCCTAGGGTTTTGGAAATATTTTTACAAGAGGTTAGAATTGATCCAAGGGAATAATTGCCAGCATCACAATCTAGGTGAAGCTGGATGGTGTTATCAGCCTTCAGGCTGTTATATGAAATATTGAATCTAAGTGAAGGAAATGGTGATACTCTTATGCCACAGAAAGATGTGGAATCTCAGGCAGCAGGAAAACAAGTTGTTGCTCAAGAGTCCACTGACTCAAATGAGAAATTTGCTGTTAATGTTGCTAGGAGAAACAGGAGGCCAAACACGTCAAGTGCATCTCAACTCAGCCTAGGTTCAGTCTGCCTGCCAGGTTTGTCCTTGCCATGGTGGCAGGGGAAGGGAGTCAAGAGAAAATGAGACAGCGTGAGGGGCCGATGCACAAAATGCTACTAAGGTTCAGGATGTCTCTCATAGAGACAATGAGAGATTGTTAAATACTCAGACAGAAATTTGGCCCATACTTCTGAGGAGGACAAAAACCCAAAATGGCAATTCAGCTACGAGGGGTGTTTTGGGAGATATTTCACAGCAAGAAATTTGAGACATTTTGAGTAGATTCACCCAAAGAATGGGAGAATCATTAATATGTAGGATGGTAAGAATCAGTGATCAAGGGGCCAGTGGAATATCAATAGATATGGTGGATTGTATGAGATTCATAGGTATCAGCCAGGATCCTTTAGTTCAACAAGATTTTGGGGAATATCATCAGCAAGAAGATGATGATAGTAAGACTAATCTTTTAGTTTTAGTACCTGAGGGATGTAATAAAATATGTCTTGCTGATTCTCTGTGGCCCACTGGGAGTAAACCTTGGTGCTCACTTAGATTGTATAATCAAACTAAAAGAGGAGGTAATGAAGATTGCTATTATGACAAGAATGGCAGGTACATATTATAAGACTCCTTTCAGAGTCTCTCATAGAATTTTAATAGTTAAGACAGTTCCTTCTACTTAGAAACACCTGATTTAGACTCTGCTACTTGGGGAAATAGGGAACCCTCTTTTGGTGGTAATAGAGGTTTCACAGTTAAATGACTTAGGAGACTGGGGAAGAGATAGATCTCCTCAAGAAAGGAGAGTGAATAGCTAGCAGTTAAGGTCCCAAAATAAAGTTATGAGAAAATGAATGTTCACTGCTCTATTGAGAGCAGGGGTAGATTTTGAAATTATAAATGGCATTCCAGCCAATGAACTGTACAGAATGTACCAAGATAAGGGACTTGAAACAAGAACTGCTCCTATAAATGCTACAGATTCTGAACCCTTGTACCAGATTTGTTGCACCTTCAGGGAGACTCAGATTAGATCAATGCTACAATGCCCCTCAGAGAGAATGTGATCTTGTGTGATGAACAGATAGAAGTTTGTATCTGGGGGAAAAAGCCTTGAGGACAATCTTAGTCTCTGTCTAGGATGGGATCCTCCTAGATTAGTTTCCTCATCTTGTTGCTTTTGAAAAGAAACATTTCTCACCTGAGTTTGGCTATGAAAGTGAATCTTTGCATAATTGGAGATGCAATAGAAATGGAGATGATTTTATTTGAAGGATAATAGCCCATCCTTGTCTACTCATTTGTTCTTTATTTTGGTTAACTTTGTTTCTAGTTCTATCCCCTTTAGGCTTAAGTACCCTAAGTACACTTTCAGATGACTGAGTGCCTAAGGACCTGCATTGATCGAATTCCTGGGTGTAAGGTTGCTAAAGAACTGACCTCCCAAATAGGATTCTTAACATCTTGGGGCAGGGACAGCTCTATGTCCAATCTCAGCAAGAAGAAAGTATGGAGGATGGGACCTTCGCCCCTTAGCCCATGATTTTGAGCCCTATTTATTTTCGGGGTTGGAGGGGATGATGATAATGTTCTGTGTACTTATTTTGTATTATCCTTGTTGTATTATGATATTGTTACAGTATTATTGACACCAGTTTCCCATTCACCTATGCAATGGATACGAAGATCTAGGGGCCAACAAGTGAGCCATGTGGCCACTCTGATGGTGAGATGTTAAGTATTTTGCAAATGTGATGCGTTCATTTTGAGGGGATTCTGCTGTACTTGAAAAAGTGTTTGTACCTATTCAGACACAAGTTGCCTATGTAATGGACATGAAATATGTTGGGGTGGAATGTAAAGCCAATCAGTAATGAAAAGATCTTTCCTGCCCATTGAATAGGCTTCAGGTGGGGCTTTAGGAGGGGCCAACAAAAGGAGATCTGATTAGAGAGAGGCCCACACACTTTAATTAAGTGTGAGATCCCAGGCCAGTTAGCAAACTAGTTAGGTAGTTTGAGAGAGGCAAGAAGCCCTCAGGCCCCTAAGGGAGTTGCTAAGACCAGAGCCAATGGTATGTGCCTGAGCTTTAGTCAATCAGATGATGTCTAATTACTGTATAAAAAAAGAGAGAAGGGCTTGGAAATGGCAGAAACTGAGGCCTAGGAGGAGCAGAAACTGATGACTGATAACTGAGAGCAGAACATAGAGCAGAAGGATTCAGATGCCAAGGGCCAGCTTCCAAAGTGTGCAAAGTGGAGAGTGCTGCACACAAGAGGTAGATTTTTGGAACTTGGAGTCAGTGGAGCTGCAGGAGAGAGTATTGAGCAGAGATTTAGGACTTGTGAGTTATCTTCTTATAGGAGGGCCCTAGCATTGAGGGGAACCACAAGTATGGTTTGGCTTGCTGCTATAATATTTTGTTATAATCTCTTTGTTGCTATAGTGAGGTGGCCTTATCAGTTTTGGAGTGTTACTGCCACAATATCAAATTGAGGGCATTGGTCCTTGAGTATGATCCTTTGGAGTCTAACCAGATACCACTCCCATCACTGCCACTGGTCTGTTTTCCCTCAGGCCTCTGGGGCTCCACAGAACCATAGCCACCACAAGTATAAAGAGCAGCCCAATAACTGGGATGCATCCAACCACTATCTCAGTACCCCAAAACTCCATACTTTCCTTTTAATCTGCAGATCCTGCCACAAATACACCATTTTTGTAGTAATAATGTGGCTAGCAGCTACTGTTGAGGTGCAAGACCCAACAAAACCAGCAATAAGAGCTGCCAGCACAGGTTTTTTGATCTTCTTTACTAAGGGAAGTAATTGTAAGGGGTTAACAATCTCACTTTAATCAAACATACATATACAAGCTCACTTAGTTCAGGAGGAAAAGCCAGCAACCTAAACTTCAGAGCAAATACAAACAAATTATGAAGAGAGACAATATAAACAGACCAAATCACAATTCAGTTGCCATAGAAGAACCAATGGGTCTGGGTTAGCAAAGCCAGAGGGGTTGGGGGGATTTGCAATGGTTTGTCCAGAGTCACACACCACTCTTCCAGTGAGTGAGAGCCTCCAAAGGAAAAATGTCAACCTCTGAATTTATATACCCTGTTCAGCGTCAAAGGGTATCACAATATACCACTCAAACCCAAGTGACCTAAAAGCATCGCAGACATGCAACTGAAATCCATGAGGCCTAAAAGCTTCTGGCATCAAAACATGTGACTCAAACCCAGGTAAATTAGGCTTTCCCTTGAGGTAAACAGGTCATCGAAAACACATGATTTGATCAAAAATAAAAAACAAAGTCCAGATTCATCAAGGGCACTTGATTAAATAAGTAGTACAAAATAGAAAACAGTAAAAAAAAAAAAAGTCCTACCTTAATTACTGTAACAACATGACCAAATGTAAAAAGATGTCCAAAAAGTCAAAGAAGAGAAGAATGCCTTAAAAGCACAATTGGCCAAATGTAAAAGAAGGTCCAAAATTTCAGTGAAGAAAATAATTCCTTAAAAATTATAGTAGAGCAAATGGAAGCTAATGACTCTTTGAGAAATCAAGAAGTTATAAAACAAAACTGAAAGAATGAAAAAACAGAAGATGTTAAATATCTTATTAGAAAAACAACTAACTTGGAAAATATATCCAGGAGAGATAAATTTTTTTTGGTTTATTTTATTTTTTAAGATTAATTTATTTTTAGTTTTTAACATTTATTTCGACAAGATTTTGAGTTACAATTTTTCTCTCCATATCTCCCCTCCCCCCAACCTAAGATGGCATATATTCTGATTGTCCCTTTCCCCAGTCTGCCCTCCCTTCTATCACTTCACTCCCCTTCCATCCCATTTCCCCTTACTTTCTTGTGGGAAAGATAGATTTCTATTCCCAATTGCCTGTGTATCTTATTTCCCAGTTGCATGTAAAAACAGTTTTTAACATTTGTTTTTTAGAACTTTGAGTTGCAAATTCCCTCCCTTCTTCCCTCCCCATTCCCTCCTTGAGAAGGCAAGCAATGAAATATAGGTTATACATGTATCATTGTGCAAAACACTTCCATAATAGTCATGTTGTGAATGACTAACTATATTTCCGCAACAGAGATATTTTAAAAATTGTTGGAGAACCTGAAAACCATATTAAAAAAAGAACCTAGACATCATCTTTCAAGAAATTGTCAGGGAAAGCTCCCTTGATATTCTAAAATCAGATGGTAAAATAGAAATTGAAAGAATCCACAGATAGCTTCCTGAAAGAGATAACAAAAGGAAAACTACCAGGAATATTACACCAACTTCCAGAGCTCCCAGACCAAGAACAAAATATTGCAAGCAGCCAGAAAGAAACAGTTCAAGTATTATGGAAACAAAATCACGATAACATAAGATTTAGCAGCTTCTTTACTAAGGCATCAGAAGGCTTGGAATATGATATTCCAGAGGTCAAAGGAGCTAGGATTAAAACCAAGAATCACCTACCCAGCAAAACTGAATATAATCCTTCAGGGGAAAAATAGATACTCAATGAAATAGAGGACTTGTAAACATTCTTGATGAAAAGACTAGAGCTGAATAGAAAATTTGACTTTCAAATACAAGAATCAAGAGAAACATGAAAAGGTAAACATGAAAGAGAAATCGTAAGCGACTTAATTAAAGTTAAACTGCTTACATTCCTACATGGAAAGATGATATTTGTAACTCATGAGACTTTTCTCAATATTAGGGTAGTTGGGGGGAAAACATGTCTGTGTGCGTGTGTGCATGTGTGCGTGTGAAGGGAGTGGAGCACAGGGTGAGTTAAACATGAAGGGATGATATTTAAAAAAAATTTAGTAGTGATAGAGAAACGGGGAGTGGGAGAGAGCAAAAGGGAGAGGTGGAATTGAGTAAGTTTTCTCACATAAAAGAGGCAAGTAAAAGCTTTTGTAAAAAGGTGAGGTGAGAGAGGAGGACATGAGAGGGAATTAGTGAACCTTACTTTCATTGGATTTGGCTTGAGGAGGGAATAACATACACACTCAATTTGGTATGCCAGTCTATCTTTCCCTATAGGAAAGTAGGGGTGAAGGAGATAAGATGGGGGGAAGGAAAGACTGAGGGCAGATTGGGGGAGGGGGTAATCAGAAGCAGACACTTTTGAGGATGGACAGGGTCAAAGAAGAGAATAGAATGAACAGGGTGGGTGGGATAGGATGGAGAGAAATATACTTAGTCTTTCACAACATGACTGTCATGGAAGTGTTTTGCATGACTATACATGTATAGTCATACATATATATATACATATATATATATGTATGACTATATATATATACATACATATAGTTATACATATGCATATATATGTATGACTATATATATACATACATATAGTTATACATGTATAACAAGGATTAAGTTGCTTGCCTTCTCAATGAGGGTCTGTGGGAAGGGAGGAATGGAGAGAATTTGGAACTCAAAGTTTGAAAAATGAATGTTAAAAATGGTTTTTACATGTGACTGGGAAATAAGATATCCAGGCAATGGACTATAGATATCTATCTTGTGCTACAGGAAAATAGAAAGGGAAAGGGATAAGAAAAGGGGGGAGAGTGATTGAAGAGAGGGCTGATGTTGGGAAAGGGTAATTAGAATGCAGCCATTTTGGGTGGAGGGAAGGAAGAGATGGGGAGAAAATTTGGAGCTTAAAATCTTGTGGAAGAGAATGTTGAAAACTAAAAATCAATTAATTCATTAATGTAAAAAAATTAAAAAAGAATGACAAAAATGAGACAACCTACCAAAATTTATGGGATACAGCCAAAGGATCACTTAAGGGAAATTTTATTTCTCTAAATTTTTATATCAATAAAATAGAGAAAGAGCAGATCAGTCAATTAGGCATTCAACTAAAAATAATCTACAACAAACTTAAGTTCCCCAATTGAGCACCAAAATTGGAATCATAAACAACAAATGTAAGATTAATAAAATCAAAAGAAAACGATTGAGCTAATAAATAAAACTAGGAATTTTTTCTTTTTTACTGTGAAAACCTATAAGATAAATAAAGTATTACTTAATTTGATTTTTAAAAAAAGAAAGAAGAAAACCAAATTTCCAGTATCAAAAATTATTGAGGAAAGGGATGAATCCACGAATTAAGAGAAAATTAAAGCAATCAAGAGACATTTTCTCTAATTATATGCCAATAAATCTCACAATCTAAGGGAAATTAATGATTACTTAAGAAAACGCAAATTGCCCAGATTAGCAGAAGAGGAAGTATAACATTTAAATAACCCCATCTTCAAAAAAAGAAGTTGAAAACAGCATCAAATAACTTCTTAAGAAAAATTCCCCAGGGCCAGATGGGTTCACAAGCAAATTCTCCCAAACATTTAAAGCACAATTAATTGCAAAACTTTATAAACTATTGGAGAACATAAGAAAAGAAGGAGTCCTACCAAACTCCATTTATGACACAAATAGGATGCTAATACTTTAACCATGATAAGCTAAAATGCAGAAAGAAAACTATAGATTGCTTTCTCTAAAAAACACTGATTCAATTTTTTTTTAAAAAAATAAAATACTATGAAGGAGATAACAGCAATATATCAAAGGATTATACACTATGATCAGGTAGGATTTATACCAGGAATTAAGGGCTGTTTCAATATTAGGACAATTATCAGCATACAACCATCAATATTAAAACAAAAAAAAATCATATGATTTTCTTAATATATTATAAAAATCTTTTGAGAAAATACGACACCAATTCATATTAAAAATACTAGAGAAGATAGGAATAATGATAATTTTCCTTAAAATGATAAGTAATATCTACCTAAAACGAGGGGGCAGAGCCAAGATGGCGACTGGAAAGCAGTAACTGGCGTGAGTTCCCCTCCAAGACCCTCCAAAAACCTATGAAAAAATGGCTCTGAACCAATTCTAGAACTACAGAACCCACAAAGGGGCAGAGGGAA
>CM053622.1:404720116-404764270 GCA_028646595.1 Phalanger gymnotis
CCCCCCTACAAGTTATTTTTGACTGAAAGTCTGTAACTTTTGCCTTTCAGAATTTTGTATTTCATGTGTTTCCCTCCTTTAGTATGGTTGCTGCTAAATCTTGTAGGATCCTGGTGGTAGCTTCTCGGTGGTTGGGATTTCTTTTGACTGCTTACATTTTTTTGTTTCTGTTTTTGAAACACTGGATTGTGACTCTGTTGTTACTGAGAGTATTCATTATTGGATTCTTTCAAAAATGGCTGATATATTCCTTCCATTTTCAATTTGCCTTCTTCTTATCAGTTTGGGCAATTTTTCTTTTATCGTTTCTTGGAATTTCATGCCTGAGATTTTTTTTTTTGTCTCATTGATTTGTTTTGTATTGTTCATGTTTTCCATACAATATAATTTTCCATACCATACATAAAATAATCCTTAGATAATCTCTCTTTCACCTGTTTTCTAGGTCAATTGTTCTTGATATAAGATACCCTAGATTTTCTTCTGTTTTTCAATTATTTGAATTTATTTTCAGTTTTTTGTCTCATGTATTCATTAATTCTTCTTGGGGTATTTTAATCTTCAGATAGCATGATTCCTTGGGAAGAATTTTGTTTGTTTCACCTATTGTACTAAGCTGTTCATTTACTTTTTAATAGTAGTTTCATTTCATTTATAATATTGTTTTAATTCCTTTTTTTTACTCTTACTTATTTTTTAAAAAGAATTTTACTTGATTTTGTGGTTAACTTCTTTTTCTTTGACATGTAGTTTATAGTTGTTTCAATAATATACTATTATTCTTATCTTCTATGTTTTTGTTTTTTCTATTTCTGGAATGATAATAATAATTTCTTTATCTTTTTTATTCATTCTTCCTGGTTTACTTTACAAATTGTAACTTTTTGTCAAGGCCAAGCTTTGTACTCTTCTGGCAGGACTATGGTTGTCTTATATGGTCTTTGTTTGAGTTATTCAGGTACTTACTGCTACATTCTCTCAGTAAGGAATCGTGTGTTTTTTCTGATATCATTAGATTAGAAGCTAAAAATTTTCAGTGGGCCCTGTGTGATTTGAATAAAGGGCATGATGTGAAGGATGAATGTTGAAGGCTTCAGAACCCTGTTTAAGTCTAAATAAGGCAGATTTATGCTTACTCCTATGTGGAGTTCCAGTAGATAGTTGCTAGCTCCAGCTCCTTTTGGCTAGCTGGACATTACTACTGGTTCAGTTACAATAATGAGGCTCTTCTCTGAGACATGTAGGCTGATTATGATCACCTCTCTATGTCCAAGGAATAATGCTGAGGTTCTATTCATAGCATGGTGTCTGGGTCCACAATCTCACCCCACCTTCATTCTATAATTCCTGCTCTAGTTACTTTCCTTTGGGTCAGATTTGTGATTTTGCACTGTAAGGATTATCATTATTAGTTCATCCTTAGATTTCCTGATTGCTACTTGGTTTTGCAATCTTTTAAAACTTTTTGGAGTACTTGTGGGCAATCTTGAATTTATTGCTTCTTCCTATTCTATCTACCATCTTAGCTGGTCTATGCTTTTTCTCTTAAACATGAACCCATAGATCATTATACCGTTCTTATATTCTGAATTGAATATGTGTGTATATGCTTTATCCCATTGCTACTAAGTAAATCTTTTAGGATAGGAACTTTTCTTTATTTAACTCCATAGTAGAAGAAAGTACACCTACTAGGCATTTGTATTTAGTAAATGAATAAGTTATTGATTGATTGAAATTATAATTTTTTTAATATGATTACCCTGGTATAGAATCTATTCTGTTTTCAAAGTATATACTTCACAAATTCATTCAGACATTAGAAGGCTAGTTGATTTACACTTTTTATTAAGCTACATGGTTTCACTCATTTTCATTTTGAGGTTTGTTCTCAGCCTCACACTTTACTAGGAATTTTAAATAGTATTTATCAATGCCATTATATTGGTATTTTTATAATGTGCTTTGTCTTCTAAAGGTTTTTCCAAGAATTAGAATCATGTCAAATAGCCAGTGTTAGATAAGAAAATAACTCCCCATAACCCATCAAAAATATTTTATTAAACTAGGAAAAAGGAAAATTATTTTTGTTTTTAGTTAATATTACAGCTAATGTTGGAAGAAAAAGGATTGTAGAAGGCTGGGAGAAATCATTGGGTATAAAACAGCTTTGAAAAGCCTTCTTCCTGCAGACATTCTCAAAGTGAGTAAAATGTGCTTCTTATCCTAGCTCATTATCTTGAAATGGAATAATAATGATAGAAAAGCAACTAGATTTTTTTTTTATTTTAAGAAAAAAGATTCTAAATAAGATAAAAATGTTAGTTTAAAGTTGTGATAGAGACTGTTACAATGTATCAAACTTACTGATGAAACTTCATACTGATTTTAGGTGGAAGGGATTTTTTCACTCAAAATGACAAACTTTATTAATTAAAGTTCCAAATTTATAAGTTCTAGACTGATTTTGAGAACAAACAGTACATTTTATAACTGGAATATTAATTAGAGAAATGTGATAAATAAAAGCTTCATTTCCAGTAGTTAACTAGAAAAAATATATCAACTATCTCTAAGGGCCCAAGATATTGAAAAATCTTGATTATGAAATGCTCATCTAGGAAGAGGCAAGAAGAACAATACAATGAGGCAATGTATGTAATGTAAAAACAAAAGTTATCAATAAAAACCATTTAAGATTCTGAAGAAAAAACAAAATGTCATCCCTTCCATTAAATGGATATGTGTGTACTCTCTTTATTTGTAGGTTAGCAAAGTACCTGGTGTATTTCTGAATTGTTTTTGCGAATGACCATTTTATGTAAATCTATACATATATTTAATATACACATATGAGAGAGAGAGAGAAAGTTTTTCAGTTCTTTGTTATTTGTGAAAAGATCAATATCAGATCACCAACTATTAGCAAAGGGTACTAAAACTTTACTTCATCATTACATTTGCACATAATTAAGCATCATTTCTTAATTTGAGATCTTCTGGAGACTGACAGAAATTAAATTAAAATGAAGTAGTATAATTTGTCCATAAAATAACAAAGAATTTGGCTGTAATATATTACAAATGACAATACACCTCCCTCATCCAGATCTGTTCAAGTTTTCCATGTTCAAGTTTCAGAAGGATTATTTTTTACATTCTTGATGATAAATAACACAGAGAATTGTCATTCTATTCATCAAAATATTCATCAACTACATGTTTTGTGGGGAATATTATGCTAGTTTAAAATACCATCTGTTTCCAAGTCCTTAAGCACTCCATTTCATTTAATTCTCACACATCTATAAAATGATGGGTTTCCATTAGATGGTCTCTAACATGTTTTTCAACTTTAACTGCCAGATTTGTAGGACATATATGCAAAAACCTCAATAATAGCACAGCATATCATATAATAAATGCCAGATAATGTTCTCAACAATCTGTAATATGAGAAATTAGAAGAGGCAGCTATTGTTAAGGCATAGAGAAGTTGGATAAGTTTCACAGGGGAAATAGGATAGAAGCTAGACCATTAGCTCATTCATAGCATAAAAATATCTGGATATACATAAGCTATGATTTTCCTCAGAAAAGTCCCAATGTGGGAAGTTCTTCTATCAGTGCCAATTATTATTTAAAGATAAGAGACTTGTCTGCATCACATAGAAGTTTTGACTTGATGAGATTTCCACAGCTGTTAAGCATCACTAGTGTGTTTTGAATTCTAGTCTTCCTGATTTCAAACCAAACACCCTAACCACCATCACCTTGCTTCTTCTGTATGTAATAACATAAAATATTTTTAAAATTCCTTTTCAGAATAGTTTAATTCACAAAATAAAATCTTTAGGATTACACAGGAAGCCAACTACATTGAGACATAGTTATAAAATATACAAAAAATAAAAATCTAGTTAATCGGTCTCAGAGTAATTAGCTCTCAGTTGGGAGAATGGCTTAAGAAATTATGGCACATGAATATAATGGAATATTATGTTTCATGAACTTTTGAAAGGGATGGGTTCAGAGAAAACTGCAATGATCTGCATGAACTGATGGAGAGTGAATTATAAGAATCAGAACAATTTTTACAATAATTACAGCATTATTGGGGAAAGTAATTGTGAAGGACATAAGAATTTAGATCATTTAAATCCAGAAGACTGAAAATAAAAAAAAAAATTTTTAATTATTGGCTGAGAAGTGAAAATCTAGAAGCACAAAAGAAGTTTTTTTTTTTTTAGATATGGCAAATGTTTAGTTTAAAGGAGAACTACAATGAATGGGAACGGTAGAAAGTCAAATTTCACTGTAAATAGGGTATTAAATTCTTAGTAATAGTAGCAAACAAATAGTTTTGTTTGACTATATTTCTTTCTCATGATAAGAATTGTTATTTCCATCATCTTCATCATTATCCTCATCATCATCATCATCAGAGAATTTTGAGTGGAGAGGGAAAAAGAGATTGTGATACTAAAAAAAAAGAAAAAAAAAGGCTAGTTGTAGTAGCACAATCCTAGTGACAGTCATAGACTGAGAGAGGTATATTAATTGAGTTTTTGAGTTCTTATACATAACAGGGTTAAAGTTAATCAAGTGGCTACATTATGTCTGTAATTAATATGGTTAGTTCCTAAGAGTAGGGGAAAACCAGGAAGGAAGAAAGGAAGGAAGGAAGGAAGGAAGAAAGGAAGGAAGGAAGGAAGGAAGGAAGGAAGGAAGGAAGGAAGGAAGGAAGGAAGGAAGGAAGGAAGGAAGGAAGGGAAGGAATAAATGAGGAGGGAGGAAGGAAGGGAGGAGGGAGGAGGAAGGAAGAGGGAGGAAAGAAGGAAGGAAAAAAGGAAGGAAGAAAGGAAAGGAAAAGAAAGGAAAGGAAAGGAAAGGAAAGGAAAGGAAAGGAAAGGAAAGGAAAGGAAAGGAAAGGAAAGGAAAGGAAAGGAAAGGAAAGGAAAGGAAAGGAAAGGAAAGGAAAGGAGAGAAGAAAGGACCGAGAGAAGAAAGGAGAGGAGAGGAGAAAGGAAGGCAAAAGAGGAAGTAAAGAGGAAAAAGAAATATAATCCTCAATGAAACATATTGAAAAACATGAGAGAGTTGAATGAAATTATCTATCAATTTTTCTTCAACTCTTCTAATCCCATCTTTTTGCCAACTATAGCATCCCTGTGTCTAAATTAAAGCTATCCTTGCCAGTTAGAGAGTCTGCTGGGAATAAAAATTGCCGGATATTTAGGCCAAATATGAAGTCGTTGAGAGGAAGAGAACAATGCCTGCATGATGAACAGTGCCTGCATTTGGAATAATAGTTAATAAAATCTCGAAGGTCAATGAAGTAAGGGAGAAGAATTAAAGGAGAACTACAATGAATGGGAAGGTTAGAAAGTCAAATTTCACTCTAGATAGGGTATTAAATTCTCAGTAATCATAGTGAATTTCTATGTATCTAACATACAAAAGCCTCATTTAGAACTTTCTTTCATTGATCATCTCTGAAGAATACTTTTTGTACCCATCCTGTGCAAATGTGTATCTCCTACAAAATACTAATCTGCTTTCATTTAGCACAAATCAAATCCAAACTTCTCCTTTACTGTAACAATGTTCCATATTCTTTTTTACTCTATTTCCATATCATGTGGCCACGATTAATTTAGACTTTAGCTCTAAATATTTTTTTATTGTGCCGTTAAGCTTACACAAAAGGACATTAATATTCAAATATCTATTTCTTACATTTTCCTGCCTTCTTCACAGTGTGAATGCTAGCATTTGGGTTAAATGTTCATTCCACAGATCACTTCCTTTCTGGTATTTCTAGTTGTTAAAGGCTTTGGTTGGTACTTTCATACCCAGCAGAGCACTGTGACTGACACATAAGAAGTATTTAATGCTTGTTGACTAAGAAAAGTTCATCCTTCACTCTCCACCCAACAGTGGACTTAGAGATATAGTTTAAACTAACCTTGAAATCATACTACTGTGTAGATATGAAAAGAACAAGAAGGATTGATTAACTCCTTATTATGTTCTGGGCACTATGCTTCTTGTGAGAGATACAAAGAAAAAAGGAAACCGTGCTTGCTCTCTAGGCATTTGCATTTTACTGTGGTTGAAAGAATATATGTACCTATTAGTAAACTTTAAAAAAACATATACAGAAAAATCAAAATATTAGTTGTCAGAGATCAGGGAAAACTTCTTGAAGGACATGACACCTGAGCTGGGCTTTGAAGGAAAATAGAAATTCTAAAAGGCATAGGTGGGGAAGAAGAGTGTTCCCACCATGAAGAGTAGCCTATGTAAGGGAAGAGACAGGAAAAGAATAGAATTCAGTGGGTCAGTTTGGGTGGAATGCAGACTTTTAAAGGGGAGTAAAGTGAAATAATCCTGGAGAGACTGGAGTTAGATTGTGAAGGATGTCAAATGCCAAACACAGAAATTTGCATTTTGTCCCAGAAGCAATAGGGAATCATTGAAGTTCCTTTACCAAGGAAATGTGAATAATAATCCTGTACTTTAGTAATAAAGATTTGAAAGCTACATGGAAATGAATTTAAATAATGGAGTCTATATACAGTGAGATAGCTTGGAAGAATATTGCAACAGTCTAGGTATGATGATGTATTCTTGTATTAGAGTTATTGTGATATGAGTGGAGAAGGGGACAGACATAAGTGATGTTGTTGCATGTGGGAATAAGACTTGACAACTGATTCAATGTGGGAGGAGGTGATAGAGATTGAAGATACTATGGCTTGATTAATATAGGTTAAAATATGTCCTTGACAGGAATAGGATTCAGAGTAAACATACTTTGAACTTGTTTAATTGGGGGAAAAATGTGCCCTTGACAGAAATAGGAATATTAGCAGGCAGGTTGAGTTTAGGGTAAGAGAATGAATTCTGCTTTGTACATATTCAATTTCAGATTCCTATGGAATATCAAAGTAGTGATGTCCACCAAGGAGTTAGAGACATAGGACAGAGACTCAGTAAAAATATGAAAGTTGGATAAATAAATCTGGGGTTGCCTAAATAGAAAAGATAATAGAACCCAAGATAGTCTATGGGCACCTAAGTAGCACAGTGGATAGAGTGCCAGATATTGAGTCAGGGAGAGTCCTCTTCCTGAGTTCACATCTGGCCTCATGTGTGACAAGAAGTCTGTAGTGATAAAGACTGGCAAGAAGTCACTGTACTGATAATTAAGGTGAGACTTTTTTGCTTTTGGACACTTAGGTAATCAAGTGCCTTTGATGAGTCTGGCCTTTGTTTCTTTGATTAAATCCAGAGTCTTTGATGACCTGCATGTTAACTTACATAACAATCTCTTACAAACTTCTCTGAAATCTATATATTTACAATTACTTAATGAATTTGTCAGGGTCTAGTCTCAGTAGTAGAATCACTTCTCTTACCTTGTACCTTTAAGTTTGAATGACCTTTCTCTGTGTCACCCTGTTTTATCAAAATACTGTTAAGTTGCTACCTTTTTGTAAGGTGGGTATTCTCTAAATGCTTCTGATCATATAACTCTATGAGTAAAAATTTTTGAGCATGCACCTCTGACATTTATTTTTATTTTTTTATTCATTTAATATGAGTTTATGAATGTAAATTTAAATATTTTTAATTTACTTATTTATAAAATATATATTATTTTTATATTTATTAGATTATGTTTGCTACTGTGCTAATAAACATATTTTATGATGGTAAGTAATATATATTTTATGTTTCATATATTAATGGTAAAATATTTTAAATATTATTAATGATGTGTGTATCATAAAGGAGGCAGTTCGGTTGTGCAGTGGATAGAGTATTGGACCTACAGTCAAGAAGACATGAGCTCAAATCTGGCCTCAGACCCTTAATTAGTTGTGTGACCCTGGGTAAATCACATAAACTCTCTTCCCCTTAATCTACAGGAGAAGAAAATGGCAAATCAGTCCAGTATCTTCACCAAGAAAATTCCATGGGCAGTATGGTCCACAGTGTTATGAAGAATCAGACATGACTGAACAACAACAATTATACATGACAATGTTTTGCTAGTAATTAAATAATTTGATCACTGTAGCTCACCAAGTAGGTGAATTTATTTATTTAGATCTCTTTATTATAAAAATAGCAAATAATCAGTTGTGATATTTAGTAACATACAGATTTTCAAGAAAATTACTATTTACCTGTGTGTTTCAATATACACAATTAGGAAATTACAATTAAACTTAATGTCTGATTTCCACACAGTGTAAAATTGTCATTTAAACAATCTAGTGGGGAAGCTAGTTGTAATGTGGAAAAAGCACCAGCCCTGTAGTAAGAAGGACCTAAGTTCAAATCCAGCCTCTGACACTTGACACACTAGCTGTATGTCCTTGGGCAAGTCACTTAACTCCTATTACCTTGCAAAAAAAAAATCTGACCTTTATAAATGTGGGTCTGCTAAATGGATGATTTCATCCCTTAATTTTCTATTCATGTTTGCTTATGTTAATTATATAAGGAACAGCAAAGTCAGTTTGACTAAACCATAGCATCCAGGAAAGAATGGAGAAAGTTAGCTTGGACTTATTTCCCAGCTCAGGCTGATAAATGTTTAAGAAATGGCTGTATGAAAAAAAAGTTAATGCATGATATTTATTTCCATTTAATCTGTATTAACATGTTTCCATCATTTTCTTAAGTCTAGACAAGCAACAAAACAATAAGCCAAGTCTTCATTTATGGTGTTTTCTGATTTCCAAGATATAAATACTAACACTGAAAGCTTAACAATAGGCTCTCAAGTGACAGTTCGAAATAGCTCTAGCATATCTCTGGTTATTTATGTTATTTAAGTGTTATTTAAATGCTGAAAGGAGTTAATATTTGAACCTAGTCTAGAATTAATATCATTGAAGATCTTCTCCATCCATTCAATAGGTCTCAGGTGGGCCTAAGTGGGAAAGCTTGATTGTTATCTTCATTTGTAAGTAGGCCTAAAACCCCTATTTACTAGGTGCCAGGGTGATGTGGGTATGAAGTCCTCAGGACCCTAAGGGGATTTCCTAAGACCAGAGCCAATGGTATGTGCACTGAGTTCTAGTCAATCATGAATTCAGCCAATCAGAGACTGGAGTTCTAACCAATCAGATGCCAGCTAGGACTGTATAAAAGAAGAGCCCAGAATTGGAGAGGAGCAGAATTAAAGAGGAGAAGAGAATTGAAGGGGAACAGAACTAAGAGGAAGACATTGAGGCAGCAGACATTGAGAGGGCACTGAAGAGCACATGATGAGAGAACCAGCATCAGGAGAGCTGCAGAAGAGAGTGCAGAGCACAGAGTTAGGATCTGTGAATGATTGTTTACTGGAATGCCCTAGCAGAGAAGAAGATTACAGGATGGCTTGGTTCCTTGCTATAATACTGTGTTATAACTTCCTTGTTGCTACATTGAGATGGGCTTACTGGTTTTGGAATATAATTGCTACTATATCATATTGGGGGTATTGGTTCTCAGATTTGATCCTCTGGAGTCTAAAAAAATGTTATACTTCCTCTCCCTTCCACATGGAGAGCTTTTCGTACTTTGTGATTTAGAACCATTCAGGCGTGTTCATGGTTATCATTGAGGTCATGAATCTTGCCTTACTGATGTGCCTAGACATAATAATGAGAGTATATTTAATTGATTAGAATGGTTACAAGTTAGACACTGTTTTAATAAAATCACTTAGGCAGCTATGGAAAGGAAACATTTCAGTTGGGAGAAAGATTTATCAGGGGAACCAATTATGAAGTGATTGCAATAGGTTAGAAGAGAGGTGATGAGATATTGAACAGGGGCTAGAGAAGGGCCCAGTTGGGAGAAATAATGGAGAGTATAGATGATGAACTTTGACAGCTGATTTGATAGTTGCAGTGAGCCTGAGAAATCCAAGATAGCACCAAGATTGTAAATATGGGTGACTAGAAGAATGGTTATGCCCTCATCAGAACTAGGGAAGTTCAGAATATGGATAAGTTTTAAGGTGTAAGCTATGGCCAGATATCTTGACTTTTGTCTTGCCACTGGAGTTATTTTACTCTAGAGGAGAGAGTGAGGCTAGTCACCATTTACATTCAATTCACACTCCCATCAAGACATCACCTTAATATCATTGGTACTATTCAGAAACAATGCTGAGGACTTCCTGGAGCCAAGATGGCAGAGTAAGGAGTAAATCGCTGTAACTCTCGTATATTCACCTCCAAACATTAATAAAGTAGAACCCCCAAACAAATCCTCAAACAGCAGAACTAGCAAAGATATGGACTGAAACGATCTTTTAGCCCAAGAAACCTGAAGGGTTTGCAAAAAGATGTCCATTTTACTCAAATGAAAGGAGAATACAATCCAGGAAGAAAAGCATCTCAGTAATACAGCAGCAAGTGCCACCTCAGCAACCAGCAGGACATCCTGAGCCCCTGAGCAGGCAAATGGCCATACCAGGACACCCTATGTGCCTTAGAATAACCAGGGGAACCAGAGGATTGTAGCTCCTCAGAACCACCACCTGCTTTAATGCATCCTGGGGCAAACAGGCATCCTCTAGCCACCAGACTTTCAGGTGGAATGGTATAGCCCTGGACAAAAGTGTAGAAATCAACCCTACAGGTTCCTAAGCAAACAAGCAGCTGCCAGCAGTAAGCACCAGCCCTGCCAAGCTTCAGTGCAGCCTCAGCCAAACAGACAGCCTCCAGAGGCCAGACCACCACATGCTTCAGTGTAGCTATGGGGAAACACAGAAAGCAAGAAGAAACAAAACAGAGGGGGAAAAACTGAATCAATTTACCTAGTGGATATTGATGCAAAAATTGAAATCAAATACTAGCCAAGAGAATAAAACCATATATCACAAGCATCACACACTGTGACAAGGCAGGATTTATACCAGTAAAGCAGGGCTGGTTCAATATTAGGAAAACTACCAGCATAATTGAGCACATTGATAACAAAATCAATAGAAAGTATATGATTATCTCAATAGATTCAGAAAGTCTTTGACAAAAATAACATCCATTCCAATTAAACAAAAAAAGACTAGAGAACATAAATGGAACTTATCTAAAACTATCAGCAAGTATAAGGTAGAAGTCTTTCCCATATAATCAGCAGTGAAACAAGGGTGCCCATTATCACCTCTATTAATCAATGTTATACTGGAAATGCTAGTTACAGCAACGAGAGAAGAAAAATAAATTAAAGGATTTAGAATAGGCAATGATGAAACAAAAAAAATACTCTTTACAGATGATATGATGCTATACTCAGAGAATAAACTTTAAAAAACTAGTGGAAAGATGACAGCTGGAAAGCAGAGACTTGCATGTGCTCCACCCCAGGTCCCCCCAAACACCTATAAAAATTGCTCTGAACAAATTCTAGAGCTGCAGAACCCATGAAATAACACAGGGAAGCAGGGCTCCAGCCCAGGAAAGCCTGGATGGTTGCGGGGAAGGGTCTATCCCATGGAGTTGGGAGTGAAGCAGAGCAGAGCTCAGCATGGGCTGCACCAGGACCAACTAGACTGAGAGCTAGGCAGAACAGGTCACAGTACCCAGAATCAGTGAGCTGTAGCAGTTACCAGACTTCTCAACTCACAAACACCAAAGACAGCAGAGAAGGTTAGTGGGTAAAACTGCTAGAAGGGATTGAAAGGAATTCCCGGTTGGCCTCAGCACCAGGGGCTTGGAAGTGGTGCAGCTCTGTAGCTGCTTCCAACTGCAGTTACTTCTAGCCCCAGGCCTACCAGGTGGGAGGAATTAAGAAGGGGATCAGAGTGGGAGTGCAGAGCCTACTTGGATCTGAGTCGTAGTCTGGGTTGGCGGTTCATGGGGGAGGACGAATGCTGGTGAGTCAGAGCTTGCTGTGTAGAAGTAGCTCTGAAAACAGGCGCACAAGACCCTTAAACCTTGGGACAAAGTACTCTCTGCTCTACAAGCAGAGAGTACCTTTACATATTTATACCTTTACATAAAGCTCAAGGGTCAAGTAGTTGTCTGGGAATGTGGCCAGGCAGTGAAAACGGATCCAGATTCAGACTCAGACTGTGGAAACATTTTGTGGTGACAAAGAAGAGCAAAATACACAGACAGAAGTCAACAAAGTCAAAGAGCCTACACCAAAAGCCTTCCAGGAAAATAAGAATTGGGCTCAGGCCATGGAAGAGCTCAAAAAGAATTTAGAAAGGCAAGTAAGAGAAGTAGAGGAAAAATTGGGAAAAGAAGTGAGAGTGATGTAAGAAAACCATGAAAAACAAGTCAATGACTTGCTAAAGGAGACCCAAAAAGTACTGAAAAAAATAACACCTTAAAAAATAGACTAACTCAAATGGCAAAAGAGCTCCAAAAAGCCAATGAGAAGAAAAATGCCTTGAAAGGCAGAATTAGCCAAATGGAAAAGGAGGTCCAAAAGACCACTGAAGAAAACACTACCTTAAAAATTAGATGGGAGCGAGTGGTAGCTAGTGACTATGAGAAATCAATACATTATAAAACAGAATCAAAGGAATGAAAAAAAATGGAAGACAATGTCAAATATCTCATTGGAAAAAACCACTGACCTGGAAAATAGATGCAGGAGAGAGAATTTAAAAATTATTGGACTACCTGAAAGCCATGATCAAAAAAAGAGCCTAAATATCATCTTTCAAGAAATTATCAAAGAGAACTGCCCTGATATTCTAGAGCCACAGGGCAAAATAGAAATTGAAAGAATCCACTGATCGCCACCTGAAAAAGATCCTGAAAAGAAAACTCCTAGGAATATTGTTGCCAAATTCCAGAGCTCCCAGATCAAGGAGAAAATACTGCAAGCAGCCAGAAGGAAACTGAGTATTGTGGAAAAACAATCAGGATAACACAAGATCTAGCAGCTTCAACAGTAAGGGATTGAAGGGCTTGCAATATGATATTCCAGAGGTCAATGGAGCTAGGATTAAAACCAAGAATCACTTACCCAGTAAAACTGAGTATCAGTACCAAGGCAAAATATGGATTTTCAATGAAAGAGAGGACTTTAAAACTTTCTCAGTGAAAAGCCCAGAGCTGAATAGAAAATTCAACTTTCAAACACGAGAAGCATTAAAAGGTAAACCAGAAAGAGAAATAATAAGGGACTTACTAAAGTTGAACTGTTTTGTTTACATACATACAGGGAAAGATTGTGTGTAATTCATGAGACCTTAGTATTAGGGTAGCTGAAGGGAATATGCATGTATATGTATATGTATACATATATATACATACATATGTGTGTGTGTGTGTGTGTGTGTGTGTGTATGAAGAGAGAGAGAGAGAGACAGAGGGCACAGGGTGAGTTGAATTTGAAGGGATGATATCTAGAAAAATAAAATCAAATTAAGGGATGAGAGAGGAATATATTAAGAGAGAGAGAAAGGGAGAGGTAGAATGGGATAAACTATCTCACACAAAAGTGGCAAGAAAAAGCAGTTCATTGGAAGGGAAGAGGGGCCAGGTTAGGGTGAATGAGTGAATATTGCTCTCATGGGATTTGACTTGAAGAGGGAATATCATACACACTCAATTGGTTATCTTACCCCACATGAAAGTAGGAGGAAGGGGATAAAAAGGGAGACAATTGAAGGGCGGGCAGATGAGAGAAGAAGTGATCAAAATTAAACACTTTTGAGAAGGGACAAGGTCAAGGGAGAAAATTGAATGAAGGGGGACAGGATAGGAGAGAGGGAAATATAGTTAGTCTTTTACAACAGGACTATTTATGGGAATGTTTTGCATAATGATACATGTGTGACCTGTGTTGAATTCCTTGCCTTCTTAGGGGGAGTGGGTGGGGAGGGAGGACGAAGGGAGAATTTGGAACTCAAAGTTTTAAAAGCAGGTGCGCCAAAAAAAGGTTGTTTTTGCATGCAGTAGGAAAATAAGATATACAGGCAATGGAGCATGGAAATCTATCTTACCCTACAAGAAAGTAAAGGGAAAAGGGACAGAGGGGAGGGTAAGGGGAGGAATAGAAGGGAGGGCTGACTGGGGAATGAGGCAATCAGAATATATGCCATCTTGGAGTGGGGGAGAGGGTAGAAATGGGGAGGAAATTTGTAACTCAAAATCCTGTGCAAATCAATGTTGAAAACTAAGAAATATCAAATAAAGAAAATGATCAAAAAAATAGTGAACTTGTACTAGCAGCCTTCCTGTCAGCAGGTTTTGTGTAGACCAAAGGAAAGTATGAGGTTTAGTAAGACTGGGATAGTTGTCCCTTGTTTCTGAGTCATTGTGTTACTTTTGGTAGCTAAAGCTCTTACAGAGACAACAAAAGAGCCAGGAGAGAAGTTTCTTTTGAACTTCTCAAAGCAAAGGCTACAGCCAGAGGCAGAGCTTAAGTTCCCCCCATGAGGAGAGACATGAACCAGGAATGGATTGCTGCCTGTGTCAGGATCCAGGCAGGAGCCAGACGTGTTTGGCCCACAGACCTGCAGCCACAGGGGTCAGAACTAAGCCCTGGGTGAAGATGAAAACCTTGTTGCTCAGCCACTCCCCAGGACTTGGAAGTGGGGTTTGGAGCAGTGTTAAGACTTGGACTCTTCAGCTCATTCGAGCATGTGTGCACTTGAGAGTGCCAGGTAGGAGCCAGAAATGGCAGCATGGAAGAAAGGACACACCCCCCAAGCAGACTTTACTTGAACACTGTTTTTGATTAAGGGGATTGTAACCTACTCTGACCTAGGGGTATAGTGTGTTGTGTTTTCTGCTACCCCTGGGGATGTGCTGTGCTAGGGAAGACCCTAGCTTGGGATCCCCTGTTTATATAGACAAGTATTTCGGGACAGTATATTATATACTGAATGATTTGTTTTGCTTAAAGCCATATGGCCACCCTGGCAATAAGTTTTTATGTTGTTATGAGTTAGTTTATTGAATAAGGTTTAGTTTTGCATAAATAGAGTGCTTATTATACTGTGCAATTTGACCCTAAATAAATATAAATATTTACAGCAGCAAAAAAAAACTAGCGGAAATAATTGACAACTAACAAATTTTCAGAATAAAATTAAGCCCACGTAAATCATAAGTGTTTTTATATATTACCAACAAAATAATATATAGAAGGAGAAATTCCACTTAAAATAACTAGAAATAATATAAAATACTTGGGAGTCGACCTGCCAAGACAAACAAGGTAACTGTGGGTATACACTTACAAAACACTTTTTTCACACAAAGTTAGAGGAAAATAACTGGAAAATATCAATTGCTCATAGGTAGGCCCCAAGGCAATATAATAAAAGTGACAATTCTACCTTTACTGAGTTGGTAATCTGCTTCCCTTCTCCTAAATAATTTCTGAAAGGGTTTTCATATTGTTTGGAGGGGAATTTGGAGAGGTCTACAGGGAGTTCCTGACTCTACCGTCTTGGCACTAGAAGTGTCTGAACAAGAAGTTCTAAGAGAAATCTCTGATGCAGTTTACAAGATACCTGTGCGTGTTCATCCTTTGGGACACACTATTCTACTCGCGATGAAAAACAAAGGGAGAAAGGACGTTTCAATCACTGTTGAGTGTCCCAGAGTGTAAAGCATTTTTTTTGTAGAGCACCTGCACAACAGGAGGTAAGTTATGCTAGAATGGGGAAGAAATTTAACCTGTGGTGTTGGCACAACTGCTGTTATGAATGCCTGGGTAATAGTTGGGTTCTAAATTCCCTGTGAAGCTGATATTCTACATAGATAGGGGATGGGTTGAAACTTCTTTAGCAGAAAAAAGAGGAAAGCAGATAATCAATAAAAGGCAGATACTGTGTTTAACACAATCCCCACAACAGGATATATTGGGAAGAATAAAATGTGACTCCTCTTCTCACTTTTTAATTGGTTGATCATGTACTCTCTTAGGGTGATATCACAGAACATGTGTCAGAGCCATGAATGTCAGTGACCTCTGATTGCTTTTTAATACTCAACCCCTGCAGTTTTTGTTTTTTTTTTTCCCTCCTTGATGCTTAGACCAGATAAGTTTTGCAAGAGATAGTAGTAATCCTCATCTTTTAGTATGCATACATTATATTATCATTGTTTTTTTCTATCCATTAAAATCCATTTGATTTTCTTAGGTTTCTCTTATAGACTGTTTGAATTTAAAATACTCCATCAAACACTAGTTTCTCAACAGGAATATACATAAGTGATTAATTTGACCATAAATTGACCAGGGATTTTTTTTTATTTGTGGTTTCATTAGTTGTTGCTATAAAATAAAGCAATCTGATAACAAATTTCTAGTAATGAATCCCCTAGAAAATATGTAATCTTTTCCTCAAATAATACCTGAATGGTTCATTATTGGGTCTAATATAAAAGTCTTGGGAAATGATGTGAACCAGTGAAATCATAGATTTATTGATGAAATATACAATTCTGATCACAGAATCACAAAATCAGAAAATCTTAGAGTTGAAAGGTACCTCATAGGCCAACCACATAATGTAGAGAGAATTTTCCTGGACAGGAATCCCCTTTAACAGTATGCCTAACAAGTGGTCATGCAACCTACCCTCCTAGGTAAGTTTGGAAAATTCTAAAGGTTAGAAAGCTTATCTTTACATTAAACCTAAATCTTCTTTGCAAATTTCGCTCATTGTTTCCTGTTCTTATGCCGGAGCAAAGCAAAATAAGTCTTATCCCTCTTCCACATAAGAATTCTTCAAATATTTAAAAAAAAATTATTTGTCCTAAATCTTCCAGGCATTCCTTCCCATCTCTTCCCCATGTTGGCTACTTTCCAATTTTTCATTGATAAGTCCCCTAAAAAGTGGTTCACCAAGCTAAATAAAATACTCCAATTGTTGTCTAATTGAGGCAGAGTACAGTGGACTAATATCTCCCTAGTTCTAGACATAATACCATTCTTAATGCTGCTTTTGCAGTTGCCAAAGTTTGAAATAAATCTTTTAACAGTGATATCATACTCATTTTCCTTTTTTCCTTTGGGTTTTTGTGGATATTTTCCCCAATAAATAATATTTTTCAAAGTACATGCAAAGATAGCTTTTAACAATCACTTAAAAGATTTTGATTTTCAAATTTTTCTCCCTCTCTACCTTCCTTCCCCCTCCCCAAGACAGAAAGCAATCTGATATGGATTGTACACGCATAATCATATTAAATATATTAACACATGAGTCCTATTGTGACAGAAGAATCTGAACAAAAGAGAAAAGTCATAGGAAAGAAAAAGCAACAAAAAAGTGAAAATAGTAAGCTTTGATCTGCATTCAGACTCAATAGTTCTTTCTCTGGATGTGGATAACATTTTCTATCATAAGTTTTGGGAATTGTCTTGGATCATTGAATTTCTGAGAAGAGCTAAGTCTATCATATGTGATCATCACACAGTGTTACTGTTACTGAGTATTGTCTTCTGGTTCTGCTCACTGCACTTAATATCAATTCATGTAACTCTTTACAGGTTTTTTCTGAAATCTGCCTGCTCATCATTTCTTATAGCACAATACTATCCCATTACATTAACATACCATAACTTATTCAGCCATCCCCCAATTGATGGGCATCCCCTAATTTCTATTTCTTAGCCGCCACAAAAAGAGATGCTATAAATATGTTTGTACATGTGGGTCCTTTTCTCTTTTTATGATTTCTTTGAGATATAGACTTAGTAGTATATTGCTATGTCAAAGAGTAGACACCTTTGTGCATAGCTCCAAATTGCTCTCCAGAATGGTTGGATCAGTTCACACCTCCATCAACAATGCATGAGTGTTCCAATTTCCTCACATCTCCAGAATTTACAATTTTCCTGTTTTATCATGTTAGCCAATCTATATATTGTGGTATGCTGTGGTACCTCAGAGTTGTTTTGGTTTACATTTCTTTAATCAATAGTGATTTAAAGCTTTTTTTTCATATGACTATAAATTGCTTGAATTTCTTCATCTGAAAACTATTTATTCATATCCTTTGACCATTTACCAATTGGGGAATGACTTGTATTGCTTTAAATTTAACTCAATTCTCTATAAACCTGAGAAGTGAGTCCTTTATGAGGGACACTGGCTGCAAAAATTGTTTCCCAGTTTACTGCTTTCCTTCTAATCTTGGTTGCATTGGCTTTCTGCAAAAATGTTTTTTTTTAATTTAGTGGAATCAAAATCATCCATTTCGTATTTCATAATGTTTTCTATTTCGTTTGGCCATAAATTCTTCCCTTCTCCATAGATCTGACTGGTGAACTATTCTTGCTCTCTTAAGTTGCTTATGCTATCACTCTGTATGTCTAAATCATGTATCTATTTTGACCTTATGATGGTACACAGAGTGAGATATTGGTATATGCCTGGTTTCTACCATACTATTTTCCAGTTTTTCCAGAAGTTTTTGTCAAATAGTGAGTACTTATCCCAGATTCTGGAGTCTTTGGATTTATCAAACAATAGATTATTATATCCTATACTACTGTGTCTTGGGTAACTAAAATATTCCACTAATCCACCACTGCATTTCGTAGCCAGTTCCAAATAGCTTTGATGATTGCTGCTTTATAATGTAGTTTTAGATCTGACATGGCTAAACTATCTTCCTTTGTACTTTTTTCATGAATTCTCGATGAATTCCCTTGAATTTTGTTATTGTTCTTTTGTAGCTCTATTAAATAACTTTGGAGAGTTTGATTGGTATGGCACCGAATAAATTAATTTAGGTAGAATTGTGATTTTTATTATATTAACTTGGCTTACCCATGAGCAATTGAAATTTTTCAAGTTGTTTACATATGACTTTTTTGTGTGAAAAGTGATTTCTAATTTTGTTCATATAGTTGCTGGGTTTGTCTTGATAGTTTTGTTTCCTCATTTACTAGTCTAATCTTCAATTTCTTTTTCTTCTCTTATTGCTAAAGCTGACATTGCTAGTACAATATTGAATAACAGAGGTGATAATGGGCATCCTTGTTTTACCCCTGATATTCTTGGGAAAGGTTCTAGATTATCACCATTACATATGATGCTTGCTGATCGTTTTAGATAGATATGACCCATCATTTTAGGGAAAACTCCATTTATTCCAATCTCCTCTAGGATTTTTAAAAGCAAGAGATGTTTTATTTTGTCAAAAGCTTTTTCTGCATCTATTGAAATAATCACATGATTTTTGTTAGTTTTATTATTGATATTGTCAGTTATGCTGACAGTTTTCCTAATATTGAACCAGCCCTGCATTTCTGATATAAATCCCACCTGATCACAGTCTGTTATCCTTGTGATAAATTGTTGTAATCTCTTTGCTAATATTTTATTTAAAAATTTACATCAATATTCATTAGTGAAATTGGTCTACATTATTTTCTCTATTATGGCTCTTTCTTGTTTAGGTGTCAACAAGATTATTTTTGTCATAAAAAGAATCTGGCAGGACTCCTTCTTCACCTATTTTCCCAAATAATTATATAGCATTGGAATTAATTCTTCTTTAAATGCTTGGTAGAATTTGCTTATAAATCCATTTGTCCTTGGAAATGTTTTCTTAGGAAATCCACTGATGGCTTGTTCAATTTTTTTTATGAAATAGGGTTATTTAAGTATTTTATTTCCTCTTCTGTTAATTTGGACAATTTATATTTTCTTTTAAGTATTCATCCATTTCAGTTAGATTGTCAGATTTATTGACATATAGTTGGGCAAAATAGTCCTAAGAGATTGCTTTAATTTCCTCTTCTTTAGTGGTGAATCCACTCTTTTCATTTGTGATACTTTTAATTTGATTTTCTTCTTTCTTCTGACTACTGCCTCCCTCAATCTGCCCTCCTTTCTATCAACCCCATACCCTTTTCTGTCCTCTTTCCCCTCCTACTTCTCTACTCTTTCTTCCTCCCCTCTATCCATCCCCTTCCCTTTTTCTCCCTTTCCTCTTCCTACTTCCTTATAGGAAGAGATATTTTTTATATTCAACAGAGAGTGCATTATTCCTTCTCTGAGCCAAATCCAATGAGAGTAAGGTTCAAATAATGTTCACACTCCTCCCCTCTTTTGCTCTATTGTAGCAGGTCTTTTGTACCTCTTCATGAGATGTAATTTACCCCATTCTGCCTCTCACTTTCCTGTCTCCCAGTACAACCCTTTTTATCACCTCCTTTTTTTATAATCACATCAAAATCAACTTATACCCACACCCTCCACCTACAGATACCCCTTCTGACTGCCCTAATAGATATATAGTTCTCAAGATTTACAAGTATGATCTTCCCATGTAGGATATAAACAATTTAACCTTAATAACTTTTTTTTTTCTTTCTGTTTAACTTTTTATGTTTTTCTTGAGTCTTTATAGTCATTTCCTTGAAACCTACTATAACTTCAGGGTTTCTGAAACTTTCTTCAACTCATGCCTCCTCTGAATTCTACTTGTGAAAAAAAATTTTAATCCAAGTGTAATACTCTCTATATTGAAATTCGTATCATTTAAATTCAGTCAATTGAATTTTTTGGACACTGACAATGTCACAAACATTTCAACAGTGCCTCTTTTGTTTTCTGTCAGCAGCAAATTTTTTTTGTGTCAGATTAAAATATTATGATTGCTTTTATCAAAATCATAGATAAAAATGTTAAACACAGTAGGTTCAAGTGCACTAGGAGTACTCCCCTAGATTCCTGCTTCCTAATCTTTGCTTCTGGCCTTTGAACCAATTCTGAATCCATATAACCATTATGTTTTCTAACTCACATCTCTCCATCTTGGGCCCCAAACTGTCAAATTGCCTTATCAAATGCCATGTTAAAATCTGAATGTAAGAAAGGCTTTGTTGGGGGCTCCATGAATGGAAGCAGCAGTGGCCAGGGCTGCCCTATGGTGTGAGCGAAGACAATTCTGGGGGTGGCCAGGTGCTGAGCACAGACAGTGAGGTTAAGTAACTAGCCAGGGACCAAGGGATACTGGGGGTGATAGGCCAGGCCCAGCTTGCCAACTGTGTGGAGGGCCTGCTTGTGAAGGACCATGCTGTGGGGCAGGAGGACCAGGTGGGGGCCCACCACACCCCCAAGACTGCTGTATTTGTGCTGGCTTTGTGCCTTCATGTCCCACTACTCTGGCTACTTGAAGGGGTACATACAAACCTACAGTGGAGAAAAGTCATTCCTCCACTTCAAAAGAAGCTGTGGTCCCTTACCCTATGCCTCTGCCCAGCTTATCAATCTGACATTATGCACCTGCCCCCACACTGGTGGGAAGCCATACTGCTGTCCCCATTGCCCCTTTCCCTGCAGCAGCCTGGGCAACCTGAGTTGCCACCAGCGCACCCACACAGGCCCCCCTGGCCCTCTCTGCCCACCTGTGGCTTCTAGTGTTGTGCTCCAAGACCTCCCGGCCCCAAGAAGCAGGATGGAGCAGTGACCCATCAACCAGAAGATGCTGTACTCCTTCCAGATTTGAGCCTCCATGTGCCATGAGGTGGTGCCAGTTTCCTTCCAGAATGTGAGCAGCTGAAGGGAGGGGCCGAGAGGTACTGGACCAAAGCCACTGCCTGAGCCGTTGTTCCCTTAGGCCTGGAGGGTTTGGGCAAGAACTGGAGGAAGCAGAAAGTGAGGGAGGCCACCTGGGTGCAGCCATGTGTGGACCATGAATATAGCAAGAAGATGGAAGGGGAGGGATGATCCTGGAGATAAGGGATTTGCCTTCAGTCTCTGCCCCTTTGCTACTCACTACCCCAACCACCTAGCCCAGCACATGAAGACACACAGTGGCAAGAAGCCATTCCAGCATACCCGCTGCCCCTATGCCTTGGCCCACTTAGACAATGCAAAGTGGCACCAGCAAGTACAGACATGGGAGAAGCCCTACAAGTACCCCCTATGCCCTTATGCCTGTAGTAACATGGGCAACCTCAAATGCCATGGTCTAATCCACTAGGGTGAGAAGCCCTTCTACTGCAGTCTCTGCAACTATTGCTGTAATCAGAGCATGATCCTAAAGCACAACATGCTCAGGCACACAGGAGAGAAGCCTTTCCTATGTGGGACCCGTGCTTATTCTACACGCCACTGGGACGACCACAAGTGCCATCAGAACGTGCCTGGCAGTGGAGGGGCTGGAGGGGCTACTCTGAAGGGTGGGAACCACCCCATAGCACATCTTCTGTGCTCAGTCCTCATGGCTTTACATCTCTGAGCACCACCACTGGTAGGGGACTCCAGACAGATTCACTCTGAAACAGGTCCCCTCCACAACATTGGACTCCACATGAACCAGTTCTACACAGACTGAGGCTGAGGCCTGCCCTCCACTCAAGCCTTTTTGTTCTTCTTCCCTCTGCTGGCCAGGGGCTCCATACAGACTACTCCAAACCTTTATATGGACCAGGCCAGAATCATATGGAAGGGGGACGCTCACATGGACCAGGATGCCTTGCCTTCAACATTCCCTGAGTGCAGTAGAGAAGCCCTCACCTCACTTGCTCTGTCAGCCTAGGGACTGCAGAGGGAATGGCTGTGGGCCTGCCCAGCTCCCACCTATTTATTTAACTTATAGGAAAAAAAGAAATGCTTTGTTGCACATGCTCAAATTATCTCTAATGAAGGTACCCTGTTTCTGAGAAGACATTCTGCATTCACCTACCTCTTAGGTGGGAACAGGCTTTTTTCCTCCATTGGCTACATGGCCAGAAGAGACTTCATCTTTAAAATGACATGACTGGGACAACTTTATTCTCTATTTTCCTATGCTATCCAAGGGGGTAACTTTGACAGCATGAGTGCCATGGCTGGATAGAAGAAAGGATAACCTTCCTCTCTCCTTTTTATGCCCCATTGTCCCAAGAAGTGGACTTGGTCTGTTTCATTTTTTTATTATTATTATTTCTAGAAAAAGGGAGCATAATTAAACCAGAACAAAACTTAAGCTATGTTGACCTTGAAACAAGGCTTTCAGGCTGGATATGCAAGCAACCTTCTGTTAAGGAAGCCCTCACAATTCAGAGTGCCTCAATCTCAAGCCTAAGGGGGACTTTTGACTTGAAACTTGATGGGACTATACTGTATGGGAACTGAACTAAGCTGTGAACCTAATCCTTTTCCCTCTTCAGACACTTAGATGGTAATATGGTAGGATAGGTGATACCCACCATGTAAGTATGGGTGTGTTTTTATGTTTGTAAATTCTTTACTTTTCAAGTAAACATTCCTTTGTAAAAGCTAATCTGACCTTTAAGTAGTTAAATATATCTGAGGTGCAAAGGACCCCTATGATTGGTACAACAGCATCAGTGCTAGCTAGAGCTGAAATTGCCAAAAAAGGTTCAAGAAAACCCTGATAAAGGAGTGAAATTTAATATACCTGGACATTAGGCAGTGAGGGCCAGGGCAGTCACAGTAAACAAGTAAGCTCTATTTATAGTATTTCCTTTATGTTCAAATCCGATAATGAAATCAAAATAGGAAATGCGGTGAGTCTACCCTTTATCCGTTCTTTATGAAACTTTGCTGGGTCTTTTTGATCAATTCTTTTCTTACTATACATTAACTAATAATATTAGTAAAAATAATAGCTATATTTATACGGTGCTTCAAGTTTTCCAAACTTTTAAAATGTGTGTGTATGTGACACACGCACATACATCCACACACATGTGGATTTATTTAATGAGATATAATGATTTGAATAAATACTTCTTTAATAATACATTCTGAAATTTTATAAAGAATTAAAGTTAAGCTTTCTGGCCTATAGTTTATGGGTTTTACTTTCTTCCATTTTGTTTGGACCTTTGATGTTTTCCAGTACTCTTGTACCCATATGATTCTCGAGAATCTTTCAGTACTCAAAAGCAGTGGTTCAGTAATCACATATGTCCTGTCAGTAGTCTGGGGAGTAATTTGTCTTGTCCTTGACCTTCATCAAAAGCTGGTTAGATGCTGCCTCACTTTCTTCAAGCTTAGCTTGGTTGTCAAATCCTTTCCAAAAGAAAATCATTGAAAACGTAAGCAAAATAAGTCAACTTCCTGTCTTCTACTCTTATCATTATCCATTTCATTCGCTTTTTATTTTCATATTCTTTCCCCCATCATATATACCCTCCTACCACACACACACACACACACACACACACACACACACACACACGCACGTGTGTGTGTGTGTATTGTTTTTTGCTTTCTGCATTAGCTTAGTTTTATTCTAAGCTTTGGCACTTCTGAAACAATTTTTGTTAATCTAATTCTGAATATCAAGGAACAGAAACACAGCCAAACACACTTCTTACCAAACTACAGAACTTATTCATAGCATGCAAATCACTGGCATAACACTGATTCCCTCAACAAAAAAGGAAAAAAAATATACAAAAGAATATAAGTGGACATATGCTTCTGCTTACTTCATTGCTACCCTCAGGTCTTGTTCAAGTTCTGGGAAATGAAGCTGCATATACAACAGCAATTCTGTCTTTGGAATGTAAAGCCCTTGACAGTCTGGTTCCAACCTTTCTCTCCAAAGTGGTCTCACATTACTCCCCGTCATACATTCTGGGTTCCAGTTAAACTGACCTACTTAGTGTTCTTTGTATACAACATTCCATCTTCTTCCACATCTTTGCCAGAGCTGTCTCCTCTGTCTTAAATTCTCTCTCTCCTCAACACTCCCTCCAACTCCCTTTCAAAACTCAGCACAAATGCTCCTTTTACCAGCCTTTTTTGGTTCTCTTATTTCAAATATTTTTGAACATTCAGAAAAGAAATGCTGAGAATTATATCTCATTATATTGTTTGTTTTTAATCCATCCTTATAACAAATTCTAATTTGAAGGGTTCGTTTTTCCAATGATGCCCTAATTTTTAAATCCATCAGGTAATTATTCTTTGTAGTGAGAATCACGTTCAGACATTCAAATCTTCTCCATTGGTTCCTCCTTTGAAGGATCAAGTTACTATTAGTTCGTATTCTTTTAAAATCATTAATAAATATTTAATCTTACAGGCTCAGTTAGATTTATGCATTTCTATCATCTCAATAATTCTTTGTTTAGCTCCAGAGATGAGAGCTGTTCCTTCCTCAGAAGGTGTGTACCAGATGTACTGAGCATGAGCTAGTTTATCTGCAGCTCAAACTGGTGTAGCTACAGAAATTTTGTGAGACACAGATTTATCCAGCGCTAACCATATCTTTCTCTTTAATAATTTACTGATAAATTAATTGATCATTAAGTTAAATTAAGAAATAATTTTCTCTTTGTCTCCTTCTCCCCCTCTCTCTGTATCCTTCTCCTTCTCTCTTCCTCTCCTTTTTCCTCTCTCTTTCCTCCAAGAGATTAGCAAGATTTATCTTGCCTCCATAAAAAATGCTGCCTCGAGAAGCAAGTTTTTCATGACATAAACTTCCTTAAGGTCTTGTGCTTCTCTCTTGATTCTCTTGAACTTCATGCATTCATTTTATCCCACAACTTTAAATCTGCTACTCCGCATCCCATTTCATGACTTTCTTTCTTCTGATTTGGTAACTGTCACAAACACTGCCTAAACTTTCTTTTTTGTGAGCATTTATATATTTATTATTTAATATTTTAATTTTCAACATTGATTTCCACAAGATTTTGAGTTATACATTTTCTCCCCATTTCTACCCTCCTACTCCCACTCCAAGATGGCATATATTCTTATTGCCCCTTTCTCCAGTCTGCCCTCCCTTCTGTCACCCTACTCCTCCCTACCTCCTTATCCCCTTTCCCCTTACCTTCTTGTAGGGCAAGATAGATTTCTATACCCCATTGCTCATATATCTTATTTCCCAGTTGCAAGTAAAAACAACTTTTTTGAGCATTTGTTGGCCACATGTACCATTATGTAAAAGATTTCCACAATAATCATGTGAAAGATGAACTATATTTCCCTCCATCCTATCCTGTCCCCCTTTATCCAATTTTATCCCCCTTGACCTTGGCCCTTTTCAAAAGTGTTTGCTTTTGATCACCTCCTTCCCCACTCTGTCCTCCTTTCTACTATCCTCTCTCTCTTATCCCCTTCCCCTCTACTTTCCTGTAGGGTAAATATCCAATTGAGTGTGTATGTTATTCTCTCTTTAAGTCAAGTCTGATGAGAGCAAGATTCATTCATTCCTTTTTACCTGCTCCCTCTTCCCTTCCAATAGAGCTGCTTTTTCTTGCCAATTTTATGTGAGATAATTTACCCCATTCTATCTCTCCCTTTCTCCTCCCAATACATTCCTCTCTCACCCCTTACTTTTATTGTTTTAGATATCATACCTTCATATTCAACTTACCCTGTTTGCGCTCTCTCTCTCTCTCTCTCTCTCTCTCTCTCTCTCTCTCTCTCTCTCGCTCTCTCTTTCTCCATATATATGTATATATATATATATGTATACATGTATGTATGTATATGTACATTCTCTTCAACTACTGTAATACTGAGAAAGGTCTCATGAGTTACAAATATCATCCTTCCACATAGGAATGTAAACAAAATGGTTCAGCTTTAGTAGGTCATTATGATTTCTCTTTCCTGTTTACCTTTTCATACTTAGATCAGGTATTAGATAGATAGATAGATAGATAGATAGATAGATAGATAGATAGATAGATAGACAGACAGACAGACATAGATACCTTCGAATGAGTATCCACTAAATTCTAATCATTTCCAGATGGAAGCAGTATAGCTCAGTAAGAATACTATGTTGAGAATCTGGAAGTCCTTCTCGTCTACCTCTCCAAAAAAGGTAATTAGGGAATGCTGTAGGAGTTGGTGCTCCCATTATCAGCAAACATCTTGTGAGAAGACTAGACTAGAATAAAGTTAGTTTATTAACCCCTACAAAGCTGTCTTCCTGTCCTTCCTGTCTGACCAGATCAAGAGTCAACTTGTGCCAGCAGCCCTCTTATGTGCAACTGTTATCTGCCTTACAATCAGAAAGAATATTTTATCAATGAAGAGAATAAGAGGAGAGATGAGAGATAGGGAAACAAATTGGACTTGATCCCTAAAGTCACTTCCAGGTGGAAAAACTTTTCAAAGCTAACAAAAATGTAAATCATAATATAGGACAACCCCTCTCAGGGGACTTCCCATGAATTTTGAAATAGAAATGCTGAAATCTGTGATTTCTGGTGCAATTGTATATGTGTGTGTTCATGTATGTGTGTGTATGTGTGTGTGTTTCTGTATGTATTCAGGGGATTTTTAATATGTAGAATAATATGTTAAAGTATTTTTAAACCCTTCAGGGATAAGAATAGACAGGATATCCAGGGAAGTCAAAGTAACTCATAGCAAAAAAAAGCAGAATATTACTGTTGTTTAAATGAAATAATACAGCAAAGGCTGTCATGCTAAATTGATGATGTGAGAGTATGGTCTTTGCATAAGGATTGACTTTAAGGCTGACAGGATGCAGTTGATACAATGTTACAGCCTTGTTGTGCAACTTTGAGGATGTACATTTGATACTGATAGAGATAAATGCAAACTGAATCCACCCTATCTTAGCAGCTGTTTGAAATTTATTTTTGGAATAGGTATATAGCAAACAGCTCCTAAAGGATTTACATGCTTCATTCAAGTCATTCTCTTTTCTTTCCTTAAAGTGATGCAGAAATATGCATGAGGAATATTGAACAAGATTTCTGCATAAAGATCAATGGGGCCCAGATGGAGGGAAACAAAGATGCTGCAGGACAGCCCTGAAGAAAAAAGGAGTCAATCTAGTGAAATCAACCTTCATCTTGAGAAACTGTGTTGAGGCTACAGAAAACTTAGACACTGAAAAATCCAAAGCAGTAGGAGGAGGAACAAGACAAGAATGATCAATTTCTCTACTAAGGCCCCTGAGTTTATTCACTAACTACTGGATTGTGACATAATACTGAACTGAGTTTTTGCAGAGAATGTTGAACCTCTAGATTCAGGCCATCACGAAAAGGAAGTTATTTCAATGGGACACAAATTCTTCTCTTTTACTATTTCTAATCACATGTCATTTATTTAATATTTGTTGGTCTCAGTGCCATCATTAGTCCAGGGTTCTTGGAGAAACACAGAACAAACTTTGATTTTGCCAAGGATTGATTCTGGGTAGATGCCAAGCCATAAAGATTATTGAGGGAAAATGTTCCTGATCATGAACCTAGTCAGATTTACTTGGTGCTAAAATTTTGAGTGTTGGGTTACACATGGATTAAGCTCAGGAATTAACTCAAAAATAGACAGGTGTTTCAATTACTCCAAAGTTGTTTCCTTTTTCTCTTCTTGGCCCAGGCCCAGACCATACCCAGAGTCTGAGTGGTATTCAAAATTTCCATGAATATATTCCTTAGCCATTCAAACTATATCATGAAGACTATACTAGAGCTTCAACTAAATCTCATAATTTTACTGCCTTTAAATGTGACATTTCTTACTTGCAAGAAAAGTTTGTATGAGAACATTGAATACTCTTTTCCACACATCTCGAGTATCTCTTTTACTATTTCATCACAGGTCATTATGTGTGCTGTCCGTGCTGACACAGACACAATAACAATCCTTGATGTTCATACCTGATTCGTCTTCCACCAAAGACTTTCAATTGGAGAAATCATTGCACGAGACCAGAAGTTTGCTGAAGAATCTTTCTCATCATCCAATGATGCTAGGACATGCTAGGACAAATGCTGTGGCCCAATTTGCTACCTAGAGATTATCTTGATGAAAACAATACCAGTTGATGAAAATACTTTTCAAAAGCTACTTATAATGAAACTATACCTGACCTTACTAAAACACAAATGATGCATTTAGGATTGGAAAGTTTATATCAACAAACTATTGTATATCCTCATGTTACCGAAGAAGAGATATGAAGTTGATCATCTTCAAAGTTCAAGGAATACGACTTGTACAGAATCGGAAAAATAGAATAGGTGACATCTAAGAATATTCTAAATTTCCTTCTTTATGTAATTCATATTTAGCACCAGCCATAAGGAACAGTAACTTAAAAGACTTTGATGGGAAAGATATCCTTTGGCTGAATAAAGGCAGAGTACCTAAATTCTGAGACTGGAACAAGCTTGGGAGAATGAGTATATAATGAAGCATTATGAATGGCTGCTGGGAGAAGTTATCAGAGGAGCTGGAAATCAGGTAGCATGAACAAAATAATAGTTTGGGGCTGGTGATATGTTCCAAGGAGGAACTATGGGCTCAAATGAATCTACATCAGTAACCAAGATGATCTCAGAGGAAAGGACAGTAATCCTCTCTCTTTTTCTTCATCTCTAGGAAAATCCAAATGTTCTTGAAAATCATTCATTCTCTCTTTCACTCCTTGAGTCCATTTGACCCTACTAGGCTGTTTGAGAGGCGCCTGAGGTTTGGATGCTTTGTTCTTTCCCCAAGTATTTACTTTTTCTTTTAATTGTTAATCCTGAAACAAGTTTTTTTGTCTAATTAAAGATCCAGGGTATCTGACATATTAATACAAAGATAGTGGTAAGAAAAGGGGAGGACTTTCCTTTTGAGAGGTAAGTCAATTTGTGCCCAGTAAGTTCAGGCTTAAGGCTGGGCCTTCAGAGAGGGAAAGAAGAGAAGGACCTTGTATTGTCTCATATGAACCATTTAGACTGCACAAAATAAGTCTAAATTAAGAATAATAGAAACCTGGGCCTATTTTCATGGTCTTTAAAAATAACGAACTGGGGAAGAATTACTAAGTAGGGGAAATAAAGGGCTACCATGGCTTCAATGATAGTTATTAGTTGATATTCCTGCACTTTTCCAAAGTATAATAGCTAAAGAGTGGGTGGAACCAAGAGTTCTATGTAGCATTAAAGCCCAGCTGGAGGACATCAGCTACACATCTGTTACTATATTGACATTATCGTAGCAACTACAAACACTATCGGTGTATGAATTTGTTCTTCTTGGGGGTTCAAATTACAAACCACTGAATAATTTAAAGATAAGATGAATATATCTGCTTAAGGTTCAAACTGATCCATATACTTTTCCCTGACAGGTGATGGTGAGGTCAATATATATACTACCAGTGTTTGACTAGAGGGCATATGTTATGATTCTTTGAAAAGCGTACGATTTATTTAGCATAAGTACTGCCTCTACTTATATAGACACTAACCCCGTTGTGTCTTCTCTTTCTATTAAATTTCTGTTTATGTTCTCTCTTTATTCTCTACAAATTTATTTTGTATGTACTTAGATATGTGCATGTGCTCCACCCTAGTAGACTATAAATTATTTGAGTGTAGGGATATTTTATTCTTTTTGTTTGTCCCTTCACTGCCTGAAGCAGTGTCAATAATAGAGTATGGGCTTAATAAATGCTTATTGATCTATTTGCTTTCTTTCCCTTAAATTCTAGTATTGCTATTTTAAAAAGCCAATCTTTCTCCTGGTGTGCTGAGGGTAAAAAGGACTAAAATGAATGGGCCAGGTAAAAATTCTATCAGCAGTAGAAAAATACAGAAGGGGTTGCCACTTATCAGGTTTAGTGAGCTGACAGGTAAAAGTTAAATATAAAATAGAAGAGGAAAGAATACTACTAATGCAACTGATGTGTAATCACACTATGGCTCCAAGAGCCTTTCATGCCTTTTATGTCAAAGATTCATATTGTTTTATGACAACAGAAGGGACCTGGGGGGTTGCCATAGAAAGTAATATAGTAATCTTACCAAAAGACAATTTCTGCCAGTAGTTCTCACTACAAGAAAGCTCTAATAGGAAAAATGCAATTTTCTAATGTGAAGAGTAACTGCAAAAAAAAAAATAGAAATAATCTTTCTCCTACTTACCCTGTCAGTATCTAATGTGCTCTCATCTTAGAAAGTTAGTGGCACCTCATGGCTACTATTTTCCTTATTATAACAACCAGATTCAAATGGTTTCATCTGTTCTATTGAGCCATAATTAATAATATGGAGCAATTGTCTTAAATTCAATTCACTAAAGAAGAAAATGCTAGAAAAAAGGCTGAGAATAAAACTGATTTCTCAGGTATTTCCTGGAACATCAAAACCATAGGTGAGAATTTTGCCAGGAGCTTAGTTTTTCATCTTGAAAGAGATAGAAATAAGGTTTTCTTAGTAATATTCACTTTTCCTTCAGGCTTTCCATTTTTAGTCTGAAGAATTTCTTGTAAGACCTGTAAGAGAAAATGGCAGGGAGCCAAGATGGCATAGTAAGCATTAAATCACTGTAGCTCTCTCATACTCACCTCCAAACAACCATAAAATAGAACACCCCTCCAAAAAAATCCTGGAACAGAGGAAGCAGTAAAAATATGGAGTGAAATAATCTTTTAGACCAAGAAACTTGGAGAATAGGCAAGAAAGGTCCATGGTACTCCAGTGAAAGGGGAGGACAATTGAAGATGGAAAGCATCCTAGCAAGCCAGCAGCAAGCCCCAACTCAGCAAACCAGTGGGAAATCATGAGCCCCAGTGTGGTGGAGCAGGCAAATGCCAACACTAGGACATCCCACGTGCCTTTGCATATGCAGGTGAATCTTCAGACTCCAGCTCTGAGAACAAGCAGGTCCTTCAGTCTAACCCCAGTCAAAAAGGTATCATCCAGCAGTCAGACCTCCACATGCTGCAACAAAGTCCGAAGCAAACACATAGATGCCAATCCTAGGGGTGCCTAAGCAAACAGGCAGCTGCCAGCCAGCACTTGTCCAGGCACACTTCAGCATAGCCCCAGGAAATCAGGCAGCCTTGAGGCCAGATGTTCACATGCTTCAGTGTAGCTAAAGAAAATGCAGAATCACACCACCAGGCCTCAGCTCACACCAGACACCACCACCGTGTATGTATCATACCAGACCCCTACAGCTTCAAGCAACTCTAACCACTCCTACCTGATCCACCCATCTCAGCACCAGACACAAAGGTCCCTCATGGGTCTCAGAGCAACATCGATGCAGCACCAGGTAAACAACCAGAACCAGTAGCCACTAGCACAAGAAGCCTGAGACAATGTCATTTCCATCACAGCTGCAGAGTTAGGGTTTTTTAAAAAAGAACTCTCCCCACAAAAAAAATGATGAGCAAAAAGCCAAAAAATAATCTGACCATAGAAAGTAATTGTGGTGACAGAAAGACCAAGACACAATTTCAGAAGAGGACAACAGGTCAAAACCCCAAAGAAAAATAGGAAATGATCTCAAGCACAAGCTTTCTCTCCTTTAAATTCTAATATGCCTGTTTTAAAGAGCCAGTCTTTCTCCTGGTGTGCTGAATGTAAAGAGGACTAAAATGAATGGGCTAGGCAAAAATTCTACCAGCAGTAGAAAAATGTAGAAGGGGATGCCACTTATCAGGTTTAGTGAACTGACAGATAAAAGTTGAATATGAAATAGAAGAGGAAAGAATACTACAGATAAGCTCAAAAAGTTGCTTAAAACACAGAGAGATAGAAGAAAAAATATCAAAAGAATTGAGAGTGATCCAAGAGAATTATGAAGAAAGAATTAATAGCCTGGAAAAAGTACTTTAAAAGTCAAATGGGCCTCTCTCTTCCTTCTTCCCTCAGTGCTGACATATCTCTGTTTTCTGGGAGCCACCTCTGCACATATAGCAGCCAGGTCATCTTGTAGAACACAAAGCCTAGAACCAGAGGAAATGGCCCCTGGCACCCAGAGACCCTCAACCCAGAAGTTGGTGACATTCAAGGATGTGATTGTGGACTTCACTGAGGAGGAGTGGTGCCTTTTGGACCATTGGCAGAAAGAGCTGTACGGGGAGGTCATGCTAGAGAATATCCAGAATCTGCTGTCCCTGGATGTAGAGACCAACTTTGAAGTACATGAGATACCTAGAAAGCTGGGCCGTTTTGTGGAAGGATGTGACTGGCAAAGATTCATGAGTGATGCTCCCTGGGACTTCAGTTTGAGAGAAATTCATGACTTTATTGTCAAGTTAGATAAAAACCCAAAGAGTGACTGTGAATTGGATGAAATTGGAAAGAGATTCAGACAATCTTCTATCCTAAATCACTGTAAGAAAATGTCCTCAGGGAATGATTGTCCTCCACATATTGAATATAGGAAATGCTTTACTGAACATGTAAAGTTTTCTCAGTCTCTGGAGAAGACTCCTGGAATGCAAATGTGTCCAGGTAATCAGTGGGAGATGGCTATGAGCTGGAATTCAGATATCAGTAAACAGAATAATGATACTGGAGAAATGGTTTGTGTAAGTAATAAAGATGGGAAGGCCTTGATTCCAAACTCTAAGTTCATTACACATCAGCAAATTCCCATGAGAAAAGAGCCTGATGAATAAAACAAGTCAGAAGTTCAGAGAATCCACACGGGAGAGAAACTTAATGAGTGTTATCAGTGTGGAAAAGCCTTAACACAGAGATCCAGTCTTACTATACATCAGGGAATCCACACTGGAGAGAGACCTTATGAATGTAATCAGTGTGAAAAGGCTTTCACAGAGAGGAGCCATCTTCTTTCACATCAAAAAATCCACACTGGAGAGAAACTTAATAAGTGTCATCAGTGTGGAAAAGCCTTCACGCAGAGATCCAGTCTTACTGTACATCAGAGAGATCACAGTGGAGAGAAGCGTTATGGATGTAATCAGTGTGGAAAGGCTTTCACACAGAGATCTAGTCTTACTACACATCAGAAAATCCACACTGGAGAGATACCTTATGTATGTAATCAATGCGGAAAGGCTTTCACACAAAGGTGCAGTCTTACTACACATCAGAAAATCCACATTAGAGAGATACCTTATGTATGTAATCAATGTGGAAAGGCTTTCACACACAGGAGCAGTCTTACTACACATCAGAAAATCCACACTGGAGAGAAGCCTTATGTATGTAATCAATGTGGAAAGGCTTTCACACAGAGGAGCAATCTTACTGAACATCAGAAAATCCACCGTGGAGAGAAGCCTTATTGATATAATCAGTGTGGAAAGGCTTTCACACAAAGGTGCAATCTTACTACACATCAGAAAATCTACCTTGGAGAGAAAGCTTATGAATGTAATCAGTGTGGAAAGGCTTTCACACAGCACTCTACTCATGGTGCACATCAGAGAATCCCCACTGGAGAGAAGCCTTATGGATGTAATCAGTGTGGAAAGGCTTACATACAAAGATGTTATCTTACTACACATCAGAGAGTACACACTGGAGAGAAACCATATGAATGTAAGGAATATGGAAAAGCTTTCACACAGAGCTCCCATCTTGCTAGACTTCAGAAACTCCATGGCCAAGTGAAGCCTTATGGGTATAATCAATGTAGAAAGGCTTTCACCTAGAGCTCCAATCTCGCTAAGCAACAGAAACTCCATGGTTGAGGGAAGCATTATGGATATAATTAATATGGAAAGGCTTTCAAACTCACCTTCATCCTTGCTTTACATCAGATAATTCACTCTGGGAGAAACTCAAGGAATTTCATTCCTCGTATGTGAGGGCAAGATATAGTTGCTGTGTTCATGTGGCAATAGTCATTGGCAGTGTTGGTTCCAATTCATGCAGTATTCATTAACTTTTCCTCATTTTCAATTTTCAACATCTGTTGGTGGCAAAATTCAGAACATGCACGTGTCTTCTCAATTATATCCAAATGAGTTTTTGATAGCTTTTAAAATTCCAGACTTGGTCTGGTCTGCAGGTAGGCCAGAGGAAATGGGGAGTACATTTGATGGGCTTCAAAGGACAGCTTGCCAATAGGAATTAAGAATCTTTAATTCACTGAATAAGTAGAAGAGAACAACTAGCACAGGAAATGATGGAGAGGAAAGCTGGTAGAATGGTGGACAAGGAGGACAATCAGCACAAATAGTCTTACATGAATACAGTGAGCACTAGTGTACACCTAGTGAATAGATGGTTGAAAAATATAACTTTCCTATGTGCTAATTATTAAAATAATATAATTTGATTATTTTCCAAATAAAAAAAAGTAAACATGGCCAAATGGGAAAAGAGATACAAAAATCCACTGAAGAAAACAACTCCTCAAATAATACAATTGGCCATTTGGAAAAGAAACTACAAAAGCCAATTGAGGAAAACAACACCTGGTCTTACCAACTCCGCTTAAGGTAATCAAGGCTTCATACCCACATAGGCTTAGCACCTAATAAGTAGGGGCTTTAGGCCTGCTTCCAAAGACATAATCAGGCTTTTCCACCTAGGCTCACCTGAGGCCTATTGAACAGGAGGGGAAGATCTTCCATCATGTCAATACCATTTACTTTAAAAGCTAGAATTGGGCATGTGGAAGCTAATTACTCTGAGACATGAAAAATCAATGAAACAAATTCAAAAGAATGAAAACAAATGTAAGAAAACGTAAAACACTTTATGGGAAAAACAATAAACCAGGAAAATAGATGCAGGAGAGACAACATCACAATCATTGCACTACCTGAAACCCATAATCAAAAGACGACCTGTACAGTACTTTTCAAAAAATTGACAAAGAAAACTATTCTGATTTCCTGGAACCAGAGGACAAACTAGACATTGAAAGAATCCACCAACCACCTTAGGAAAGAGAACCTCAAATAAAAACCCCAAGGAACATTAAAGCCAAATTTCAGAACTATCAGATCAAGACAAAAATACTATAAGTGGCCAGAAGAAGAAATCAAATATGATGGGGTGGAGGGAAGAACAACCAGGGGTATATAGGACTTGGCAGCTGCAATATTAAAGGATTGTATACACCTGAACATGATACTCTGGAGGACAAGGAGCTAGAACTACAACCAAGAATCACTTACCCAGCAAAATTAAGCATAATACGTACAGGGGGGGAAAAGTCATTCTATGAAATAGAAAGAATTCCAGCCTCCATAAGGAGAAGACCAGAACCAAACCAAAAAATTGAACTCCAATATCAAGACCCAAGAGAAGCACAAACAGGTAAAAAGGGAAAAGAAAACATAAGGGATTCAATGCATCTAAACTATTTATATCCTTACATAGGAAGATGATACTTGTAACTCTTATATCACTAACAATACAGATGGAAGGAATATACATAGACAGAGGGTACGGGCATAAGGTGAATTCAAGGGAATGACACAAAAATAATTAAGGGATGAGAAAGAGGAGTATAATGGGTGCTGGAGGAAGGGAGAGATAGAATGGGGTAAATTATCTCACATGAAGAAGCAAAAAAGATCTATTACAGTGTAGCAGAAGATGACAGTGGAGCGATGGGCATTGTTGAACCTTACTCTCATCAGTATTGGCTCAAAAAGGGATATAGAAATCTATCTTACCTACAGGAAAGTAGGAAGAGAGATTAAGTAAAAGTGGTGGGGAGCTGACAGAAGGGAGGGAAGATCAGTTGAGGTGGTAGACAAAAGCAAAGGTGAGGTGGGAAAGGGTGAAAAGAGAGAGAGGACAAAGAGGAAGAAAAAGAGGATGGAGGGAAATGCCCAGGTAGTAATCTTAAGTGACTTCTCCAAGAATTCAGGTAGCAAGTAGTTTGCTTATCTACTTGCTACCTGAATTCTTGGAGAAGTCACTTAAGTTCTCTTGGTCTGTCTCTTCACCTATGAAATGAGCAGATGATTCTGAAGCCCACCAAAATCTAAATATATGATTCAATGATACTATTGTCAGGATCACAATGTTTATATTATTTACCTCAGGGCTGTCCAAAATATGGCCTGGAAGCCATGTGCTGCCTGCAGCAGCATTTTATGAGGCCCGGCTGTGGGTTTTAATTTTCATGAGCAGAAAAATAAAATAATAATTTGCATGGAATGAGAACTAGATTTTTTAATTCCAACACTAATAAATAATCTCATTGATGTTAATTTTCTTTGCTGTTTTTAAGCAATATTACAGACAGAACATATCACATAGAATTTTCAATCAATCTATGGGATGTGTTCCATCTGTACAATGCAGACTAGTCACTATGCAGCTGCCTTTCTACTGTTGTGTTGTCACTTTGTTGTTTTGTGTTTGCTTTCACACTTTGTGCCTTCGCCTGTCATATCGATGACACACATTCCTCCACTTTCTATTAGTGTACTCTACTTTTTTATTCTGGGTGTGGCTCTCGAATAATTATTTTATTTTAATGTGGCCCTAAGATAACCTAAAGTTGGACAGCCCTGGTTTAACCTCATAAAATTGTTGAGAGATAATTACTTTGTAAACCTTAAAGTTCTATATAATTCTGAGTAGTTATTTTTGTTTATAATCACCATGAAGCTATCTATGTTAAACACTCTTCTTTACACAGTGCTATTTTAATGAGTAATGTTTACACTACACTGAAGGAGATAATCACAATCATGGTAGATTTTCTTAGTGTGCAGAAATAAACACCTTGAAATAATTTCAGCTATTCTAGTGTTATTATGCACGACAAGTCGGATCATATCTTGTACACGTGTTCTGCCAAATGTTTGAAGCTAAAATGAAATCTGAAATCATAGACGAACAAATGATTCTCTTTTATCCTTAACATCCCATCCTCCTAGCTCCCATCTCATTTTTTTTTACAAATAGGTTCCTGTTTAGTCATTTTTTTCCCCAATCCTGTTAGACTCTTTGTGACCTTTTGGGGGCTTTTCTTGGCAAAGATATTGGAGTGATTTGCCATTTCCTTCTCCAGTTCATTTTATAGAGGAGGAAACCAAGTTAAGTGTCTTGCCCAGGGTCACAGAGCTAATGAGTGTCAGAGGGCAAATTTGAACTCAGGAAGATGAATTTTCTTGTCTACAGGCCTGTCACTCAATCCACTGTACCACCTAGCTGAATTACAGATAGGTTATTGTAACAATGTTACTTGCCCCTACTGTGACTGTGTAAGGCCAATAACATCAGCACACAGAAGGGCTGCTATCACAAGTCCTTTGATCTGCCAGCACCCTAAACTTCAGAGCAAATACAAACCGAAATTACAGACCGGCTTTGTCTGATCAAGACATCACCTACATAGTTACCAAAAAGAGAAACAGCAACATCTGAGTTTTCCAAGCCGGAGGGGCTTTTAACAATGGCTACCCAGAGTCTTGTTTGGTAAAGTCACAGGACATTCTTCCAGTGAGTGAGAGCCCCAAAGCAAAATGCTAACCTCTAAGGATATATGCCCTTCTTAGTGCCTGAAGGCTTCACACCTAATCAGCAAAAAGGTGTGGGCCTGGGGCTTCACAGCTAGCAAGACTTAATCAAATGCACTTGATTACTTTAGCATACTAAAAGAGAAAACAGTAAAAAAAAAAAAAGTCACACCGTAATTACCATGACAGTTACCAGATAGAAAAAAAAAGTAAAAAGAAAGCTCAACAGCCAATGCATACTGAGGATTACAAAGTAATTATCTTCTTAAAACACCATGAAGCACATGATTCTGGCCTGTGAGGCAGAGATCAAGAACAATTTGCCTGGCCAATGGTTGTCTCAAGTTTGGATTGCCCTAGACAACCATTAAGAGCATTTATTTTTTTTTTTTATCAACAGAGAAAAATTTGCCCTTGAAAACATCCCTAACTGTAGCGAGACAGAATGGGCCCTCTGTGCCTAAAAAAAACCACTTCAGCAGATTAAGAAACTAAAGGATATACTAATTTGTTACCAAGGGAACCAATTTTAGCAAATCTTTGGCTGAAAAGCAAAAAAAAAAAAATGAAAATATTTGCTCTGTTCAAAACAGGACACTCATTTGGGGGACAGAGGTGAAATAAACAACTTTTCAAGGCTCGGTGAGCATATGAATAACAACAAAATGAAAAAAAAATTCAGAGTAACAAATGTTTATTTAGCAGCTGCACTGTATAAGACCCTGTACTGAAAGCTGGACACAGAAATATTAAAAAAAAAAAAAAAAACCACTATCCTGTGGAGTGTTTACATTCTACCAGGAGAACATAATAAGTGAACAAATAAGTATAATGCAAGGACATTTGAGGAGAAAAGCCCCTCTATCAAGAAATTCATCACAGAAAGCATAACTCTTCTTATGAGCTTTCACTGAAGACAAAGGTTCTGAAAAGTGGAGATGATAAAAAGTCCATTCAAGGCAAGGATTGTGGTTTAGAGAATTCATAGAATTAGGATATAAAACACCAATTTTGGGGGGAACAATTGATGTTCCAGTTAGGCAGAAAAATAAGCTTCATGAAGTAGAGTACCATGAAATAATTCTGGAAAGGTAGGCAAGAGCCAAATCAAGGAATTAAGATACTTAAATCTCAAACTAGGTGTCTTATATTTTATACTATTTGTGATAAAAGGCTGCTCAGGGTTGATTAGCAAAGTATAACGTAGTCATACACAGGCCTTAAGAAAATCATCTTTTTAGCTGTATAAAGAACAGATTGGAAGAGGGAAGCATAGAAACTAAAGAAGACATTATTACAGTAGCCCAGGTTAGCAATGATCTGGGCCTAAACTAGATTATTGGTTTATGGAAGGGAAGTTAAGGGAATGATTTCTTGGATATTGTGGGGGTTGAATGAGCAGGAGTAGTCAACTGATTAATCATACAGGATGAGGGAGAGGGAAAAGTTAATGATAACTCCAAGGTCAGATACCCTAGAGGATGGTAGCACTGGCCATATAAATACATAAATTTGGAGATGGGAAATGTTTACATTGGAACATAAAAAATTCCATTTCGTATGTTGAATAAAGTCTATTAAGATTACATTTTTTAGATGGGGGCGGGGCAAAGCCAAGGTGGCCACGTGAAAACAGTGTCTTACCGGACATCTCACAAGTTCTGTCAGATTCCGATAAAAAAAAGTGAATCTGAGCATATCTGAGAGAGTTAGAAACCACAAGCAGTCTGAGTGAGGCAAATTTCCAAGCCAGGAGAGTCCAAAAGGCCGATGGGACAGCATGTGGAGCTGCTCCAGACAGCACCAAAGTGGAAGCAGCTGTGGAAACCAATGTGCGAGAGAGGCTGAGAGAAAGCTGGTCACCTGAAACCAGCAGAGATCCCCATACTGGATGGCAGTCTGTGGAAGTGACAAGAAGCAACAGCACAATGCCACCGTCAGTGAGACATCAACTGAGGCTTGCAGCCCAAAGGTATGACGTGTGTTCTTGAACTTCCAGGAGACATAACGGCCAGGTAAATGGCTCTAATCCCTACCCACCTGACCCAGAGAATTCCTCGGAAAAGAAAAAAAAACACTGGAATAGAGGAGACAGAGGTGGAGCCGAGCAGTGGGAGTTCCTGAGTCCAAGAAGGGCAGAGCCAGCAGGGGTCAACACCAGAAGCCCAGACATACCCTTGCACCCACAGGGGAAGCAGCAGACACCAGCACAAACAACAAATAGCTGAGATCATTGCTGAAGAGCATCAGTGCTGGAGAGCAGCCCCAGGGGAAGAAGAGACTTCAGGCAGCCAGACTCCTCCCCCACACCACAGGAAACTGAAGGTTATAATACACAAAACCAGTAACTAGACCCACAATCCCCAGAACAGGAAACCTGGGACAGAGAGCCCTGAGACCCAAAAGTGGAAAATTCACTGAAAAGCCAGGAAAAGGCTAACCACCATCAAGAAGAACACAAAAAACCTGAGGACCATTGATTCTTTTTATGGAGACAGGGATGATCAAAATACCAATATGGAAGAGAGCAGCATTGACACTATACCCACATCTGATACCTCAGAAGGGAATGTGAACTGGTCTCGAGCCCAAAAAGCATTACTAGAAGAGTTAAAGGAGGATTGTTAAAACCAAATTAGGGAGATAAAAGAAAAAATGGAAAAAAAATACTAATGAAATCAAGTCTTTAAAGAGAAAGATTGGCAAAATGGCAATGGAGATTCAGTATCTAAACAGAGAAAATGACACTCAGAAAAGTAAAATCAACCAATTTGAAAAACAGAATCAAAAGCAAAATGAAGACAGCAACTCATTAAAAATTAGAATTGAGCAAGCGGAAGCTAATGACTCTACGAGGCATCAAGAAGTAGTCAAACAAAATGTAAAGAAAAAATAGAAAAAAAAATGTGAAATATCTGATTGGGAAAACAACTGACCTGGAAAATAGATCCAGGAGAGACAATTTAAGAATTATTGGTCTACTGGAAATCCATGATGAAAAAAAGAATCTTGACAGTATCTTCGAAGAAATCATCAAAGATAACTGCCTAGAGGTCCTAGGACAAGAGGGTAAAATAGTCACTGAAATAATCCATCATTCACCCTCTCAAAGAGATCCTAAATTGAAAACACCAAGAAATATTATAGTCAAATTTCAGCATTACAAAGTCAAAGAGAAAATACTGCAAACAGCTAAAAAGAAACAATTCGAATATTGTGGAACTACAGTCAGGATCAAGCAGGATCTCTCAGCTTCTACATTAAATTGCAGGAGAAATTGGAATATGATATTCTGAAGGGCAAAGGAACTGGGGCTATAACCAAGGATCAACTATCCAGCAAAATTAAGCATAATTTTTCAGGCAAGGAGAAGGACATTCAATGAAATAAGAGAATTCCAGACCTTCCTGATGAAAAGACCAGAACTCAATGGAAAATTCGATCTTCAAATACAAAACTCAAGAGAGACATAAAAAGGTAAAGAGGGGGGAAAAACCCACAAACCCTACTAATCAATAAGGGCAAATTATTTACATCTTTATATTAGATTATGTCATGTTATGTATGTTATATATAATGTATATATATTTATACATATATGTATATATATAATATGTCAATCTTGAGAATAGTACAGCTATTATGACAATTGAAAGGGAAACACATAGACTGTGATTGTCTGTGTAAAGTAACTGATATAAGGATAAAAAACCATAATTAAGAGATGTAAAGGGAGGGTTATGGGAGAAGAGGTAAGGAGGTAGTAGAAAAGGGTAAATTACATCAAATGAAGAGGCACAAAGACACATTATAGTAGAGGGAAAGAAGGGAGGGAGAAACGCAGTATCTGAGCTTTAGTGTAATCAGATCTGGTTCAAGAAGGGAATAATACGCCCTGATAAGTACAGAAATCTAACTTGTCCTACAGGCAGTAGGAGGGGAAAGGGGAAAAAAGGGAGGGAGTGGTCAGAAGAGAGGGAAGAAGTAGCAAGTGGAAAATGGTAAGATAAGGGAGAGGAATCAAGAGGGAGGGTAAACTGAGGAAGACAGAGGTCAAAACAAAACTTTGTTGAGGAGTGGAAGGGGAACGGGAGAAATAAAAGCATAAACAGGGGGGAAATAGGATGGAGAAAAAGACACTGATAGAAATCATAACTGTGAATGTGAATGGGATGAACTCTCCTATAAAACAGAAGCAGAAATGGATTAAAAACCATAATCCTACCATACACTGCTTACAAGAAACACATTTGAAACAGGGGGATGCACACAGGGCAAAGGTAAAAGCTAGGAGTAAAATACATTATGCTTCAGCTAAAGTAAAAAAAAGCAGGTGTAGCACTCCTAATCTCAAAGCAAAAGTAAAAGTAGATTTAATTAAAAGAGATAAGGAAGGACACTGCAACCTGCTAAAAGGCACTATAAACAATGAAGCAATATCATTGTTTAACATATATTGCACCAGGTGGTATGGCATGCAAATTCTTAGAAGAGAGGTTAAGGGAGTTACAGGAAGAAATAGACAGCAAAACTATAATAATGGGAGACCTCATCCTCCCCATCTCTGAACTTGATAAATCTATCCTCAAAATAAATAAGAAAGAAGTTAAGGAAGTGAGCAGAATTTTAGAAAAAGCAGATATGATAGACCTCTGGAGAAAACTGAATGGGGATAAAAAGGAATATACTTTCTTCTCAGCAGTACATGGCACATACTGAAAAATTGACCATCTACTAAGGCATAAACACCTCAGAATCCAGTGCAGAATGAAAGAAGTAGTTAATGCATACTTTTCAGATCATGATGCAATAAAAATTATTTGTGATAAAGAACCATGGAAAAATAAGCTAAAAATTAATTAGAAACTAATTAATCTAATTCTAAAGAATGAGTGGGCTAGAAACAATTAATAACTTCATTCAAGAGACTGACAATAATGAGACAACATACCAAAATCTATGGGATGCAGCAAAAGCAGTTCTTAGGGGAAGTTTTATATCTCTAAATGCTTGCATGAATAAAATAGAGGAAAAGGAGATCAATGAATTGGGCATGCAACTGAAAAAGCCAGAAAAAGAACATTGAAAATCTCCAATTAAATATCAAATTAGAAATACTGAAAATCAAAGGAGAGATTAATAAAACTGAAACCAAGAAAACTATTGAATTAATAAATGAAACAAAGTGTTGGTTTTATGAAAAAAACAATAAAATTGATAAATATTTGGTCAATTTGGTTTAAAAAAAGAAAGAAGAAAATCAAATTACCATTATCAAAAAATGAAAAGAGTGAATTCACCTCTAATGAAGAGGAAATCAAAACAATAATTAGGAATTATTTTGCCCAATTGTATGCCCATAAATTTGACAATCTTAGGGCTATGGGTGAATATTGACAAAAACATAAATTGCCCAGGTTGACAGAAAAGGAAATAAAATTTCTAAATAATCCCATCTCAAAAAAGAAATTGATAAAGCCATCAATGAACTCCCTAGGAAGAAATCTCCAGGGCTAGATGGTTTTACATGTGAATTTTATCAAAATTTAAAGAACAATTAATTCCTATGCTTTGTAGACTATTTGGAAAAATAGGTGAAGGAGTCTGACCAAATTCTTTTCATGACACAGATATGGAACTAATACCCAAACCAGGTAGATTCAAAACAGAGAAAGAAAATTATAGACCAATTTCCCTAATGAATATTGATGCAAATTTTTAAATAAAATATTAGCAAAAAGATTGCAGCAAATTATCACAAGAATAATACACTATGACTAGGTAGGATTTATTCCAGGAATGCAAGGCTGGTTCAATATTAGGAAAACTATTAGCATAATTGACCATACCAACAACAAAACTAGCAGAAACCATATGATCATCTCAACAGATGCAGAAAAAGCCTTTGACAAAATACAACACCCATTCCTGTTAAAAACACTAGAAATAGGAATAAATGGGGCCTTCCTTAAAATTATAAATAGCATCTACCTACTACCATCAACAAGCATTATTTGTAATGGGAATAAGCTAGATGCATTCCCAATAATATCAGGGATGAAAC
>CM053622.1:404764770-404789937 GCA_028646595.1 Phalanger gymnotis
AAAAGGGACAGGGTCAAGGGAGAAAATTCAATAAAGGGGGATAGGTTAGGAAGGAGCAAAATGTAGTTAGTCTTTCATAACATGAGTATTGTGGAAGGGTTATACATAATGATACACATGTGGCCTACGTTGAATTGCTTGACTTTTAGGGAGGGCAGGTGGGAAGGGAAGAGGGGAGAGAATATGGAACTCAAAGTTTTAAAAACAGATGTTCAAAAAAACAATTTTTGCATGCAACAAGAAAATAAGATACACAGGCAATGGGGCATAGAAATTTATCTTGCCCTACAAAAAAGGAAAGGAAAAAGGGATGGAGGGAAGTGGGGTGACAGAAAGGAGGGCTGACTGGGGAACAGGGCAACCAGAATATATGCCATCTTGCAGTGGGGGGGGAGGGTAGAAATGGGGAGAAAATTTGTAATTCAAAGTGTTGTGAAAATCAATGCTGAAAACTGAATATATTAAATAAAGAAATAAAAATAAAAAAATAAATAAAAAGAAGTTGGATGTTATGCTCTTTGGAGCATATGTGTCTGTTATTAATATTACTTCATTATCTATACCTTTTAGTAAAATATAACATCCCTGCTTATCTCTTTAAATTGGGTTCAAGTTTGTTTTTGCCTTGACTGAAATCAGGATTGCTATTTCTGTCTTTAATACTTGAAACTGAAACGTAATAGATTCTTCTCCAGCAATAAAAAAAAAAAAAACTGTTTCTTCTCTTTCAATTGTCTGTCTTGTAAACAATGTATTATTGGATTCTAGCTTCTAACCCTACTGCTATCTACTTCCATTTTATGAGTGAGTTGATCCAATTCACCTTCTGGTAGATGATTGTTAACTTGCATTTCCTTGTATCCTATTTTCTTTCATTCATCTTTTTTTCTCTCTTTTTATCTTTTCCATTCTCGAAAGTTTCTTTCACTTCTGACAATTGTCTGCCTTGATCCACCCTCCATTTTGTCATTCCCTCCTTTTTATATTCTCTTCCCATCCTAATTCCCTGTTGTGCAAGGTATATTTCTATACCAAAATGAGTGTATATATAGATATGTATATGTTTGTATTGTGCATATTCTTTCCACTTTGAATCATTTCCAATGAGTGTAAATTTCTAGTGTTCCTTGCCACCATCCCTCCTGATTTTCCTCTTCATCGTTAAAGCTCTTTCTTGTACAACACATTCTTGTGAGATAATTTTCCCTCTTCTTCATCACTCTTCTCTCTTTTCCCAGGGCATCTCTCTTTTTCACCTTTTTGGGTTTTTTATGTCATCCCAACATAATCATCTAAAAATCATGAGTTTGTCTATGTAAACTCCTAATAATGATAAAGTTTTTTTTTTGGAATTACATGTATCATCTTCCCATATGGGAACATAAACAACTTATTCTTATATTGTCTCTTACAATTTCTCTTTATGCATTGCTAGGTAGGTGATTATTTGTTCTAATCCTAGTTCCTTTGCCATCTGGAATACCATTTCCCAAACCCTCTGATCCTTTAAAGTAAAAGTTGCTAAATCTTGTATTATCCTGATGTGATCCTCCATGATATTTGAATAATTTCTTTCTGGATGCTTGCAGTATTTTCTCCTTGACCTGGGAACTCTGGAATTTGGCTATAATATTCCTAGAAATCTTTCCTTTTGGTATCTTTTTCAGGAGGTGATTGGTGAATTCTTTAAATTTTGATTTTTTCTTCTGGTTCTAGAACATTAGGGTTGTTTTCCTGGATAATTTCTTGAAAGGTGATGTCTATGCTCCATTTTTGGTCATGGCTTTTAGGTAATCAAATAATTCTTAAATTATTTCTTCTCAATCTATTTTCCAGGTCAGTTACTTTTTTCAAAGAGATATTTCACCTTTTCTTCTATTTTTTTTCATTTTTGTTTATTATTTCTTGAGATCTCATGGAGCCATTAACTTCTACTTGTCCAATTCTAATTTTTAAGGACCTATTTTCTTGGGCCCCTTTTACTATTTGACCTATTCTATTTTTTAAAGTATTATTTTCTTCAGTAGTTTTTTTGTGCCTCTTTTATCAAGCTGTTGCCTCTTTTTTTTCATTAATTTCTTGCGTCATTGTCATTTGTTTTCCCAATTTTCCTCTCCCTCTCTTATTTGATTTCAAAAATCTCTTTTGAGCTCTTCCAGGATAATTTTTGTACTTGAGATCAATTCACACTTTTCTTTAATGCTTTGGATGTAGCAGTTCTGTTGTCTTTTGAGTTTGTGTTTTGATCTTCCCTGCAACCATAATGACTTTTTTGGTCAGTTTCTTTTTTGTCATTTCCTCATTTTTACAGCCTATTTTTTTGACTTTTAACTTTATGTTAAAGTTGGACTCTGCTCTCAGGGTAAATGGGACTTTGTCTCAAGCTTCAGGTTTTTTATGCAGCTGTTTTCAGAACTAGTTCTGGGGATCCATAGGTTTCTGTTTCTTCCAAGGTGCTATGTTGTAAGGAGAGTTGTGTTTACTACTATCCTGACCTGTGCTCTCATCTATGAATGACTACAATCATTATTTTCTACCCAGGAATTGTGACCAGAGACCATACTCCCCTGTGGCTGCAATCTCTGGTGTAGCAGTGCTCCTCCTCACCCTGGGACTATGACTCAAATCAGAGTATGGACAATGCAACAGAATCTTGCACCCAGCGCCAAAAAGTAACTGCTGTAATCTCCTTCTGACCAGTTGTCAGACCCACCCCACCCCCTACTGTCTATGGGCTGAGAGCTCTAGAACCCACCCTTGACTCCAAAGCATGCCACTGGTTTCCTGAGTCAGAGGCTGAAATAGAGCATCCTGAGATGGACTATGATCCACTCTCACCATGTTGCAACTTTTTCTACTGATCTTGTAAGTTGTCTTAGGCTGGAAAACATTTCTACCTCATCCTTTTATGGTTTCTGCTGCTCCAGAATGTGTTTTGAGCCATTATCTGAATTTGTTTTGATCCATTATTTGAATTTGTTTGGAGGGGAATTTAGGAGAGCTCAGGTGAGTCCTTTCCTTTTCTCGGCCATTTTGGCTCCTCTCCCACAAGAAAAGTTTTAAAATGAAATCAATATATTTCTGGGAAAACAAGAAAATATAAGAAATATAATAAAAATTAACTTACCCAGAAAACAGGTCAAGGAGAAATAATATAAAAATTGTCTGAAAATCATGACCAAAAAGAAAAACATAAACACAAAGATCACATTTCAAGAAATTATAAAAGAAAATTTACCAGAACTCTTAGAATCAGAAAGGAAAGTGAAATTATAAAGAATCCACAAATGAAAGAAATCCTCAAACAGAAGCTCCCAGAAATAAAATAGACACAATCTAAAAATCCTGTATCAAGGAAAAAATAACATGAACGGTAAAAAAAAAAAAAAAGATTCTAAGTACTTAGAAGACAAAGCATGCAATACACATAACTTGAAAGGTACCAAAATAAAGGAGAGGAGAACATGAAATCTGTTATCTCAAATGTAAAAAGATAAAGTTAGCAGATTTTGCCGAACCTACAAGGGGGAAAAAAGAGCCTTAAATGATATAGATGAATTTCCCACAATCCTGACAAAAAGACCAGAACTGACAAAAAGAATAAAAACATAGTGAAGGAAACAGAATGACACGCAAGTCTCTCCACTGGTCCCCAGACTCAAAGATATGTTCTTATTTATGCCTCATCATCAGGAAGAAGAATACAATGGTCATAAATTACTACCCTCATTAATATATCCAAGGGGTCCCAATTCAACAGTAGATTTAAAAAAGTGTCCTCACGGCACACAGGAAGGAGCCCCCAATCAAGTACCCTCAAGGGAGAATGATACACCCCATAAGCTTTTCTTTTTTTTTTTCATTTTTGCATGATATAGCAGTATGCTGTTTTTGATGAGCACGATATTTCACCATCACTTACCCAGTCTTGTCTGGGCTGAGCTGCTTCTCCTACCAGCTCTATGGGGCCTTCTTCCTTCAGACATGACTTTTTATCCAGCCATTCCCTCATCACCTTTTCTCCAAACATGTGTTTTCCTTTTAAATCAAACTGAAGGAAAGTAACAAAAACCAATAAAAACCCATTTAGTCATAGCATCTCCCTCATGTCCATTACATTGAATTATTCACTGTCATTCCTCTCTTTTCTGGGAAGGTGTGGGGAAAAATGAATAAATTATTCTCTTCCTTTCAGCTTTGAGTGCCAAGAAAGAAAATTACTCCAGCAAAAATACCAAAATTAAAAATCCCTCTTCCCTCATAGATTGCTTCCCTATTTCCCCATCCACTGAATTTGAATGAAAACACATAGCTTAATAACAAAATGTTTAGCTACGTTTATCATTATTGCCAATTTAAAAGACAAAGTAAAATTAGAAAGATAATAAGACTTATGAAACAAACACATTTTCTTAGAAAAGGAATAAGGAAAGCAGTGAAGGGAAAATGGAAGAACATTCACCATGAGTCTTCAATGTGGGAAAGCTTCATACTAAGAGCATTAACATTGACACTGTTCATTCTAATCTGCAGACAAAGCCTTAGTCCTAGGGTCCAGTGCTGAGTATTTCACAGTTGATGCTGTTACTCAGCATTGACTTCCAATTTCTTCATCTCTAGCTCCATTGTTTATCCAATAGCTTCTATAACTCTGTCCCTACCACATTCTCTTTGGATGCTAACATGCTCTCTTTTAGTTCTGTCCCATCTTTGTTCAGTCATTTCCAGTTGTGTCTAGCTCCACATGACACCAATTGGATTTTTCTTGGCAAAAAACAGTGGAGTAGTTTGCCATTTCCTTCTCAAGCTCATTTCACAGATGAAGAATTAAGGCAAACAGGGTTAAGTGACTTTCACAGAGTCACACAGCTCTTAAGTGTCTGGGACCAGATTTGAACTCAGGAATCTGAGTCTTCCTGGTTCCCAGACTAGTGCTCTATCCACTGCATGACCTAGATTACAGAATACTTCATAGAGTATGATACGTCTGATCATAAAAACTGAGAACACAAAAGAAATAGAGGGATATCTTCAAAGTATCAGAAAACAAGAAAGAAATCGTAACTCAATCTCATAAAAAGGAAATAGATCTAAATATAAGGGTACTACGAAGAAAATCTGGCCCTGGTGCAATCATATGAGAATTCTATCAAATGTTTAGTAGACATATTTTACAAATTATTCATAAAAGTTGAGAAAGGAAGAAACCTATCGGAATTCTTTTATAAGACATATACAGTCCTAATACCTATACCAAGGAAAGATAAAACACGGAGGGGGGAATATAGGCCAATATCATCAATGAACATTAATTCAAAAATATTTTTAAATCCTATTAAACGGATAATAGTGATTTATCAAAGAAATCATTCATTACAACCAAATGAGATTTATGCCAGAGATATAAGGATGGTTAGAAACTATATATGTGTGTGTATATATGTATGTATGTATGTATATGTATACGTATATATATATTTGTATATGTACATATACATGCATATATGAATGTGTAAATATGCATACAGGTCTGTCTGCTCATATATACATATTGATAGATGAATAGATCAATATACATAAAAATAGATGAATTGGAAACAAAAAATAGAGCTGATAAAACTAAAAGGTGCTTCTTTGAAAACACACACATTCATATATATGTATGTATATATGTATACATACATATATATGCATATATTCAGTGGTGGGATTCAAATGAATTAACAACTGGTTCTTCACAGAACTGAGCCAAGGTGCTGCCCCTGCCATTGCCCTGGTGGGCACAGGCCCCACCCCTTTTAACAACTGATTCTCAGAACTAAACCTAAAATTAGGTACCAGTTCTACCAAACCAGTGTGAACTGGCTGAATCCCACCACTGTATAGATTAACATATATACTTATATATGTATATACACATATGTGTGTATGTCTACAAATAAATATATACATGCAAACCTCTCCCTATGCATACAAACACGTATGTATGTGTATAATATTTATAATTAACATAATTAGCCACATGATCATCTTCACAGAAGGAGAAAAATTCTTTGACAAAGTACAACATACTTTTGTGCTAAAAACTCTACAAAGTATAGGCATAGACGGACCTTTTGTAATATCATTCAAAATTCCATCTAAAAACAAAAACAAACATTATATGCAATAAGAATACACTAGAACATTTTACAATAAAGACAAGAATGAAGTAAGCATGCCCATTCTCCTCCTTATTATTTGATATAGTTCTGGAAATGTAAGCAACAGTGATAAGACAAGAGGAAGAAATTAAAGGAATAAAAATTGGTAGACAGGAGATGTAACTATCACAATTGCTGTTTCAGCAAAAATACTGGTTGAGATGACTAATAACTCCAGAAAAGTCACAGGCTATACAATAAATCCTTAAAAATCAACATCATGTGTATATAATAATAATAAACCACAAGAGAAAATAATAGAAATAAATTTCATTCTAAATAATTACAAAATGCTTAAAACATCTCAGAGTTAAACTCCAAGCATGTTTGACTTGTATAGACTTGTATAGATTCAATTACAAAGTGCTCCTTTAAAAAAAAAAAAGTAGTCATACTAGTTTAAATAACAAAAATATTTGGTGAGCATGGCTAGGTGTTGCTAATATAATAAAAATTACAATACTACCAAAATTAATTTATAATTCAATGCTATACCCATCAAATTACCCCAGAAGATATTTTACTGAACCTTATAATAATAAAATTAACTGGGGAAAAAGAAAATATCTGGAATACTATTTTGATGAAAAGAAGTAGAGATAAAGAGGTAATAGTTCCCTAGACATCAAACTACATTATAAAGCAGTAATCATGAAAGCCATCTTGTATTGGTTAAAAAACAGATAGATCAATAGAAGAAACTAGACTAGGAGAAATTAGATATAATAGAACTCAATAACCCAGTATTTGATAAAATGGAAATTACCTAGCAAAAAAAAAAAAACCCTCCATATCTGATGATAAAAACAGCTGGAAAAATGGGAAAGCAATATGATAGAAATTAGGCTCAAGCCAATAACTTATACTATGTTACATGACATATACAAAACAGATACATAACCTTAGTATAAAAAATCATTGGAAAATTAAAAATTTGGACCACTGGGTAGAATCAGAAAAATTGGAAGTGGATCGTATACTTCTCACAACTATGAGTAGAAAGGGTATTTTTAACAATCTGAGAGAGAGAGGCAATTACAAAAGTTAAAATGACTTACTAATTGAAAATTACTTCAATTACTTTAATTTCCTATATACTATTTATACAGCTAGGTGGCAGAGCGGGTACAGTGCCAGGCCTGAAGTCAGGAAGATTAATCTTCCAGAGTTCAAATCAGCCCTCAGACACTTATTACCTCTGTGACCTTGTATACGTCACTTAACCCTATTTGCCCCAGTTTACTCATCTGTAAATTAATCTGGAGAAGGAAAAGGCAAACCACTCCAGTGTCTTCTTGAAGAAAACTGCAAATGGGGTCATGAAGAACCAGATATGATGGCAAAACATTTTTTTGAAAATGAAAAGCTTCTGTGGAAAGAAAATTAATGTGCCTAGGTAAAGAGGGAAAAATCTTGCATTAAATTTCTTTGGTAAATTTTTGGTGTCCAAGATATTCTAACAAATAAACAATAAATAAAGAGATAAATGAATGGATGAATGAATAAATAAATGGAAATTTTACGTATCAAATGGAAAATAGATCTAGAGGAATCATCATATTGAGTTTGAAGTCCAACAGTCTTTCTGTGCCATAGAATCCACTCATTTGACATTCATTTATTTATCATCCACACATGCATCCTTAGCAATGAAAATCTTATAATTAGGGCAAATTGTGCTTGATAGATTCTGCTCTCTCAGTGCTACATTAACTAGTAGTCCCAGTTATTGCCACTCCCCCTCCTTTTGCTTCCCTATGCTCTCTCTCAACTCATCCATAACCTTAACTGCCCCAAATACCTTAACCTGAGAGCATGTCTATGAGTTCCATTAGTCCCATTACATCAGTCCCCAAGTTAGGGAAAATTCCTTTAGGAATTTAGAAAGAAAACACTGGCCCTTGACAAAGCCAAGATAGCGTTATGCTAGATTTAATTATTCAGGTAGATCACCCTACTACTCCTCCTTAATTCCCTACCCTATTTATAATAGCAGCTGTTTTAAATCTTTTCTTCTCTTATTCCTCCTGTGTTGCTCCCTCCCCCATCTTCTCTGCTGAGGACCTTTCCAAAACAAATTGAGGTGACTATATCAGTAAGGCAATATGCATGACCTCAAGGAAGACCTTGAACAAGCCTGAATGGTTTGGAATCTCAAAGTATGAAAAACTCTCTAGGTAGAAGGCAGAGGAAGTATAACATTCATTTAGACTCGAGAGGATCAAATCTGAAAACCAATACCCCCAATTTCAAATAGTAATAATTACATTCCAAAAGCAGTAAGCCCACTGTAGCAACAAGGAAATTTAACACAGTATTATAGCAAGGAACCAAGTCATCCTGTAACCTTCCCCCCCTGCTAGGGCCTTCCTGTAAACAGTCACTCACAAATCCCAACTCTCCACTCAGGACTCTCTTCTGCAGCTCTGTCTCACTGACTCTCTCAATATCCTCTCTTCAGTGCCCTTTTGATGTCTGCTGCCTCAATGTCTTCTCAGATCTTTTCAATTCTGCTTCTCTCAGTTCTGCTGCTCTCAGTGCAGGGGTCACTTTATATACAGTCCTTGCTGCCATTTGATTGGCTAGAACTAAGGTCTGTGGTTGGCTGAATTCATGATTGACTAGAACTCAGTTCACATACCACTGGCTCTGGTCTTATCAACTCCCCTTAGGGCCCTGAGGGCCTCAGGCCCAAATTGGCTTAGTATTTAGTAAGTAGCAGCTTTGGGCCTACTTACAAAGATATAATCAAGTTTCCCCACCCAGTTCCATCTGAGACCTATTGAATGGGTAGGGAAGATCTTTGATCCCTTTAATACTGCAGTGATTCCCCACAATTTCCCTTTTTTCCTCTCCTTTTCTCCTCCCCATATTACATGCCATTACTGTCATCTCCCACTTTCTTCTCCTTCATTCTAGTCTCTGGTGATGAGATATCCTTTCTGCTTGCTAAGCATAATCCCTTTACCTGTGCCTTTCATCCCATCCCTACCATATTTTAAAACAAATAATGCTCATGACCATTCTTTATTTTCTAAACTATAAAATCTCCCTTTCTACTTGTTAATCCTATGCTGCCTACAAATGCATATCTCCCCCACCAATAAAAACCCTCCTTAGATTCTACAGTATACATTAGTTAGCATTCCATATTTCTCCTCCTTTTCTTAGCTATATATCTTAAAAAGCCATCTACCCTCTGCATTTCCAGTCTTCTGTAAAAAAGGAGCAAAAATCCTCACCAAAATATTTCCAATTTAATCCTTTAACTAAGATTGCTCCCTCTAAAAATACTAGTGGTCTTAATTGTACATCTAATGGCCTATTTTTGATCCTCAACATCTTTGCCTTATCTACAGCATTTGACAATGCTGACTACATTCTATTTGCAGTTCTTTCATCTCTGGCTTTTCAATTTTCTGTTTACTTAGTTATTCTGCTACCTGTGTTATGACTGTATTCCCCAATTGATAAATGGTCAACGGTTATGAACAGGCAGTTGTCAGAAGAAGAAATCAAAGCTATCTATAATCACATGAAAAAATTCACTAAATCACTACTGATTAAAGAAATACAAACTAAAATCACTATGAGATACCATCACAAATCCTGGGAAATATGTGAAAAAAAACCGGGACACATGAAATATTTGTGGAGTTGTGAACTACTCCAACCATACTAGAGAACTATTCTGAACTATTCCCAAAGAGCTATGAAACCGTATATACCCTTTGATTCAGCAATACCACTATTAGGTTTCTATCCCAAGGGGAACAAAAATATTTATAGCAGCTCTTTTTGTTGTGGCAAAGAACTAAAAATCAAGGGGATATCCAGCAATTGGGAAATGACTGAATAACTTTTGATGTATGATTGTGATAGAATGCTCTTGTGCTATAAGAAGTGACAAACAGGTTTCAGAAAAACATGGGAAGATTTTCATGACCTCATGCAAAATGAAGTGAGCAGAATGAGAATATTTTTCACAATAACAGCATTATTGTAAGGATGAACAATTGCAAAAGGCAGCTATTCTGATCAAGACAATGATCCAAGATAATTCAAAAGGCTACATGATGAAAAAAATGCTATCCATCTCTGGAGAAAGACCTGATGAACTCTGAATGCAGATTGCAACAAGTTTTTTTTTTTTTACTTTTGTTATTTTTCTTATTTTATTTTTTATCTGTATTTTTCTTTTTTGACATTGCAATATAGAACTATGTTTCACATGACTTCAAATGGATAATAAATATTAAATTTCTTGCCTTCTGAAGGAGGGGCTGAGAAATGAAAAAGAAAGAGAATTTGGAACTCAAATTTTAAAAATTATTAGATACATTTACATGTAATTGGGAAATATTTAATGAAATAAATAAAAATATCCTTAAAAATAATCTCTCACATAAATTTTCTTCTCCAGTGACACACATCATCCTAGCTCAGCCTTTAATTACCTTAATAAGTGTTAGTTGACTAACTACTGCAATAATTTCCATTTTCTCCCTACCTTATCTCTCCCCATGCCAAAGCCAACCTCCATAAAACTACCAAAAACATTTTTCTAAAGCATAGCTCTATATTTCTCTTCTACACAATAAATTCTTTTGGATCTCTGTTACATACAGAACTTATGGCTTTTAAAACTCTTCACAACTTGGTGTTTCTCTACTTTCTAGTATATCTACATTCTCCTCTCCTGCACATACTCTAAAATCTAATCATACTAGCCTAATTTTTTTCCTTTATGCTTGTCACTCTATCTTCCTCTCTCAATGTCTTTGTGCTACCTGTTCTACATAACTGGAATGTTTTACATACCAACTTTTGAATCCTGAATCTCTGTCTTCCTTTACACAATCTCCCATAACTGGCTTCTTACAGATTCCCCTAACATATGTGTAATCTCCTTAATGGTTTTCTTCCATCTATACTGTATTTATCTTTTATCTTTTTTCCAGCATGTAGGATAGTGCTTGGCACATAGTCAGTGCTTAATAAATGTTTATTGAAATGATTTGAATTTTATGCACTGGTTTAAATGTACTATTCTCATAAAAATATGAGCTCCTTTAAGATTAGAACTGTTTTTCTTTTTACTTTTTAGGCCCAAAACTTAGCACAGTGTCTGGCATTTGGTAAGTCCTTACTAAATGTTTATTAATTGATTACTATTCTGCTCAAAAGTTTTCAGTAACTCTGTGGCAACACACATAAAGATCAAACTTCTCTGCCCAACTTTCAACAATTTTACACAATTGATCACCATCCTATTTTTCCAGCCCTATATCATAACACTCTCCTCCATTCACTCTAGTTTCTATATGTAACACCATCTCCTCAACTCACACTGTGGCTACTCCGACATTCAAGATAGTCCATTTTTTACATGCACTAAAATCTTTACCTCATGAATCCTTACCTTAGAAGCAGCTTAGTGTCTCAGTAGACAGAGTGCTTGGTATGGAGGGAGGAAGACGTAATTTCAGATCTGGGCTCAGTCTCTGTCTGAGTTTATTTAATTATAAAATGAGAATAATAGCACCTACCTCCCAGAGTTGATGCAAAGATCAAATGAAATAGTATTTTCAGGTGGTTTACATAGTGCCTGAGACATAGTAGATGCTTATTACTTGCTTATTTCCTTTCTTCCTTACCAATGTATTCCCTTTTTGTGGTAAACAGTATTGAATAGTTGGCTGAGAATAACGACAATTAAGGAAATGTCACAGTAAGAAAAGTAACAAAGAAATATATCTTCCCCCTGCTTGGGGCAATTTTTTTTTCTATAAGTTCACTTACTTTTAGTAGAGAACATGAACACATGCAGTAAACACAAAGGCAGAGACCCACACATAGGGTAAATGTGTGGTCAGTGTACATGTCTGGAAGGTCAGAGAGTTATGCACCATGCATGATGAAGGTTATCACACATAAATTTATACTCCTTATAGAACAGGGCTCCAACTATTTTCCAGTTGTGTCATTCTATAAGGCTTCATTTTTTTTCTATTTATTAATTAATTTTTTAGTTTTCAACGTTCAATTCCATAAGATTTTGATCTCTATATCTATGGTATCTATAGATGTATAGATTTCTTTAGATACATAATTTTCCCAACTACCCTAATACTGAGAAAGGTCTCATGAGTTACACATATCATCTTTCCATGTAGGAATGTAACCAGTTCAATTTCAATAAGTCTTTTGTGATTCCTTTTTAAAGTTTACCTTTTAATGCTTTTCCTGAGTATTGTATTTGAAAGTCCAATTTCCTATTTAGCACTGGTCTTTTCATCAATAATGCTTGAAAGTCCTATATTTGAGGAGACAGAGGCAAGATGGCAGAGTAAAAGCAGGGACTTGCTGGAGCTCTCCACCAAAACCCCCCAAACACCTGTAAAAATGACTCTAAACAAATTCTAGAGCAACAGAACCCACAAAATGACAGAGTGAAATATCCAGCTCAAGGTAACTTGGAAGGTTGACAGGAAAGTTCTGTTGCACCAGTCTGAGAGAAAAGCACAATCCAGAGGGGGCCATGCCAGCATAGATAGGGCCAGAGCAGGCCTCAGGGCACTGAATCACTGGCAGCTGTGGTGGTTTCCAGACTTCTCAACTCACAAATACCGAAGACAACTCAGAAGGTGTGCAGGAAAGGTCTGTTGAGCCTGGGTGAGAGAGGGGTGCCATCCAGACATTTTTTCCTCTGTAGTACTATACCCAGCTTTGCTGGGTGAGTGATTCCTGGTTTTAATCCTAGCACCTTTGACCTCTGAAATATCATATTCCAAGCCATCTGATCCTTTAAGGTAGAAGCTGCATAATCTTGTGTTATCCTGATTATGCTTCCACAATATTTTAATTGTTTCTTTCTGGCTTCTTATAATATTTTCTCCTTGACTTGGGAACTCTTGAATTTGGCTACAATATTCCTAGGAGTTTTCCTTTTCAGATCTCTTTTAGGAGGTGATCCATGGATATTTGCAATATCTACTTCCCCCTCTGGTTCTAGAATATCAGAGTGGCCTTTCCTTGATAATTTCTTGAAAGATGATATGTAGGCTCTTTTTTTGATCATGGTTTTCAGGTAGTCCAAAAATTTTTAAATTATCTCTCCTGGATCTATTTTCCAGGTCAGTTGTTTTTCCAATGAGATATTTCACATTGTCTTCCATTTTTTTTTCATTTTTTGTTTTATAATTCCTTGATTTCTCATAAATTTCTTAGCTTCCATTTGCTCCATTCTAATTTTTAAGTATTTTCTTCAGTGAGCCTTTGGACCTTCTTTTTCCATTTGGCCAATCCTGCTTTTTAAGGCATTTTTCTCTCCATTGCTTTTTGGATCTCTTTTGCTATTTGGATTAGTCTGTTTTTTAAGGTCTCCTTAAGCATTCTTAGGTCTCCTTTAGCAAACTCTTGACATATTTTTCATGATTTTCTTGCATCACTCTTGTTTCTCTTCCCAATTTTTCCTCTACTTCTCTTACTTGATTTTCCAAATCTTTTTTGAGCTCTTCCATGCCCTGAGACCGATTTATATTTTTCTTGGAGGCTTTGGATGTAGGAGATTTGACTTTGTTTTCTTTTGATTGCATGTTTTGAGCTTCTTTGTCACCAAAGTAAGATTCTATGGTCGGAGTTTTCCCACTCTTTGCTCACTTTCCCAGCCAATTACTTGACTTTTTAGATTTTTTTTAAGGTAGGGCTCTGCTTCCAGTGTGGAGGATGTATTGTCCCAAGATTCAGGGGTATTGCGTAGCTGTTTTTAGAGATACTCCTAGGGGCCTGTAAATTTTCGGTAGTTTCAAAGTTGTATGATCAAAGGATAGGTGTTTAGTCCTCTACTGGTCTGTTCTCTGGTGTGTGAGTGACCACAAGTACTCTTTTATGCTTTGAAGCTGTGAGGAGGATTCACTCTCCATGACCACCACAAGCTCCACCACAATGGTGCTCCTCCTTGCCTTAGGACCACCACCCAGGACTGCAACCCAGATCCAAGAAGAGACAAAGCAAAAGAATCCTGCCTGAGTGCCAGCAAAGAGATCTCTACAGTCCCCCGCTGATCATCTGCTTGATGCCCCCACCATCTGTTGGCTGAGAGCTTTGGAAGAAGCTAGTGATGCTGCTGCCCTGGGGCTGGTGCCAGAACTTGCTCCTCTCTCACCCAGGCCAATAACCCTTTCTTACTGACCTTTTAAGTTGTCTTTGGCATTTGTGGATTGAGAAGTCTGGAAACCATCACAACTGCCAGTGATTCAGTGCCTGGAGGCCTGGGCCCAGACTGTGATGGTGCAGCCCCTGTTGGACTCTGCTCTTTTCTCAGACTGGTGCAACATAACTTTCCTGTCAACCTCCCAGGCTGTCTTGGACTGGAAATTTGTTTCACTCTGTCAATTTGTGGGTTTTGCTGCTCTAGAATGTGTTTAGAGTCATTTTTTACAGGTATTTGGAGGGGCTTGGGGCACAGCTCAACAAGTCCCTGCTTTTACTCTGCCATCTTCTAGAGTATCAAGTTTTCATTCTTGATGGTTTCCTTTGGTATACAATCTTTTACAGGAAAGTAGTTTATAACAAATGGCTGTCCTGTATTCATTTGCTGCTGGATATTTGTGTAAATTGTACAGTATCTGCCAGGGGTTACTCTGGTTATATCATTGTGCTGCTTCTCTCTGGTGTTGTATTGGTCTTGTGGTCACTACTGGTTGCTAGCAGAAGTGGCTGAACTTGGGAAAAGGTTGTAGAGTTGCTACAAATTTCCCATAATTTAATTTATTTGATCACTATACACTTATTTATTGCCTAGTTTGTACCAGCTACTGTGCTGCTTACCGGATATATCTTTTATTGTGGGAACCACATATAAAGGGTTAAGAAAACCCACAAATTAATTTTTTTAGTTAAAATCATTAGAAATTGTTCATGGGGAATAAGGATATATTTCATGTGTCATTTGCACTGAGTTAGAAGTGAAATAGCAAATCTAGGAAATGAAAGGGAAGGAATGTATCTCTTGTACAAAGTCGTTGAGATGGGAGACATAATGTTGTGTATAGGCCAGGTGGTCTGGAATGCATACTGGCTGAAAAGGAAAAATGTAAAATAACCAGGGGGAAAAAATAGGTTGGATCCAGATTGAGAACAACTTTAAATAGAAATCAGTGTCTCAGTGATAACAGCATTGAGCAGCTTAAGAAGGATCTCTTTTTGCTTAAGCCTAAGCTTTTTGTTATAGTTCTTTCAGAAAGGAAGAACACTAATGCACCCAGTGATTAGCTGAGGGGGAAAAAAACCCAAAAAGCCTTAATGCTTTTTCCTCCCAGAATGAAGGTCCATCTTTTCATCAAGGCTTGTCTAAAATAAGCTGTTCCTCAGCATATGGAAATTCCTTGCCCCTGGTAAGAAGTTCTTTGCAAAAAAGAACAGTCCAATCCAGCTAGGGTCTTCAGGCTTCACTCTATTTTTTTTTGTTTTGCTTCCTATTTTGCGAGGACATGATTCTCTGTCAAGAACCTCCCTCCTTCTGATTTTTTATAACAAAACTCTTGTAGCTCCCTGCTTAATGTCTAATGCTAAACTGCACCTGTTGTTCATCCTTCATTTTCAAAGAGAACCAATGACATCATGAGGTGGTCTTGACTAAGCAATGAATTGAATTTAAGTGAGGTAAAGTTGCACAAACTCAGCCTCACACTCTCATCCAAAGTCACCTATGTCCAGTGGCAAAAAGAAAATCAAGACAATAGTCAATGGTCCAGGATAAAATGGGTGACCCTGGCTCTTTGATATAGGACCAAGCTCTACATGCTCTATAGCTCATACTTCAGCTGCCTTCATAGCTGATTGAACAAATTGGTCTCATCCATTCATTCCTCCTGAAGAAGTCTTCACATGCTTGAGGCAGACATCCCCCTGACTCACAAATGGGTTTGATGTCAGTTACCCTTAACCTGATTTAACTCATCAGTCAAGACATTTTTAATGGGGCAAAGAATGTTATAGCTTCTCAGAGCCACAAGTGAGAGTTATGTGACAGGTAGACACCAAAGTTGGATAAGCAGCCTTGAAAATGATTTGGCAAGTCCTAACACCAGAGGTTTTAGTCTTCCCTGAATTTCTCATATAGGATAGCTGATTAACTCAGTCGGTTAGAGCATGGTGGAAATAACCCAAGTTTGTGGATTTGATCCCAGTGCTAGCCAGGGCTAAACTGTACCTGGTCAGCATCAGTGTATATGGTCTATATTTCTAAAGAATTGCCAAGGGTTTTTTTCAGTCTGAGTGTTTTTCAACACTCAAATTATTTTTTTCCTCATGCAAATTTGTAGGAGCAGAATTTTTTTTAAATCATTGTCTTTCTCTTCCCTTGTCCATATTCTTACTGTTATGATGTCCATAAAGTTGTCAAAATTGAGACCCCAGAACAAGGAAGGTAATTAAAATTATTTTTAAATAGTGTACACTATTATTAGTACCTTAAACATTCTTTTTTCTTTTGTTATTTAAAGAGCTCAGGCAAAATGGATCATTAGTGCCATCTTCATTATTTCAAGCTATAAAAGTAATGATTAAATAAAATGGTAGACTATAATCTTAATGAATTACAGCAAAAGGGTTATCAGGGTCATTTCACAGCTGAGGCTTACAAGACTTACTGAAGAAAATATGTCACCTAATTATATCCTTTTGCTTTGTGCTTGGTAATTTACTTAGCAACAAAAGCATATAGATTTTTCCCTTCTGTCCAAAGGCAATAAATTGTAAGGCAATACTTTTACCTGCAATACAGTGGTGAGTGGTAAATTCCTTAGCAATTACTTGAGTTGTTATGGCAAAAATGATCTCAACTAATAATACGAAATGCACTAGAAAATTAGCTTTTGGGAATCAATATATATTTTAAGAAACTGCATAGTATACATGTATATTTGCGCTGGTGATACAAATATATTTTAAGTGACAAAAGAATACTTTTAAATGTCTAAATTCATAAAATATTTTAAAATTTTCTGAAATAATTTGTTCATTTAAATATATAAATAAGTTGAGAGTTATTTTCAAATAACCTTATTTCTCATGTTTCTTTAGTTTTCTCCCACATAAAACATTTTTTTTCCCCTGCAGAACCTCATTACTATTCAATCCTCTGGTCAAAAGTCACATAGACTCTGAAATTTGTAGTAACTTCCTTAACCTTCATCATTGTCTCAAGAATGGGCCCCAATATAATCCCAGATGCTGTTGTGGTGATAGAGACCACTGATTTCTATCTTTCAAGGTTGAGTTCAGTGACCATCTAGGTTGAATGGCTGTAAGCCAAAATGGGTAGCTACATGGAAATTTTGTCACTGGACTTCATTATTCCTCCCCCTCCCATATTTCATTTTGGATGGCACTTAAATTAGAGTATCTTGTCCACATGACTTGAATATCAGTTTTATTACCTCCGTATTCTCATTATTGTGATCATAACTTAAGATGTACCACCTATATAGGAACCCGCTACACTTCTCTGTCAATTATTTATTTGCAACATCCTATCTACTACCAGGTTTTCACTGCCACCTTTAGTAACAAGGATGATTCTACTCATTTTACCTGTGGTTGTACTACTGAATTGATACAGTGTTTTTTAGGCTATGGATCCAAAAATGAGATTCAAGCTATTTTAGTTCAAAGCCCTAATCAGGAATTTTTGTGCCTGGGGAAGTATCATTAATGGTTCCCAGGTAAAATGATATGAATCATGTTCTTGACTGGTTTGGGTAGAAGGAAAACTGACCTGTGAGGAAGAGAGAAATTCTAAGAAATGAAGATGAGCTTGATGCTGGGGAAGTTGCTGTAGAATAGAGTCAGGGAGGAAACTCCCTAGTCTACCATCTGGTAGCTTACTATTTTAGTTAAATGTTCCTGCTAACTAAGCACTAAGCTGTATTATTTTTATGCCGCAGAAAGTTCCAGTACTGTCAGTATCTCCCGTATTGGGTGCTCTCAAAATTTGGTAAGTTGGAGGAAAGTCCCTGTCACATTATCTTGATTATAACTCTGGTCATTTTACAAATTAATAAACAAACACTCATAGAAGGAAATGGCAAGCTAAACGCCATATCTTTGGGCTTTATACTATAACTGCCAACACTCAGAGCTCCATAAACATGACCTTCTAGGATTTTCCTCATTATGGATGAGTGGTTATTTATCAAAATGGCAACCTTATATTCTCTTCTGGTAAAATTCTCACAAATACTCATTCCATTACAAATTACAGTAGATTCCCAATGGCCAGTGCATGAACAGTACCAATATAGAGTATTTTCTTTCAACCAGTACAAAACTTCTTTCACTACAAAAAAATCTTTTCTTAAAATTTATAAACTTAAAAATCGATTTTCTAAATTTTTTTCTTCCTCTTATAATTTCTTCTTTCCACCAAAGGGTCCCTCCTTTTTTCTTGATCTCACCAAAAAAGGTGGTGTCCCTCTCTTGACTTAAGCTTACTCATCTTTTAAATGGAGGCGTAGAATTCAATGACCTCTGAAGTTCCATCAATCTCTGATCTATGGTTCTATCACCTTACAAAGAACAAAAACCACTGTTTTAAGGCTGTGGAGATCGGAGTAGTTCACAATAGAAAATGTATGCATTTTCTTAGTCAATAATCCTATGCAGAACCAATTTGTTCCATAGTGACAGGGGGAGATTGGAGACGGAAAAATGAGAAGATGAAAGACGTAAGAAATCACAGGTTTTGTGATGATCTGTAAACATTTTTTAACTGTTATTTTAACCATCAAATTCAAATTTGGCCTCTGATACTTACTACTTGTGTGACATTGAACTTCCATTTATTCAAATATAAAAGAAAATATTTGGACCAAATGACGTGCAATACCCTTTTCAGCTATATCTTCATCATCCAGTAATGTTTTCCTTTGAGATTCACTCAATCCACAGTCACTACTCTGTCAAGATTACAGTAGCTATTATCTACTGATGCCCAGGAAACTTATATTCTTCCATCAGAGTTCATTGTCTGCACGACAATATCTATAAAGACCTAGTCTTTCTTTCTTCATCACCTTATGATCTCATACTAAAAGTTGTTGTTCAGTTGTGTCCCACTCTTCATCACTCCATTTGGTGTTTTGATTTGCATTTTCTTCTCTAGCTCATTTTGTATATGAGGAACTAAAGCAAACAGGGTTAAATAATTTGCTCAGGGTCACACAGCTGTTACGTGTCTGAGGCCAGATTTGAACTCAGAAAGAAAGTCTTCCTGACTTCAGGCCCAGGGCACTTAATCCACTGCCCCACTTTCCAAATGTGAAAATTGAGTCTCAGAGAGGCCATCTGAGGACTTCAGCACACGCACACACACACACACACACACACACACACACACACACACACACACCCTTTTGTGAATGTGTATATGTATGTAGACATATATACATACTCTCTGCAATATCCTAAACTACTCACCTCAGCTACACAGAGATGCCTCAGTTCCTTGTTCATCCCATCCCCCTGAAATATTTTACTCCCATGTTCATAAACTCTGAAATTCCCTTTTATGATCACAATCTATTGCCATTCTTTGTCTTATGGGCCCAAAGTGGGCCCTTCATCCTCAGCACAATGTCCAATCTCTCAACCCCTCTTCTTCCCTCCTTCTTCCCTTTTGATCCTTTGGGGAAAGCAAGTCAATTCTACACTAGTCTCTTTTTTTGTCCCTTGACCCCTTAGCTTATCACTGATAAGCTTATCATTCATCTTGAAGTTGCAAGTCTCAGATTTGGATTACTTCTGCCATAAGCAGCATTTACTTCTACTCATAGCTGAACCAAACTAGAGAAATAATTAAACCATTCTATATCCTATACCCTATACTCACTGCAAATTTATGTTACATAATCTTAATTGGATCCTGACAAGAAGACAATTCTTTCATATGCCCCTGTTAAATTTACTATCTCATTCACCACAGAGCCTTTTCTAAACTTTTTTTGTCCCTCCACAAAATTCCTATGACTTCCCCTCCAACCAACCACTCCTGTGAGAATCTTACCTCATATGACTAAAGAAAAAAAATAGATTTCATTCACTCAGAGTTATCTCTTGTCTCCTTCATCATTTCATGGCTTCTGTCACTTTCCCCTTTGCCTTTCTACTTGTCAAGGCTCAGTTTGGTTACCCCATTTTCTCCAGAAAATTGCCCCTTTTATTATCTGTACTCTGTCATTACTCTCTCTCTATCTACCAGTTGTTTACCTATTGTCTATAAATATACCCAGTTGTCTTCTATGCCCAAAAAACTTAACTTGAGCCATCCTTCCCCATTACTTCTCATTCCATGTTTCTCTTCTTTTTTGTGGCTAAGCTCCTCAGAAGGCCTTCTGTAACTGATATCTCTACTTCCTTTACTTGTACTTTCTTAATTGCCGAAAGTCTAAATTCTGTCTCATCATTCAGTTGAAACTATTATCACTGAATTTGCCAGTGATATCTAACTTGATAAATCAAATTCCCTTTTACTCAATAAGTATCATCCTAGATCTCTCTGTAGCCTTAGACTCTGTTGATCACCCTGTTCTTCTTGATACTCTCTCCTTTCCAAGTTTTATTTTTGACACTATCATCCCCCAGTACTCTTCTCATATGTCTAACCATTCTCTCTTAATCTCCTTTGCTGGATCTTCAGCCAGGTCCTACCCTTTAATCATGGATGTCCATGAAGTCAAAGGTCTGTCCTGGAGTCTCTTCTGTTCTCTCTCTAGTATTTCACTTGGTAACCTCACTGGGTATTTTCTCTTCATCTCTTCTTCACCTCTATTTTATAGTTTCCTACTGTGTGAATTCTCTTATTAGATTAGGTTTCTTGAGGGCAGAGACTCTGTCTCCCTTTGTTTCCCTAGAGCACAGTATTTGCTACATAATAGATGTTTAATAATTGTGTTGAATTGCATTGTATTATATTGCATTGCATCACTATGCTTATAATTATCAGCTGTAAATCATTATCTTTCTCCTCAATCCTTCCTCTTTTCCAGACTTTCCTATTATTATAAAGGACACCACTATCTTGCTAGTAACTCAGGCTTACAACCTAGGTGTCATCTTGGAATACTCATTGTATTTCAGTACCTGTATCAAATGTATCTTCTCAACCTCACATGTATACAACTTTCTCTCCTGTGACACTGCCACCACCCTAGCATGTCTATGTCACACACACACACACACACACACACACACACACACACACACACACCATTCAATGAACTTTAGTGGCTAACTATCACCTCTGAGAATTTTCACTGGCATTTTCACATTTCTCTCCCATGCTTGGGATTCTTTCTCTTGCTTTCTATTTCCTGCACTACCAGGCTTTGTCCAAATCCCAGCTAAAATCCCACCTTTTAAAAGTAGCCTTTCTGGATCCATATTAACACCAGTGCCTTATGTCAAATTTATCCTGTATGTCTCTTGTTTGTCCGTAGCTCTCTACATGGTTTCTTTTTCATTGGACCATGAATTCCTTAAGAGTAGGAATTATTTTAGGGCTTTCTTTGTTTCCTCAATGCTTAGCCCAGTTCTTATTACATAGTAAGCAGTTAATGAATACTTATTGACTGACTAATATACAACTTTAAATCTAATTATCATACAAATGATAACTAAAACTATGAGCTGATGAGTTCACCAAGGGGAGAAATGAGGAGGGGAGAAGAGGCAAGATGAGCCTCGGGACAGAGCACCATGTACATCATAGGATTATAGTTCTAAAACTAGAAATGATCTTGAATGTCCTCTAATGACTAGCCTTACCCCCTTATGTATAGATGAGGAAGTCTAGGACTAAGTATATTAAATCCCTTTCCCAAGGTCACACAAGGACTAAATACCATATTTTGAACCTTGGTGCCCTAATGCAACATCTCATACTATTTCCACTATATCATACCGTTTCTCTTAAATTCAGTATTTTTCTGTCAGTTCTCTAACATAAGTGACTCCTCTACTGACCCTTGCTTTCTAAAACTGAGCTTATGGTGTGTGTGTGTGTGTGTGTGTGTGTGTGTGTGTGTGGCTATAGTATAGCATGGTATAAAATGGCATAGGTCAAGCTCTTAACTGGGTACCCAGTATATGTCTAAGGAAAGGTCTGTGGGCCATTGGTGAAAACAATCCCTTAATAGGTTTGGATGCTGAAAATAACATGAAAAATGGTGGGAATCAGTTCAGTGAAAAGCTTTATCACAAGCAATGGAGTAGAGGAAGAAGGGGAAAAAAGAAAAGGAGACTTGACATACAACTCAAGCATACACAACAACATAGAATATCTAAGGGTGACACTGCATTGAAGAGCACAGAGATGTGAGTTTGCTCAACAAGAAGGGATGTATTTCAGCAGGCAGGTATGCTTCTGCTAGAAGAGAAGGCATGCTCCCAAATGCCCTTCTGAGAATTCAGAACTTATGTTTTCAAATAGCTTCCCCAGGGTTGGCCAAGTTGCATATCAGGAGGCAGGGCAAAATATTATTTGGGGAGTTTCTTATCAGGGAGAAAAACAAACTGGTGTCAGGTAAAATATTATTTGTGGGATGGTGCTGTACAAACCTTCAAAAACATTATTGTCAGTATTTTTCCATGAGTATAGTCTATATACTTACAGTCTCCCATGTTCTCTAGACTTTAGGCCTAATCTTACCACAATAGTTTCCATGCATAGATTCTATAAGCTACAGTCTCCCTTAAGGAGAAACTGTCATGGTGGTCTCAAGACCACCAGGCCTCATCTTATAACATGTATGTATCTTTGAAAGTTCCTATTTCAATTTACTCTAGATTTAGATAGGATTTTTTTATAAATCAGTAGACATCTCAAAAATTACTTTGTGATGTGAAAATAATATTGTTCCTGCCCTCCTATGCCAGTACTAATGTCTTGACAAAAAGATTTGGACACCAAAAGACCACAAAATAGGAGGAGCTTTCTGACACAAAAACACATCAAATTTAATGTAGTTGCAATATTCTATGATACATACTTAAATGTAAGTAAAAATGCAATTTTAAAAGTAAATAACAGTGAATTTTAAGTCAGAAGACGTGATTTTGAATTCTAACTAAATGTATATGCTATGAACAAATCACTTAAACCCTTTGGATCTCAATTTCGTTTTAGTTTTTTTTCATCTATAAAATGAAATTGGTCATATAGCGAGTAGAATACTTGACTTGAATTAGGAAGAACTGAGTTTCAGTATTTCCTCAAACACTTAGTAGCTGAGTGATGCTGGGAAAATCACTTGCCCACTCTCAATCTCAGTTTTTCTCATCTGTTAAATCATGATAATAATAGCACCCATCTCAAAGAATTGTTTTTTTTTAAGATCAAATGAGATAACAAATGTAAAGCTCATTGTAAACTTAAAAATTTACATAAAGATAAACTGTTACTATAATTGCATGATCTTGAAATATAAACCACATGCCCCTTTCATATATGATCCTTTCACGTAAAATTCAGAGATTAGGTTCTTATTTGCTTCCTATCTGGGTTAGAATAATATGATGTAAATATCCAACCATGTCACCTCCCTATTCAATAAACCCCAGTAGCTCCCAAATGCCTCCAGGATGAAATGGAAGTCCTGTTTGGCATTCAAATACTTTCCTAACCTATCCCCCACATACCTTTTTTTTGTCCTTTTACATCTTATTCCTTGACATCTGCTCTTCAATCCAGTGACACTGGCCTCCTTGCTGTTTCATGAACAAAACATTCCATCTCTGAGCTCTGGGCATTTTCTCTGGCTGTCTCCCATGTGTCGAATACTCTCCCTCTTCAACTGTGTCTACTAATTTCCCTGGATTCCTTTAAGTCTTGAATAAAACCCCATTTTATACAGGAAGACTTTCTCAATCCCTCTTAATTCCAGTGCCTTCCATCTTAATTCCTATTTAGCCTCTAATATTTTGCTTTGTATATATTGTTTGAAATGTAGTCTTCCTCATAGGACTGTAAGTTCCTTGAGGGAAGGGGCTATTTTTGCCTCTTTTTGTATCAGTGGTGAGTAGCACAGTGCCTGGCTCATAGTAGGTGTTTAAAAATCTCCTTAAATATTGGATAAGCTCCTTGAATACAAGGACTATGTCTTATTCTTCAAAGAACCTAGTACAGTTCTTAGGACATAATTTTTAAGAAGCTTAATTATTAATTACTAAGAAGCTTAATAATTACATAATGATTGGTAAATTAATTCATTATCTTTAGGTAGATAGCCTTTTGTTTGGAAATTTCATTTAGACTGTAGGAAAGTGTATTTTTTTTCCCTTAGTATTTGGGAAATTCATTCATCCTAAGCACGTTGAAACAACTACAAAGCATTAAAGCTAATTAAAAGCAATTGCCTCTGTATAGCCATCTGTTGAAGAGACTCGTCATATAAACCTGAGCATGCTGGTAAATTTTAAATAAGCATAAACTCACAGAATCTCAGATTTTTAAGAGAGTCCAGTGTTGTATAGTTCCTTAGATGGTGCTAAAGCATAGGCCAGATGGGCCGCAACATCTGGCCATGTGTGTATTTCTATGAGTCATACCTGTACAAGAATCTGCTCCACCTCATCTGTGGAAAGTTGTCATACAACCTTCACTTGGAGACCTTTAGTGAAAAAACAGCCCACTATCTCCAGAAGTAGCCCATCCTACTTCGGGGCTGTTCTAAACGTTGGGAAGTTTTTCATCCATACCAAATTTGCCTCTCCACCACTCTACCTCTTGATCCTAGTACATAATTTTGGACCAAGTGTTCCATACGAACATTCTTTATATAATTAAAGATAATTATCAAGAAGATAAGGGAGAAAACAGCGTCTTGCCGGAGCTCTCTCACAAGTTCTGTTGGATTCCTATAAAAAAATGAATCTGAGCAGATTTGAGAGAGTTAGAAAGTGC
>CM053622.1:404790437-404813831 GCA_028646595.1 Phalanger gymnotis
GGGGGGAAGATTATTTGTTTCTTTTGTTTTGCTGTTTTAACGGCTTTCTTTATTTCACGTTAACAATACAAAATGAAAGATAATGGGTGTCAGCGTTCATTATCGGAAAGGATAGGTTATATTTTGAGGAGCTCAATTGCGTACACAATAAGGTAAGAATGAGTTGTCTCAGAGAAGATATGTGTGTTATATTTTAGAGGACAATTGATAATCTTCTATGTGGTTGTATGTTTCTGATTAAGAAAAAGAAGAGAATGAAATAAACTTATTATATTCTAAGCCAATATGACAGCAGCAAAAATATAGGAATGGAGACTGTGTAAAGAAAGAATTGGCCACTGATCCAAGAAAAGCTACCCATTCAATTCATCTTGAAAGGAATGACTTAACTCTGATATTCTCTTTTATCCTTTCTTTCTCCAGAATCAGCTCTCTCTCGCTCTCTCTCTCTCTCTCTCTCTCTCTCTCTCTCTCTCTCTCTCTCCCTCTCTCTTTCTCTCTCTCTGTCTCTCCTAAAGGGCTTGGGGGTAGGACCACCTTCTCTCACACCAACAGAAATAACTACTGTTTGTATGTGGCAGCTAGTGCAAGAACTTGTCTAGGTGAGCTTGAGTTTGGGCTACTGAGTTGGAGAAGTTGGAAGCTCCCAGGTAGCCTCTCATACAGTGCTGGCTTCACAGAAGATGATCCCCAACAGCTACAGCAGCATATTTATGGGAAAAATATGGTCACTGTTAGGAAAGGAGCTCTACATTTGGCTTAGCTTTTCAGAAGGCAGAGACCTTGAGGCAGGTAATGCAGTGTAGAATGGAAAGTGAAATGTTAATTCAAAAATTCTGCAAAATGTTTTACTTTGATATCTTAACTATCAAACTCCTGTGAGAGCACACAAGTAATTATGTTATGCATATTTAAGCATTTTTCAATGTGTATTTGTGAGACTTGTATGGTTTAAACTTTTTTTGTCTGTGCAGAAGAAATTAGTAGCTGTCCTATAACTGATCTATATTCCACAGTGATTACTCTTCTACTTCTACATTTGAAGAAGACCCTAAGCATGAGTAATATGTAAGTTTTAAGTGAAGTTCCCATTCTCCATAAACGAATCCTGAGATGGGAGCCCCTTTAGGAAGATCTAGGAAGGACCTAAGAACTCCAGATCTCCCACACACCATGGTCCAGCAGCAGTTTTGAAGTAGCAAGGTGAATGCAGTGGATATAGCATTGGGCCTGGAGTTAGACCTGAATTCAAATCCAGCCTTAAATCCAACCATTTGTCCCTGGGCAAGTTACTTAATCTCTGTCTTAATTTCTTCAACTATACAATGAGAATAATAACATCACCTAACTCAGGGCTATTATAAGTATCAAGTACAATATTTTTCAAGTGCTTAGTACAGTACATGGCATACAGTAGACTCTATAAATGTTAGCTATTATTAATACTATTATTATGTCATTATACTCGGAATTTCTGCCTGGATGTGGGAGGGTGGTCCTTGCTCAGCATTCATGGGAAGTGTATTTGTGTGTGTGTGTGTGTGTGTGTGTGAAAGAGAACAGAGACAGAGAGATCCTACTTGTTCAAAACTCAGGAATGAAGAAGTAGAGACAACCAGGGCATGGAGTCACCCCTTTTAAGATCATCTGTTTGGGGGGGCAGCTAGGTGGTGCAGTGAGTAGAGCACTAGCTCTGGAGTCAGGAGGACCTGAGTTCAAATCCAGCACACTTGACACATTTACTAGCTATGTGACCTTGGGCAAGTCATTTAACCCCAATTGCCCTGCTTTTCCCCCTCAAAAAAATATCATCTGTTTGGGCAGCTATTCCTGGGACAATGGCCAATACTCTCTGATCCAACTTTGACACAGATCCCACCATTCCTCTTCCTGTGAGATGATACTGAGGGACCAGTGAGGATTTCTGCATCATCTCATGGCACAAAGCCAAATAGAGAGATAGATAGAAAGATAGAGAGAGAGATAGAGAGATAGAGAGATAGATAGATAGACAGACAGACAGACAGACAGACAGACAGACAGACAGACAGACAGACAGATAGATAGATAGATAGATAGATAGATAGATAGATAGATGGATGGATGGATGGATGGATAAATAAATAGATAGCATTGAGCCAGTAGACATGGCCCTGCTGGAAAGAAACAGGGCAAATGTGTCACTCAAAAAGACCAAGAGCCAACAATACTTCACGTAGTATACTATAGCCATAAGTTAATCAAGGAAGGTTCACCTTTGCCATTATGTTAAAAAAAAATTTCAATTCTGATTGGCAGTCCCAAATCATAGTGCTAAAGAAAGTACAGTGTGGAATAGGCTTGACGAACCAATTCTGAGATTGTTATTTGGACAAAAACAAACAAACAAAAAAAGCAAAAAACTTTTACCCTGAAGACAACAAAAATTAGTGTTATCTGGTACAAAGTTGTTTTATTTTGTTTTATCTTGTTTTATTTCATAGTCAAGTCCTAAGTGCAAAAGACTGCTGATATCCTCCTTGAATCGTGTCTGATATTTGTAAAATTTATGGTAAAGAAAATATGTGAATTTAACTCTAGAAAAATTATTTGACATTACATGATAAAATAGGAATTGCATTTTCCAAGTGACAAAAGTTTATATTTGAACACTCTTATACATAAGACAATTCTTATATCCATAGCCTTCCAATTTCTAATGCCATTCCTAATCTCCTTGAATGTCATTACCATCCAATTTGCTTAGTGGATATCTCACTTTCATTTAATTAATCCTCTTTGAACTTCAAGTTACTCTCATCTTATCAGTGATTTGCCTTATTTATTTTCTGCCATCTATTTTGAGGCAGCTCCATATTGAAATAAGACCAGATTCTATTGAGATGAAAGCAGTGACTTTTGCATAAAGAGACCATTGTGCCTGTCCTCTAAGGGTATTATAAAGAAATCTTGGGATAATATCCCAGGGCTCTGTAAACGCATGATTTTATACATTCTCTGGAAGTTTATTTGGTATTTTATCCTCTCTCCCTTAATTGTTAATAAAGTTTTTTTGAAAACACAATTTTCTTTAGAGTAAATTAAGGGAAATTTATGGGAACCATAAAAGCTATTTGCTCTAATAGCATCATTTGGAGAGATATGCAAAGGAGTTTGTTCTACGGCAAATGTGTGGCATGTGGTGGGGTAGAGGTGGAAAGATGGAGAGAAACTATTTGTCAATATTGACATTATAGACAAAATCCAATGAATAAGGAGTTGTAGAAAGGATTTCACTATAATCTCACTGCCCAAAGTAAGGCCCATTTCCTCATACCCTGACCTTTGCTAGATATTATCTAAAGGGGTTTTGGCATAAGGCAAAGTAGAAATGTGCCTCTCCTCATACCGAATAGCTTTAATAGAAGTATAAGAAAGCCAAAATAAATATAAGAAGCTTTACCATTCAATATTGTAACTAGGTTGTACAGTGGATAGAGCACTGAATCTGGAGCTAGGGATACCTGAGATGAAATCTAGCCTTAAATGCGTACTAGCTGGGTATTCCTGAACAAATAACTTCTGTCTGTCTCAGTTCTCTTATTTCTAAAATAACAATAATACTACCTAGGGTGCTCTCACAGGGCATTGTCATAAAATGACATCATATATGTAAAGTGCTTTGCGAACCTTAAAGTACCATATAAGTATTAGCTCATATTAGAAAAAATTATAATTTTATTTTTAGAGCCTTCTTGAAAAATTTGATAAGCTTAAAAACTTAGTCTATTTTCCACATACTTCCCCCAATCTTCCTTTCCAATCTTATCTCCTAACCTTATCATCCAATCAGACAGGCCCGACTTGAAATGTGTTCTCTAAACATATTGAAATCTTTGACTTTCAATATGCTGCTTTGCCTCATTAAGTAGAATATAATCTACTAGAAGCAATGCCTCGTAGTGTAAGTGTCCAGTGTTTGCTGACGATGGGGAAGAGGTACTGATTCCATCTATAGTAATTTAAAAGATCTATTCTGCTAAAGAGATGCTTTTTTTTTCTTTCTTTCTTTCTTTTTTATTAACATCTTTAGTTTTCAGGGGATGGAAGGGGAATGGGGGGACAGAGAGGAGGGCAGACTGGGGAACGGGGCAACCAGAGTGTACGCCATCTTGGGGTGGGGGGGTGGAAATGGGGAGAAAAATCTGTAAAGAGATGCTTTGACAAGTTATTTTCTACAGATACTTTATCCTCGTTAAACTTGTGTCTGTATTTTTTTCTCTCCACATAAAAATGATAATTTTAAATCTTGTTATTATCATTTAATTTTGAAAAACTACCAAAAACAATTTGAAAGGTTGAAATATCTTACATTTTAAAGAGAAATCTGTATTTCTTGCACAAAATCAGTTCCAGGGGAATGTAGCATTAGGCTATTAATTTAATGCTACTGTTCTCTAAAAACAATATTTTACAAAGAACTCACACAAAGCAAGTACTTACATGGTAGTCAAAAGAAATGATATAAGGACACTCTCAAGGTCTCTCTGAAGAATTTTGGCATTAATTGTAAGACATTGGAGACACTTGCATAGATAGGATCATCCAGCATGGCATTTCTCCATGAAAGAAATAGTTGTGTAGAGACTTATATTACTGTGATGTTGAACAGTTTGCCTTAGATTCAAACATAACATTTGATCATTTATGAGATTACATCCGAGTAATCTTTTTTCTCACCCTTTTATTGACTATGAGGGCTACTCCATTTCGTCTAAGGAATTCTTGTGCGCAGTGATATATGTAGTGATCATCTGAATTAAATTCACCCATTCCCATACATTTAAGCTCAATGACACCTAAGATATCAATGTTTAATATTTTCATCTCCTATTTGACCACATCCAGCTTACCTTGGTTTATTTATCTTACATTCCAGATTTCTATGCAACATTGATCTTCATAGCATCAGACTTTTCTTTCATCATCAGACACATCCACAGATGAGCCTTCCTTTCAGGTTTGGCCTATACACTCCATTCTTTCTGAAGCTACTTGTACTTGCTCTTTCCCAGTAACGTGTTGGAAACCTTCCAACCTGTGGGACTCATTTTCTGGTATCATATCTTTTATTGTTATTTTTAATACTGTCAATGGGGTTTCCTTAGAGAAGATATTAGAGTGGTTTGCCATTTCATTCTCCAGTGGATCAGCTTTTCTCAGAACTCTCCACTAGACCTGTCTGTATTGGGTAACCCTGCATGGCATAGCAGGAAAAGCCAATTTTAGCCAACAACTAGCAATACTCTCTTCTGGCTCACATACCTTTGAAATGAACCTTTTCCTTTTTGCTTGGGGTTTTTCACTGCTGTCACTTAATTCCCCTTTTCATAGAAAAAGAAAACTGTTAGCTACTATTCCATGTTCTGTGGTTGACATTAACAATGCAGATAGAGGTATGGGGAAATCTGTAAGTTTAGATAGAAATCAAAGATGAACTATGACTCTGATTGAGGCTCAATGAGACAATAGAGGTAATGACTACTACTGGAAGTCACAAACCCTTTAGAAGTATTTTGTGATAGTATTCCTGCACCAGCTGAAACTAATGAACAAAGGATTTTAAGCATAGAGAGAATTATAACCTACAGTAAAAGTAAAGCCCCTAGACCTAGAAGAGTAAATCTGCTAGCCATGATGGGGCATATATAACCCCACGTACAACATGGATGAATGTTTCTTTTTAGATTCTTTACTGATGGATGCCTGAAAATCCAATATATAATATACTGCAACCACCACCCCAATGATGGGTTCTAGTTTCCTACCATTTTACAAGTGAAAGTATATATGGGTACAACTATTCTCAACTTCCAACTTAAAAGTATGTGAGAATTTACATAAAAGTAATTTATGCTAGGTTTCTCGAATTTGTAGTAACTATTTTTGTATTTGTAGTAACCAACATCCATAGCCCCCAGAAAGTTCAAAAAAGTGTTCTTTCTACCTTGTAGAGTCTCACAATCTTTTTTTCTCTCCTAACCCATTCAGAATATATATATATGATTATGCTTACTTTGTTTCTCTTTTCTCTGCAAAGCAGAATGAACTTTACACTGACAATGACAGAACAAAAATGTCCTAACCAAGAATTGATGCTCCCAGATAAATAATTAAATAGTAAGAGGGCGCCTGCCTGACATTAATGAATTCCACTCACCTGGCCCAGATGAAGTCTATACTCAGGGTCTTAAAGAATTGACAGACATGACTTCTGAGATTTAGACAGAGATATTTGAGACTATGGAAAACATTGGAGAAAGACAAATATTGCTGTAGTCTTTAAAAGGAAACATTGTCTACAAACTTTGGGCTTGCAATGAGCTTAGCATCAATTCCTGAGGAAACTGTAAAACAAATCATTTAAAAAGATAATTGCTAAATATCTACAAGGGGCATATTTATCACATAGAGCCACCATGTTTTTATCAAGAAAAGTTCATGCCATATTAACCTTATTTACTTTTTCGATATGATCACTAAACTAGTAGATAGGAGTGAATGCCGTATTGTACCATGGACCTGAATTTTAGCAAAGCTTTTGACAAAATGTCTCAGACTGTTCTTGTGGAGAAGATAGATGTCAATTGAATGATAACATAATCAGATGGATTCAGAAGTACAGAGATAGCAAGACTCAAAGAACAGCTGTCCAAGATTCAATGTTAATGTAACAGAAGGCCTCCAGTGAAGTCACCCAAGAATTGGTACTTGGCTCTGTGCTAATTAACAGTTTTATTAATAGCTTGGATAAAAGCATATTTTGTATATTCATTATATTATTAATGGATTACAGTAGGAAGTTGGAAGTAGAAAAGAAGCTATTAACTATTCTTAAAAAACTAATACACTAGATGGGACTTAGAATCCAAAAAACAACTTGAAAGTTATTAGTCAGACTCTAATGGGATAAAATTCAGTAAATATAACTATAATATTTTAACTTGATTTTAAAAAGTCACAAATTTAAATTGGTCAATGCATGGTTAGACAGCAGTTATTTCAGGGAGAAAAAGGATTTTTTTAGTGGATTTCAATCTCAATGTAAGGCAAGAGTGTGTTTTATCAGTCCCAAATATCAACATAATCTTGTGCTTCATTAAGGTCATAACTTCTCTGTAGAACATGATGATAATTTCATATTAGATTTCATCTGTAAGTATTGTGTTCAATTCTGAGCACCATAGTTTGAGATGGACATTGATAAAATGGAGACTATCTTAGAAGAGAGAAAAAGTCTATTTCATATAAAGATCTATTGAAGAAACCAAAACAGTTTAGGCTAAAGAAGAAAAAAACTAAGTGGCACATTACAACTGTTTAAAAATATTTGAAGGGAGGACAAGTGGATAAGAATTTAGATTTATCCTGTTTATCCCCCAAAAGCAGAACCAATAGAAATATGTAGAAGCAACAAAAATCTGCATTTTGACTGGATATCAAGAAAATCTTCCAAACAATTAGATTTGTCCATAGTAGAATGGGAACCTTGGGAGATGATGAGCTTGCCCTCAGAAATTTAAGGTCTTCAAGCAGAGGCTGGATGACCACCTGTCTGATGTGTTAACAAGTGGAGTTATCTTTTGTGCATAGGTTGGTTCAATTCACTCCTGAATTCCTTCCAAACTATCAACTTCTATGATTCTGTAATTCTGGCACAGGTAAATCAGACTTAGACAGTTTTTGCCTCTCTTCCAACCAAGTCCAAAAGACAGCCATCACGAATAGTGAATTCATAGCTTATAATCATTAAACATCTAAAAGTCTGTACCGATTTTGGTACATAAATTCTTGTTTTGGTGTTATTATGGTGGCTATATTTATAGAAGCATAGGATTTACTTTCCCAAAATATGAGTATTTGTTTATTTGGTTGTGGATTATTTTTGTTGTTAGCAGGACAGCTTTAAAAAATAAAGTTTGTTGGGATCTTCAAAAGTTGGAATAAAATAACCAAAAATATGAACATGCATCATGGTCAAAATGGCATAAAGTAAAAATTCTATCTTATTTAATTACTTTTGATGTATACACATAACATCCTTTTTTGTCAATGCTGCCTGTGAAAGATTTGGCATAAAATTACAATTGTTTCTGATACTATGTATAAATTGCTACATGCAAGAGATTATGAAGTCGCAAAAAGGATATTATATCTATGCATGTTGTTCTAACTTACCATTTAAATATATAATTATCTGGGTTCATTAATATTGAATAATGATTTGGGCTGTGGTCTATGAGTTTGTCTACATGTACACTTTTATTACATTGAATTGGATTAGAAGCAAGCATTCAGGCATTCCTTAATCTGGTCACATCATTGAATAAATTCACATTCTGCATTACAAATCATACTTGCACTTCAGCAAAGGGTGAGGATAAGGTGAAGGAGAATAATTTGACAGGCCTAAAATATTTGTAAGGTATAAGACTTTCAAATAAAGTAGTAAATGACTTTTTCTCCTTATGCGATCACAGTGTTTAAACATCAATATATTATAGGGTCCTACAAAATGCATTCAGAAGCAATAGGAGGGATAACTTAAGGACTTTTTGTGATTATAAGAACATTGGCCAACACTGTGCCCAGACAAAATGAAGTGGAGATCATAATGTACACTGGCTCTTAGAAAAGTCATCTGGGACCTAAATTCTGGCTTTAGTGGATCTGAAAACTTCCTTTTCCCCTTTTAATTCAGTGTATTTTAGTTTCTGGGACTTCATCTCTGAGTAAAATGTTTCTGTAGTTGGTCATTCCTAGGTTTTGAGATAAAGGGGCATCTGAATTACCTCTTGAACTCATAAGCTTTTGCTTCATTTGTATACAGTTGAGTTATAAGGGGGTTGTGCATTGGTACTCGCTTTTTCCTCTAAATTATATGACAGCATGCCTAATGCACTTTTGCTGGATTCGTGAACTGGTCCAGTCATTAGTCCTGGGAACAATTAGAAGCCATGCACAAAAGGCTATAAAACTGTGCATACTCTTTGACCCAGCAAGACCAGGTCTGTATCCCAAAGAAAGCAAAGAAAAGGGGGAAAAGATCTATATGTACAAAAATATTTATAGCAGCTTTCTTGTGGTGGCACAGAATTGGAAATTGAGGGGATGCCCATCAATTGGGGAAAGACTGAGCAAATTGTGGTATATGACTGAGATAGAAAGCAATTGCACAAGAAGAAATGATAAACAAGATGGTATCAAAAAAACTTGGGAAGACTATATGGACTGATGCAGAGTGAAGTAAGCATAATGAGAACATTTTACATAGTAACAACAGTAATATTGCAACAATGATCAAGTGCAAAAGACTTAGCTACTCTGTTCAAGACAATGATCCAGGCCAATTCCAAAGGACCCAAGATGAAAAATGCTACCCACTTCCAGAGAAGAAACTGTTGAACTCTGAGTGCAAATTGAAGCATTCTTTTTAACTTTATTTTTCTTGTTTGTATGTGTGTGTTTTCTTTTGTAATATGGATAATATGGGAATACAATTTGCATGGCTTCACATGTATAATAGATGCTTGTCTTCACAATGTGTAGGAAAGAGCCAGAAGGAAGAAAGAAAATTTGGAGCTCAACATTTGTAAAAATAAATGCTAAAATTGCTTTTACCCAAAATTGTGAAATATTTAACAAAATTATACACATACACACACACACACACACACACACACACACACGTGTGTGTGTGTGTGTGTTTTAAAAAAATGCCAAAAAAATGGGAGATTGCCTGAGTAGGTGTTTTTTATTTGCCAATGGGAGGCCAGAGACCACATCACCAATACAAAGTCTTCTAATATACATGAAACTAAGTTTGGTTCTCTTGCTAGCTACATGATGGTCTACTTTTCAGTTGCATACCCTAATTCCCATTTGATTTATAATTCTCATCTGTTCCAAGACCTATCAATTTATTGCTCTCTCCAATGCTCCTAATGACTGCTTAGTTGCCAAATCTGATGGCCTTTTTCCAATTCTCCTTCTTTTTGACCTCTCTGCAGACTTTGACACTGGTGATCACTCTCTCCTCCTTAATATTCACTTTTATCTAGGTTTTTGGGATACCACTCCCTAGTGCTTACTTATCTGACCACTCCATCTCTGTCTCCTTTGTGGGATCCTCCTCTAGACTGTGTCCTCTAACTGTAGGTGTCCCTCACCATTCTGTCCTTGGAGCTCTTCTCTTCTCCCTCCATACTACTTGGTGAGGTCATTGACTCCCATGTTTTTAATTATCATCCCTATGCTAATGATTATCAAATATCTTTATCCTACCATAATTTTTCTGCTAACCTCCATTCTCCTATCTCCAACTGCCTTTCATACTACTTAAACTGGATGTAGAGTATACATTTTTAAACTCAATATCTATTTTTCCCATAAAGATTACTTTTTTAAGAATATATCCTTGGAAATTAGAAAACTGTTTAAATTCTCAAAAATATAAAGGTAAATTCAGACTTTATCTTTAGTTTCCCTATTTTTCTTCTGTTTTCACTAGAATATACATCCTCATCCTTGTGTCAAAAGCAACAACAAAGTAAACTCAATGTCTTAAAACAAAATTCATGATTTTTCCCCCAAACCTTCACTTCCTGCTACCTTCATTTTAATATTCGGGGCAACACAATGATCCTACTTTCTCAGGTTCACAACCTCTGGTTAGGTTTGTCCCTGGTCCTATTCCCAGACAAGAAATGGAGGCCTTGAACACAATTGAACTCTTTTACTATAGAAAGTATTAGATCACTACAAAAATTCAATTATAACTCAAAGAACTCAGGATGTTCCAAAGAATTCAGAATTACAGCACAGTAGAAAGAACAGTCAATTTGTGGCCCTGGACTTGCATTTGATTTTTGGGTCTTGAATTCAGGAAACTTCTTTGTCCTTCACTTTTCTCAACTTCAAATTGAAAAGCAAGGACAAGGATTATTAAAATGTTTTCTATAATTCAGTTTTAAGATCCTATTATCTTATTTCAGCACTGTACACCGCAGGTCTACAAATATGCACCTTTATTATCTTTCTAACTTTTCTCTTTCAGTATTCATGCCTACTTGCCTGTATTTTACAAACCTGTGCAGAAAGATTAATACAGTAGGGGACTGAAGAGCATATCAGGGACAGAGTGACCCATAGAATCCAATAAAGCAGATTCAGAATTCAGGATGGAGAGCAGAAATGGTCAGTGACACTTAAAACAGAAGAAGAAGACATGTAGTATCATAAAGGTTGAAGTCAAGAAGGGTCTACTTTAGCTAATTAGTTTGAGGAGAAAATTGGAAAGGCAGATGAATTTTGTGTGTGGACTATCCAAAAAACGTACAAACAACCAAACAACTCAAGGCGTTATCAGAGGCCAGAAGACTGAAAGACAATAATAAGATAGCTTTTTGAAAGTTATTTTAAACTTCTAAAAGTTGAGCTATCACCTGAAGCAGCAGTGCTGACACTGAATGCCTAAGACCATAATAAGAAGATATGACAATGTGAAATTGTCATTACGGTATAATTTAGTTCTGTGCAAATTATAGTACAAATTTTCCCCATTGTATATGAAAATAGATGTATTACCGGTATTGATTTATAAGAATGTGATTTATAAGAATGAGGAAAAGGGGCATTGCTAGGAAAGCCATGGACCATGGGAAAACGCTGCTACCTAGGAGTATGGAAATGATTTAGTTGTGCTCTAGTAAAAGGAAAAAGTACTTGCTAATCTATCCTAGAATAAACCAAATTGTGTATTAGGAATTCAAGTCTATTCTGCCTTTAAGAGAACATTGATCATGGGGATGACTGATGGACAAAAATCCACTATGGGACACCTGGGACCATTGAAGTTTAGAGTTAAATTTCTAAGACTAGATATATTATCCCAGAACTACTTCAACCTAAAGTGATTGAATGAAGGAGCCAGACTAAACACAGTTCCATGTATAAAGGACGTTGGAATTAAGAACATTGTTTAAGTCCCATCTCTGTCACTTATTAGCTAGTTTGGATAAGTTGAAATGACGTTGAGTGGGACACTTAGTTTCTCTACAACTGAATTTCTTTACCTGCAAAATGAGCTCTAACATCCTGTGATAACACACATATCACAGAAAACTTGGTTGTTTCTCATTTTGTTTTGTTTTTCAGTCCATTCTTCAAGGAAGGAAAGCATTCTGCCTAAGTTAAAACAATTCTGAGAACATAAGGAATGAAAAACTTCTCTTTGAAGTTTGACCAAATGTTCAGCAATACTCAGAAAATTAACAGCTGTTACTTGAGTTGAGTTGTATTAATTTAGTTTGATGGACTATGACTTTTCTTGGTTCTTTTCCATTAAAAACAAACAAAAAGCCTTGTTTACTCATGATATTTAAGCCTATACATTTTGTGTTGGCTTCCTCTAAGACAACCTTCCATTTATACTACATATACTTGTATTTTCATCATTATCAGTATGGTGTCTCAACCACCAGAATGTTAGCTCCTTAAAGTTATTTTCCACATTCTTGAGTTTAATGACTGTCTGTTGAATGATTCATTGTATTGATCACCAGTAAGATATCCTTTGGCAAGAAACAACTGGTAAAGAAATGGCATCAGTATGTTATTCCTATGTTTAAGTAACCAACTTGTTCAGCATTTAGATTCATATTTTTTAAATAAATTCTATGCTTAAAACCAAATAAAATTACAACTTCTATTTTTAATGTGGATGTTATACCTATGTATCATGGGGCATTTCATATTTGGATTGAAGGAGCCAGGAATAAATACATCCCTAGCATCTTCTCCTCTACTCTTTTCTAGCGATGACTTTAATTCCTGACATGAGGGGAAGCAGGATGTTGGGTCCAAAAGTTTAGCCACTCTTGTCTTCTAAGAGAGGGCTGTCAGCTAGAATTACATCTATCTGATCCCTTAAATATTAGTTTAGAGGATATGGTTTTCAGGTTCAAGCTGAAATTCTGATTTCTGTTGTTTACTAGGAAAGAGGGTACCCCAAAATGTATATTCAAGGCTTAACTCTTGTCTCACCAAATACCAGTTTCACAATGTACACACATAGAGAATAGAAAATTAACCCATTTCTTTAAGTCAAAACAAATCTGTGAAAGTAAATGTGTGAGAACACATATTGGATAATGCATAGACGCAGCTCTACCATTGGTAGTGAGGGATCTCAGCTCAACCAAGAGACAGTGTCTGATGCCACTCCAAGGGAAAAATTCTCCCAAGTCTCTAGTCCAGCAATCTGGGGATAGGAACATGACTGAGATTATCAGTTCCCTTCAAGTTGGCGTCTTCCATAGTCTATTTTGTTCCTTTAAGGAACATGAAGTGGTGTTGACATTGTCTATCTTCACTCTTGAAATAGGAAGACAGAAGAACCCCAAGTGAATGAAAAAATGAAATCTCTCTTCACTCAAACTCTGACCTGCCTGTAGGCATGGGACACTGGTCTCCATGAATGAAGATAGAGTCCTATTTAATGAGTTTGAGGGTTCAGATTACACATGTAAAAATTAGAACAGAAAAAAGATTGTACATAAATTGTGAGTCTCTATTATAAATATCTTGCTTTTCTAAGCACATAATGTTATCTAAGCACAACCTGTTATTTTCAAAGCTGCACTGCTTGTTTGAGTTTCCTATTTATCTTCATTCTGCTTTATTTACTTTGTTGCTTTTTTGCTTTCTGTGCTTGTTTGAAGAGTGTTCAAAATGCTTCAAAGAATTTTTTTCCTTAATTTTCTTCTTATTATTTTGGTAACCTCATCTCTATTTCTCCTCTCTTTTCAATTCCATTCCATAAAATTCAAAGAAAGAAAAATAAACCAAGCCTTTGTATCAGATATTTATAGTCAAGCAAAGCAAATTTTCATATTGGCCATGTTAAAATAAAAGTATGAATCATCCTTTACCTTAATTTCATAAACTTTCTTTAAGGAAACCCCTAGTATATTCCATCACCAATCCTCTGGAGTCATGGTTAGTCACCGGGTTATTCAGAGTTCTTAAATCTGTTTTTCTTTACAATAATGTTGTGATTGTATAAGTGATTCTCAATGTTCTGTTTTGGGTCACCTAGTTCTAAAGAAGAATATGAGTTCCCAGGTTTCTCTGAAATTATCCCATTAACAATATCTTTTGGTATAACATTTTGTTGTATTTATATACAGGGTGTTCCTAAAGTATGGACACATTGGCAAAAATGTGTATTTTCGAGAAATGAAATTAATGAAATTTTCAACAACATTTTATTTAATTGGAATATTAATAAATAACATCTTCAATATGATTTCCATCATTTGTGATGCAAAGGCTGATGTGCTTTGTGAGATTCACATTAACTAGATGCAATAACTCCACATTGCTGGCAATTGTCCTATGTGTCCAGACTTTACAGACACCCTATAAAATAATTTCTTCAGCCATTCTCCAATTGATAGAAATTGCCTTAATTTCAAGTTCTTTGCCATTACAAAAGAGCTGTTTTTCATATTTTTGTATACATGGGTCTTTTCCCTCTTTGTCAGATGTCTTTGCAGGCATAAGCTTAGTAGTGTATTGCTGGGTCAAAGGGTATGTCCAAGTTAGTGACAGTATATAATTCAAATTGATTTGCAGAAGAACTGGACTGATTCACAGTTTTACCAAAGGTGTATGAATGTGTCTTTTCTCTCCTGAATCCCCTCCTATATTTACTTTTTGTGTTGTTGGGACTGATCAATTTGAAATAGAACTTTATAATAGTTGGAACTTGTATTTGTCTTTTTGTTTCTGATTTGGAACATTATTTCCCTGTGGCTTCATAACCTAGACCCTTCTTACCTTCATAGGCTCCTTACAACTTAATCCCTTTCACCTCTTCTACAATCCAACAACATAGACCTTGAACAAGATACCCTACCTTCTGACTCTGGACATTTCCCCCCATGCCTGGAATTATCTCCTTCTCTGCTTCCTGCTTTCTCTGGCTACCTTCAAGAACCAGCTTAAATCTCACCTTCTACAAGACATCTTTGTCCATCTCCCTTAATGCTAGTGTCTTCCCTCCATTAATTATCTCCAATTTATTCTCTGTATATCTTATTTGTAGATAGTTGTTTGCATTATGTCTGTCCTATTAGACTGTTAGATCCTTGAAAGCAGAGATAGCTTTTACCTTTTTTTGCATGCTCAGCATTATCAAAGTGACTAGAATATAATAGGCTAGGAGAAAAATAATTATAAGTAGAAAATTAATTATTAACTTGAATTGATTTGATTTTTTGTATTTTTGAAGTATTTATTTTCTAAAAGGGGGAGAGGTAGTGTCATAGAACAAGATAAAATGGATTTTGAGTCAGAAGATCAGGGTTCAATTTACAGATCTGATAACACCTGTATGGTTATTAGCACATCAATTTACATCTCTGGGCCTCAGTTTCTTCAGGTATAAAAATGAGAGGGTTGGATTTTGTGGTCTCTAAGTTCCTGTCTATTTCTACATCTATGATCTTATGATTCTAGGAAGAAGTGCATATATATAATTTATTCAAAGGAGAATTTCCTCTTTCAAAGACTGTGGTGAGAATGAATTAAGGACAGGTAACACATACACACACAAAGACACATATGAAGAGAGAAATGTAAAGTCAATTCTCAAACAATCTCCATTCTTAGAGAAAGATATTTAGAGGAAAACTTTTCATATCAAAGCTTTAGATTACTTGCAAATTGCTCATTTTAGTATGTTGTGGTCTGTTTAACGAAAAATAAGGCTGAACTAGAAATGTGAACTGATTTATGTAAATCTGACTTATTCAGCATAAATGAAGTATGTGGCTTAAGCCAATTATCAACTCATGGACTTTTGTTGGCTTCCTTTGGGTTTATTTAAATAGTCTGGAAAAAAATGAATAAAAGAAATAGGAGATTCATAATATTTTATGTGAAGGATTAACTTCACACAAAAAAGATTTAACACCTTTTCATGGAGATTGACTATGGTATTAAAAAGGAAGTAGAGGGGAAATCAAAGCAATTAATTCATATTAGTGTTTATATTGTAATCCCAATTCCCCAAAATGAGAGGAAAAGAAAAGACCTAATCCTATGAGACTCACAGGTTTTCTAGTCTTGAATATAAATTGGGTTGGAGATAAACTAGATACAATTAAAATATGAGATCAGAACTTTGGAGACAGAAGAGCAGACTGGGAAAAACATGCAGCTTTTTTGGTAGAGGTTTTATGAAAATGGCCCAATCTCAATAATTCAATGGAAAAATATTTTGAGAAAAAAACATGCAAAGGTAGGCTGTATTTGTGAAGTGCATGCAGGTTCAGCAGGTAGGAACTAAGTCTCCCCAACCAAAGTTGGGAAATGACAAAGAGGGCAAGGAAGGATGTCACTCCAAAGCCCAAAATTCAGAACCATGCCCTCATAATTTTATCCTTTTTTTTTAAATTTATTTTATCTGGACTCGCAGATGAATGATGAAGATTGAGGACCTGAAAGTCATTGAAGTACTGAACAGTGAAGGGCAAATGACCATCATATTCCATTCATTCTTTAAATGTCACTAGAGAAACATACCTTTACAGCCGGGACAAGGCCTAGATTTAAAATTTTGAGTGTAAAAATTTATTCATATTTGTGAAACATAGAGGTAAACTCAAAATTTTCCAAGGAAGTTTTTATCATCAGTAAGACCCAAATATACCTAGATCCACTGTTTACCAATGGATGTCAGCACTGATTGAAACTAACTCCAATCTGTTCAATATATTCATAGAATACTACAAACAACAATCTGGGACCAAATACTTGCGCACATCATCATCCGTACAGCACCTGCAGAGATCTATAGGAGGAGAGAGGTAGTGATCACAGTGATGATAGTAAGAACATTCGGTCTTCAACCTTAGAAGTAATTCTTGAGAAACTTAGCTTTATTGATTCTCAAGAACTAGATAGGATAAAGAAAAAGTTGGGAGGCTGCTAATTGGAAGAGAATTTAACTCTGATGAGGTTTCAGCTATTACCCGTCAAGTGTGATCTAAAGTTAAAGAAATAAAAAAAACTATCGACTTCCTTCCATGATCCAGTCTGGTTAAAACAGAAACTCTGAAAATACACTACTCAAGAATATCTGAAATTTGCCTGAAAACAAGAAGTTTAGAACTTTAACTTACCATCTTCTAAGAAACCTATACTTCAAATATTTAAGATGCACTGCTAAATGTTAAGGATACTGAGACCAGAACAAAAATATTGGGGGAATCAATATGTGGCATTCTTAGCACATGAGTACAACATCATTATGAATGGCATGACAGGCTTTGTTTATTCTATACCTACTCATATTTGGGTGTGAGTTGCACCTACCTATTCACATGTGCTTGGAATTTTTTGAGGATGATAGGCACTCACAGCCAGTATACTTCTCAGCTGAGGGAGAACCTGAAGGAATCTGTAGCAACAATGTTGCTAACAGCTGTTGTTGGGGTGAAAGATCAACAACAAGAGCACACAGAAGGGCTGCTAGCACATGTCCTTTGACCTGCTTTTCTAAGGAAAGCAACTTTAAGGTGTTAACAATCTTACTTTAATTAAACACACATATACCATTCACTTAGTTCAGGGGGAAAAGCCTGAACTTCAGGGCAAATACAAACAGAAATTACAAACAGAGACAATATAAAAAGATCAATATTTCTTTCTAACCAGATCACAATACATAGTTACCAGAGAATCCCCAACATCTGGATTTTCAAAGCTGGGGGCTCTTAACAACAGGTACCTAGAGTCTCATCTGGTCAAATCACAGGACACCCTTCCAGTGAGTGAGAGCCCCAAAACAAAACACCAACCTCAGATCTTATAGCTCCTTCTCAGGATCACAACCATGCAACTCAAAACCATGTGACACTTCTTCAGGGTCAGAGGGCATCACAACCATGTGACTCAAACCATGTGAACTAGGCTTTCTTGCTTCTTAAGCAGGTCAAAGTCTCCCAATTCAATCAAAGAAACAAAAGACAACAAAAAATCCACTGGGCTTGCCATCACATTTGAAAGGCAAGATTCATCAAAGGTACTTGCCCACCTCAGCAGTCCAAAAGAGAAAACAAAAAAAAAAAATCCCATCCTAATTACCATAACAGAATCTTACTACAAAACTAGAACTTTAACTTGGAAAAGCCCTAATAGAAACAAATTATAGCAAGATGCCCAAGGTCATTGTCAGGCACTTCAACAAGAAGACATAGTTTTGCTGAGAAACCATTTTGTTCATTGAATGCACACATTAGCAGATAAAGGGACAGCTAAACCATACATAGTTGTTGAATGATTGTATAGTTTATCTATTTATGGAATGGATAGAATCTGATGAGGGTCTATGTTGGTAAGCAAAATGGGCTCCTTAGCACTTAGTTCAACAGGTGCCGTTGAGGAGTTTGGCTTTTGTTTGCTTTGAGTGATTCAGCTATTTCATTGAATCTTGCTAAGTGCTAAGCCCTATTAGGTGTATAACCTATGTGGGTGTGGATTGATGACTGAGGTGGGGCCCAAGGTGGGGCTGGCTAAGGGGAGGTGTTGACTCCAGAGCCGACCTGGAAGCAGAGCCAACCTATGTGTAGACCGAGGAGTGCCGAGCAAGGACTTGAGGCCAGTGGGTGATCTTCTTACTGGAGAGGGGAAGCATGAATATGATTTGGTTTAATACCATCATATTTTTCTGTGGCCTCCTGGTTACTCTTGTGAGGCAGACTTATTGGGCCTGGAAGCTTTTGATCAAAATATCAAAATGGGGAGACTGGTTCGTGGGTCTGTTACTTTGGAGCCTGAATAAATGCTTTAATTCTTCTGCCTTCTACTCAGAGAATTCCTTATATCCTGCAGTTTTGAACCTTTCAGACATATATATGATTCTCTTTTAAATCGTAAATTCTGCCTTCCTACTACAGGGTCTTGTAAAGATATTTCACTATATCCACTTTTTGCTTATAGTTAGTTGAACTTCCTATTTGTGTAAATATAAACTAAGGGACAATTACTTCAGCAGAGTGTTTTAAAAAATATAGCAAAGGACATCTACAAGTTGGGTAAAAACTGTCTCACCAGATAATGGCTCAAAAAGAGACACTTGAAGAGTAGAAGTCTTGATGTGAATTCAACAATCAATTCAATCAGGGAGAGATGATAGAACATAGTGGTAACTGCTTTCTTGCATAGAACTTCAATCATATAGATCACTAAAGTTCACACAGGGAGACTGCTCATGCCAACTAGAGAGCTAGTTGCTGGCTACCCTATTCCCTCCACAAATATAGGTTTAGAAATGTACCATTATATTTTCAATGAACAGGATGGTTAGTTTCTTCCACCAACTATCTCACGGGAGAGCTGTATCTGTTTGATTATGATTATGTTAGCTTATGATGCTATAGGGGAAACTTGAGACGTAGTTCATACATATAGATATCTGATAGAAAACAGATAACAGTATAACTGTTTATCTATATGATGTGTACCCTGAATGTTATGGCATATCTTCATTGATATGTAGTAATTATCATATGATTTTAGTATGCTCTTTGCTGTTTACATATATTTGCTTTTGTGCTAGTAAGAGGCACATACTTATATATTGGTATATTACCTATGCTTCAGGTATATCATCTGTGAATAGATATGCTCTCTATTTACCTGTTCAAAGTTCTTTATTAGTCAGTCAGTTATTCTCTAGGTGTCCTTAGATTATTGTTACTCTGTTTTGTTTTACTGTTGCAGACATTTTCTTTTGTTCCCTGAATATGCTATGGTGCTGTGTACATATATATCTTGCCTGTAATTTAGCACTTTAGTCTCTGAAGCAGTCTGTCAAACAAGGTTTTACACTTTACTATATCTATTGCATGCATTGTTGATATACTTTTGTAGAAGAAAGCACTCTAATTTAGAAAAGGCCTGACTCAGGCTAGTCCTCTGGTAGTTTAGTTTCAATACTGGAATGAAATAAGATACTCATACATCATTCAATAGTCATCAAAAGGAGATTTATTTAGCTATAGCAGAGAAAGGATATACCATAAGGCTATCCATCAGGAACCCTGCAAGATGATTCAGTTAAGTGAAGCTACCCTGACTGTGAGCTGCCCATCATGTGCTTCCAACCAAGCCTTTGAGGCAGAATAGAGCTCCTTGGCTTGTTTTGTACTAAGGTAACCAGGGTCTGATATAAACAGTCTGAGACTTTAGTATTCTCAGTCAATTAAATCTCAAAGACAGTTTTAATACCTGTAAAAGATAAAACTAGCTCAACTCTCATGGAGCCTCTGAATCTACCCACTCTGATATTACTACGCTTCTGCTTGGTTGAATAGCCATGTTAATGTTCCTTTATTTTTTAAAATACTATGATGTATAAGTACCAAAGTCAGGTATAGTACAGATAATATTTACAAGAGAATAGAGGAATATAAAATTTCTGAGCCCTGGGGGTGAATGTAGTGCTGCCTTGGCATTGCCAAAGATGCTGTGACTGACAAGTAAGCCCCCTTCATGCTAGGACAAACTTTGATACAAGGGATGATGGAATCAAAAGTCTAGGCTTTTGGCAGTAAATGGGGGAGGGAAAGGGTACAGTACCTGAACTATTAAACTAAACTAAATTGCCATATATATATGTCTATATGTGTGTATATATGTGCACACACATATGTTTGGGTATGTGTATATATGTATATAATTATTCTATGCATATTTATATTTATCAGTTCTTTCTCTAGATAGAGATAGTGACTTTCTTTTTTAGAGTTAATTTTGGTATTTATAATAGTGAAAAAAGTTGTTCTTAAAACAATATTGCTATTGCTGTATACAATGTCATCTTGGTTCTGCTCATATTGTTCTTCATTGTTTCATGCAATTCATATCATGTTTTTATTTATTTTTTTTTTCCTTAAAATCACTGAGCTCATCAATTCTTACAGGACAGTAGTATTCCATCACGATCATATACCACAACTTGTTCAGCCATTCCCCAATTGATGGGCATCAATATAATTTCCAGTTCTTTGTCACCATGAAGAGAGCTGGTATAATCATTTTAGAACATATAGGTCCTTTTTCTTTTCCCCTAATTATCTTCAGAAATAGATCAAATAGTGGTATTGTTAAGTCAAAGAATATAAGTAGCTTAATAACTTCGGGCATAATTCCAGATTGATCTCCAAGATGGTTGGATCACTTAACTATCACTTATTTTTTTTTTATTTTGAAACATGGTTAACCATTGCAATGCCAAGCTATGTATATCATTGTAGCAAAAGAAAAGGCTAATAGTAGAGTACTGGAGAGGGAAGAAAGATTTGAGACTGTGGCATTTTCGAGTTGGTTTTTTGGATAGAGCAAACAAAAACAACAAACAAGAAATAATTATTTATATTTACAAGTCCCCATGTTGGTTGGGGTACAGGCTTATGGTGAGACCTTTGCCCCTCACCCCAAAAGAGTTTCAGTCCCATTTGTCTAAGGGCCCTGGAAAATCCCACCTTGAAATTTCCTTGGATTTCCCTACTTGATTTGACTTTCCCTTGAGGCTATAAGCTTTTTATTATAGCTATGCCCAAATCTCTGTTACCTTTAACCTAATCTAGCCCACCACTGTCTGTTATCTCCAGATAGCCTTCAGCTACTTCTCACCTTTAATCCCATTTTCCAGGCCACTGGCCACGCTCATCCAGATACTTCATAGATTTGACCCAGCTTACTGGCCATTCTCATCAAACCCTACCTAGACCATCCCACTCCAGATACCCCAGACTACTTGGCCAACCCTAGATCACTCTCACAGTCTTTCTATATATTAGATCCATCTTGCTTCCATGAAAATGTTCAGATTCAATCTGGCCTGTTGCCATTAGTGATACAAATGCTCAGATTCCTTAGGAGTCTACTGAATATGTCAGATCATTAATAAACTTTGTTTTTCTTTAGCTGCAAGAAGGCTTGGGTCAAATTCATTCAGGCAGGACTGGCATGTCACTATTTCATGGTCCCAGTGACCCTAAACCTCAACACCCAGAGCAAAAAGAATTACACTTGGATCTCTCTCACTAAACGATGAAAGAGTCTGAAGTGTAGTGAGTTGGAGATAGTGACTAATAGTTACTGGGACTGGGAATAGTCACCAATTAACAGGCATTGAGGGACTATTGCCACAGCTGCTTTTGAAAGGAAAACTTCCCCTTTTTAGAGAGAAGTTTTAGCTTAATCACCATTTCTAGAAAGCCATTCAAACCAGTTTACCAAATATGACTATTTTAAAGCTGGCAAGACCCTCTCAGGAGGCCTACTGTTATAAATGTACTCATGTTGTCTAGGAAAAAACAATACTCATTGGGAAGCCCAGAAGGTTTTAATTATATTTTACATTTTTTTCATTATGAATAAATGGGTGAATCCCCTGAACAGAATACAAAAGAGTACAAGGTCTCAGATGGATGCCAGTCCTTTTATTGACTCTCAATTCAAATCTCCTTTCAGTCTCTTCATTGGCCAGATGCAGCCCCCTGACTGCCCACATTATGCCCTCCTCAAATGGCTCATTTAAGCATGCTTACAAGCCTCTAAGCTTTTACCTGCCAGAAGCCTTGCCTCTGCTAGATCACAGTCTGATCAGAACTGGTTCTAATCAGTCACCTGACTTACATTCTGCTAAATCTGGGGGCGGGGGAGATACTTTCAACTAGGTGGGAACAAAACTATTTCTACCATTTATCACAATTTCCCCCTCTTTTCTTTTATTCAAATTTTTGTTTCCACATCTTTAATACTCCCTTAATCTCTTTATCATGAGAATTTTTCCCCTTAAACATCACCCCTTTAAGTAAATATGGGAAGGGTTGATTTATACATTGACAAATAAAAAGTGGCAGTCCCCTTTATAAATGCAGAAACAGACATCCAAAAGAAAATAATAATACAATTGTACCTTTAAGATTCAAAAGTTTCTTCACATACAGATGTCTGGTAGGGAGCATCATCAATGAAATCCTCTGGTCCTTGGTATTTGTTCCAGCCATCTCCAGCACAGCATCCCAGCATCTTCTTCTTGTCTTCTTCTAGGAAACAGGTTTCTATCCATTCTCCTAAAAGAGTGATGTTAGCACAATTTTAAATTACCACTTCTAATCTTTATACCCTGATCATGTTTTGTAAATTCAAAATTGGAACCTTGACCAATTGTCGTACTTAAGAAATTCACATCAGAACCTAGTTTCTTATACTTTACAGTAATCCATTAAGAATTTCCTCACCAGGAGGATGAGATTTCACCAAGGAATTAACAGC
>CM053622.1:404814331-404838777 GCA_028646595.1 Phalanger gymnotis
TCTCTTTCAGTAGATCCCAGTAACTCCTGACCTTCTCCCCTCCTTCCCTTCTACCAGATGGGGAAAGGTAAAAGTTTTCTCTTCTTATCTAGACAAAAGGAGGGGAGAGGGAGTAGAGGAAGGTAGTTTCAAAGCAGTGCCAACTTTTTAACCTGAAGGCATCCCAAAGTCTCCCTCCAAAAAAAAATTCCTATCTCTCCACTCATCTCTTCTTGGGTCACAAAATTTCCCTATCTGCCTTATCTTCAACCCCTGGTACCACCCAGAGACTCACAAAATTCAAGACTTCACACAGAGTGGATAAGAATTTATGACAAGATGATTCCAAAAAATCCTTATTTTAGTTAACAGCCTCAATTCTTGATTGAGTACAATCCTTAATCTAACAATATCTAGATTATAAGAATTGCCTTTCATAAATTTCCAAAGTATTGTAACAACTAAATTCCTAGATATTACAAAGTGCCAAATTGTCACAAAATCCTTCTATACACAATTGACAGAAGTTATAAGAAGAGATCTCACAAAGCCTTAGTTAAATATCTCATGAATGCTACAAGTGATAACAAAACAATTTTAACTGAAATCCCTCTTAAAGACCAAAATTTCTAAGTTTATGATTTCTTAAGTTACAGACAGTACACTTCTTAACAACATTTAAATCATAAAAATATAATAATGACACAAACATTTTTATGTATTTAAAACTTGAAACTACCCATTCTCAAATTAGGTGTCTGCATTTCTAAGTCTCCTTAAACATGGAGTTATTCATCTCATAATCACAGTATACATTTTCAGAAATAGCGCAGATTTCACAAATCTGCTGTAATATTACTTGTTTATAAGCAAATATAAGAGTTTCCAACTATCACATTTTTATCACACTCTTTTTAAAAGATCAGTTCATATATAACAAAAACCAGATTAAAATTGCTTTTAACACATTTCAACCTAACAAGTCTCTCAAATTTTATAACCTAAGAGAACTCTAAAAATATAATTTAGAAACAAGATGACATCAATTACAATTCTAGATTATCACATATAGAAATTACTGATCCTATTACTTTTGGTATTTATATATTCCCTTAAATACATTTTATTTAGCTGTATGTTCCCAGCACTGAGCAACTCTTCTTCTGAGCCAACCACTGCCTCTGGCCCAGGTATTAGGAATATTTGCCTGGCCATGAGTGACTTTAGGAAAAAAAAAAAAAGATTTTTGTTCCATATCATTACTTACTTTTATAACTCATCCAGATTTGAAATTCCCACCCTGACCCTCACTGTTTAGCTTTTACCAAACCTCACCTTAGGCATTCCAGTTCTTTACTCCTTAGATTAGCTTAGCCAAAATAAAAGGCCTAAGGAATTTGAAGGAGGTGTGGCCTTCCAAGCAAAAAGCTTTAGACTCTTTAAAAAGTCCTCTAAAGATGAGGAGGGAGTGGCTATTAAGAGCACATGGGTTTGCTGCTCCCCCACCCCTCTCATGTTCATATACATTAATTCTTTATGCCAAGCTGAAATATTTTTTAGATTCCCCTCCATTTGTTTGCCTCTGATAGCATGGGAGGTGGATCCCTTTCAGTTGCTAAAGAGAATTGACAAAGGTGAGTTGAAGAGGGGTACAGGATTATCAATAGTAAAGAACTCATCCTAGGTAAATTACATTTGGTCCTGGCAGCCCATTTGAGAACAAAGGAGCTTGTCTTTTAGAATGCTAGTTTTCAGGTGACTAGCTTAATTTCATACCCCTAGTATGTGGCTTGAAATCATAATTTTATATAATCTCTGTGGAAAAAAAATTCAATTATACTTTACAGAGGCAAAGTTTAATAATTACACAAGTCAATGTCTTTACTATAGTCAATACCCAGATTCAATAAGAGCTTTCATTACTAATTAATCAGCCTTATTTTCCAATCAGGCTACAAATTCTTTTAGTTTCAGCCCCTGATTGATAGATTCAACCCAATCTTCCAACCTAGAGTGGGGAAAGAAGTAGCTAAAAACTTGTATAGGGAGACAAAACATAAAAATTTCTAAAACACACAGACAAGATATTAGACAAGACACCACACACAAATGATTTAGAATTCAAATTCAGACCCATCCCAAATATTAAATTAAAAATAACACATTTTATGCTTCACATCTCCAAATCACCTCAGGCTGTGTGTTTCCAACACAAACCTTTTCTTTTCTGTGAAGTGGTGAATGGCTAGAGGGCCAGACTGAATCTAAACTGAGCTAGATTGAACCTCAGTACCTTCATGGAGGCAAAATGAGATTTACATGCAGAAAAGACTGTGGGAGGGATTGAGGACTGGTCAAGTAGTCTGGGGTGACTAGAGGAGGGGTTTAGGGAGGGTCTTGAGGAGGAGTCTAAGAAGGATCTTGATGGAAGTGGGGTGACTAGAGGTCATATTCCAGGAACCAAGAGAATGGGATTTTGATGGGATCAAAGGTGGGAAGCAGCCAGAGGCAATCCAGAGGTAACAGACAATGCAGGGTTAGACTAGTTTAAGGGTAACAGAGATTTGGGAATAGTAATAATGGAAAGCTTAGGGCCTCAGGGGAAGGCCAGATCAAGTGGGAAGATTCAATGAGAGTTCAAGGGAGCTCCCATCATCCCCCTTCAAACAAATGGAACTCAATTTTTGGGGGGACAAGGGGCGAATATCTCCTCTTTTGAAACTGCTTCCTTCTGGCAAGGGGTGTAGAGTTGTCCCTGCCTCAATGGGTCCCATTCAAGGGGTACATGGTCTGAGCAGTGTGTGGGATGGAATTTTCAAATAATAGGAGAGACATCTTTAGGAGAAACAAAGTAAATTTATTTTATAAACCTTGCAAGATTTGGGCACACCTCCATAATGGAGGAGGTGAGGTAAAAGGGAACTTGCCTTAATTTATATTCTTAATGAAAAGATTCCCACCCACCTCTATCCCTTCTCACCATTGGCTGGGAGGTGGGTTTACAGTCTATGTGAGAAAACTAGACAGAGGACCAAGGTTGATCTAGTCCACTCATGTTTTCCCTATTGGAACTCTACTGCTGGGGTGGCATCTGAAAGTCTAGGAGAAGAAATGGTGTTGGGGTGGGGGAGAGACCTTCTTGGAGCAGAGAACAAATAGCTCACAGGAAGTTCATTATCTTCTAACATCTGAGAGAGAGGGGGAAAGGCATGCCCACATCTCCAGGCCCTGACCTTCCAGAATCACAAGGCCAAATCCCAAACCTCTCCTACTCCCTTAGACATACCCTGTGAAGTCTTCACAATTATCCATCCCATTCAGCAGTCATCTGGAAGGTGACCCCTTGGAGCCTGGAGGAGACAAAACTGGCAAGGAGGTTAAACAAACAAGGACCAAAACAGCAGTGTAGGAGTACAAAGAAAGGACAAATTCCCTGGCATAAAAGTCAATTTCCTTGGAAAACCTAGGGTTCTAGTGAGTGCTATTACTTCTGCCTTCTAGGCAGGAGTCGCAGGGGACAGGGATTTGACCTCTATGTTGTGGTGGAGAATGATTATCATGTACCTAGTTCTCCTAACCACTTGTTCTGTGTACCACACTGTTCTAGGGTTCAGGAGTGTGTGGCACACTCTAAGAATTAGGTCAGGGGTATCTAAGTGCAAGGCTTGATATTTGGTGAGCCTGTAACTAGCCAGCCACTGGTGGGTCTCTGCTTCTAGGATGTTCTGAACTTGATGGGGAGTAAGACCTTCCAGGGGCTAGTCAGCTAGAAGTTTAGAAGCTTCCTCAATTAGAGTGCCTGCGGCATCCTCCGGGTCTAATTGTTTTGAAAAATAGTCAACTGGCCTGGAGTAAGGTCCTAAGGACTGGGTCATGATTCCCAAAGCCTGTCCTCTCCTTTCATCAACGTACAGAGTGAAGGATTTTTCTAAATTGGGTAAAACTAATGCTGGAGTGGTGGTCAATTTAGTTTTCAATGTCTCAAAAGCTTAGCCTGATTGGGGCCCCACTCTAGAGTGAGTGAGTCAGGACCTTGAGTAGCAATTAATGATTGAAGTCCCTCCTAGACCTTGGGCTTAATTGGATATTGAAAGTGATGGGGGGAATACTTTAGGATCTCTAAGGGGAACTATGGCTGGGGTGGCAGAAATAGTTCCCCCAGGAATTCCCTGATCCCAAACAATTGTCTCAACTGTCTCCCATACCTCCAGGGGAACATGGGGAGGTATAATAAAGAGAAGGAAAAGGGAAATGTGAGGTTTAGCTAGAGAAAATTGGCTCCCCAGTTTTACCATCAGGTCCCTTCCCAATAAGGGGGCAGGGTCAGAGGAGAACATAAGGAAGGAATGTTCAAACAACAGATCCTCAAGTAAGCAGGAGAGGGGATATGTCTGAAGGCATCCCTTAATTTCTCCTTGGATGCCCATGATCCAGGTCGAGGGGCATGTAGGGCCAGAGTAATTGGTTAAAACAGAGAATGTAGCCATGAAAAAGTGGGTAACCTTTCCTTCAGCCTCAATTTTTGCCCAGGGCTCAGTGAGAGAGGTGGAGAAAGTGGGAGCACTGCCAAGCCTGAGGCTAATTTTTTTTTTTCCAATTTTGTAAAAGACGACCCAAAGGTGATTTTTTGGGGAATTAAAAAGATTATCCTATTATAGGTGTAGGGGCTGGAAGTCCTTCCCTCCCTCCATAAAGTAGGATTTGGGAGTAAGCCTTGGGAAACAAACAAAAAAAAATGTACCTGAAGTTTTCCCAATTCCCTAGTGGCCTTAAATGGAAGACAAGAATCAGCAGCTCAGTGGAAGCAACATTAGAGGTCTAAGGCTAGTAATTAATACCAAAGCATCTAAATTACTGTGATGAGTTGTAAGTGGGAAAGATCTTCTTGTTTGGTCTGGATTTACAGTCATTCCATGGCTTAAGAAAGAGTTAAAATTAGTGTTTGAACCTATCATATGGATAAGATTCAAAGATCTTATTCTTTCAGAATGATGAGTGTAATTAAAAAAGGGTAAAAAAGCTTGTGAAAAATTGTAAGGTTAAAGTCAGAAACCTCTTTTGTTTTTGTTTTAAGGAGTAGGAGTTGAGTATAGTTATGATAGTGAAGAGTAGTAACTTATGAGCTAGCTTGTGCCATTTTAATGGGAAACTGATTTTACTTAGATTTGTTATTTAATGTGGAATTAGGACATGAGTAGGAATGTATGCAAACTACTCAAGACTCACCTTAAAGATGTTCTCATTGTTTCAAGGAGTTTTGAGAGCAGTGGTCTATGTTTGTGTCCATTTGAACATGGTTAATAACTGAACAACTTCTACATATGGATAATGTTTCATAAATCTGTTTTCTCTATATGATTTGGGATCTTTATGTTTATACATCCCAAGTGTTTTGTTGTTTGCTATTAAGCATCTTGAAGCAAAATCATTTGTGTAATGTTGAACTTAGGAAGAGAAAAAAATCTACTTAGCATGATTACTAGTTATATCAAGTTGTGAGAAGTCTCTTATTGTTACCAATACTAATCTAGGAGATGTGACCCTTAAGGGCTGAACCCACCTGAAGCTCTGATTATTGGAACTTGCTATTCAAGACCTTATGGGACTGTTAACTGATATTATTCTTGAGTCTGATTCCAGGTAAAATCATCAAGGAAAGTTATTGAGCCAATGACCCCTGGTATCAGCAACCCTCTGGGGTTTTACATCTATGAACTGCAGGGGTTGCTCTCATGGGAAAGGCTGGGACAATGACTATTTGCATGAACTAAGGTAGGATTCTCCTGAATCAATTTCCTCTATGTCAATATCCCACCTGGCTGACTTGGCCAGCTATATAACTTTTGCTTGGAACTGGCATGATGTTAGGTAAGCATTATTCCCTTACTGTACAGTTATATTCCTATTCTTCTTTTATAGCAAATTTCTATAATCAAGAAGTTTTATAAGCACAATACTAAATCTTTTAAATAATAGATTTATACTGAACATCTCTGAGTTACTATAGTAAGATGCAAGTATAAGATTTGAGCTATTTGGCCTAGCTCCTAATCCTTGTCAGTCCCCTCCCAAGTTTGCAAGTAATTTAATCTAAATTAGAGAAACCCATTGTGTTTTACTCAAACTTGGGTGGAGATAGATTATTTTATCTAGATCACCCAAGACTGGGAGCAGGTCTGGTATTTTTCCAGAAACTTCTTCCTATATTTGGACTAGGAACAGATAGTGCAGGTTTATACAGATTAATGAAGAGAATTCCCTAGGTTGAAATTAACGCCATAGTTTGTGAAAGTAGGACATTGGTTTCTTGATTTGAAAATCAATAGACAGTTATAAAAAGCTAGGAGGAATAAAAATGAAGGATACCATGTGATTCAAGACTCTCTTATTCACAATTATAAAGGGGGAGTCTGCACTCTTTTAACACATCGTGCTGTGTTTATATCAGTAATTCAAAGTAGATGGAGATACACATTTCAAACATCCTGGAAAAGGCTCAATGGATGAAGGAAGTTCATAGTGAGCTTCTTTTCTCTGGATCATGGCACAGTTCCTGGGGCTTATGGCTTTTATCACTCCTTTCTCCTATCCTCACATCTCTTTTTATTATCTTTCTCTTCTCAATCTTTGGGACTTGCCTACTTGATATGCTAACCAGATTTGTGTTTTCTAGACTATCTGCTGTCCACCTGCAGATGGTCATGCAACAAGAATACCAACCTATTCCACACTCTCCTCATCCCTCAGACACTCCTGCAGCCTAGTTTTACTCCCCCTCCTACCCTTGATCAGGTAGAGACAGCTCTTTGTCCTCTCCAGCAGGAAGTAAAGAAGAGATTTGAAGAAGCATTTGCATGGATATTCCTTGAGGGGGGAATGATGAAGCAGATAGGAGCCTTTAAGGCAGATGGAGCAAACTTAATGCAGAATATGAGATATGAGATGGAATGCAGGATGTGACCAGCCAGAAAGTGCTCAAAAAGACTATGCATTGATGTTCCTCCCACCATGGTCTCATCTGTATACATTCCCAATGCACACTGGACTACCTGACATTCCAGAACAGCATTTCCCCTCCCCTTTCCTGTTCCCTTTGCTTGTCTGTATACATTCACAAAGATACTCCAGACTACCTTACATTCCAGATGTTCCAGAGCAGCACTTTTCCCCCTCCCCTTATCCCATTCCCCCTCCCATTTTCTTAAAATATAGTAACTCCTCACTCCCACTTTCCTGTCAGCAAACTATATATAGACCAGACAGATAACCTGACTAAGTGCTCTGTCTCCCATGGGGAGCAGGGCCCACTGGGGCTCTGGCCTCCCATAAGGAACAGAGTTCACTAGGTGCATTGCCCCAATAAAGGCCTTTACTAGATATGGAGATAGTCTGAGTAAATTCTTTCAAGACACTGCAACCCACACATCCATTCTTCATCATTACTAAACTAATTAATTATGAAACTATTACTAGACTAATAGATGTAGACTTTAATTATTTGGAGTTGTAACATGAAGTTAGCATCAAATTTATTTTGTTTGGCACCAAGGGCCAGAACCATGAGCAAGGGGGAAGAATTGCAAAGAAGGAAATTTAGTCTTGATGTTAGGAAAAATTTTTTAACAATTATATCCATTCAAAAGTAAACTGGGCTATTTCAGGTATACTGGGCATATTTTAGCTCTTGATAACATTTCATATTATTCTCGTGGAGAAGCTTGGGAGATTAGTCAATGGGATTAGCCAACAGTACAAAATTCTGAACTGGTGTGATGATTACACTCAAAGAGCACTTAGTTGTTTAGGTTTTTTTTGTTTGTTTGTTGTTTTCAATAGTTCAATGTCAGTGTGGTAGGAGATCTCTAATGGAATGTCAGGCATCTGAACCTGACCTGCTGCTGTTCAAAATTTTTGTCTGGGACTCGGATAAATGCCTCATTGGTATGCCCATCAAACCTATAGACACAAAGCTGGTAATGATAGCTAAAATAGCTTTCTTTATTCGATTATTTGAAGCTTGTCATGCAAAGCTGGTACTAGATTTATTCTATTTGACCCCAGAGGTCAGAACAATGAGCAAAGGGTAGAAATGGCAAAGAGGCAAATTAAGTCTTGATGTTAGGAAAAATATTTTTAAAAATTGTATCTGTTCAAAAGTGGAGTGGGGTGCCTTGAGAGATATATTCACCCTCCTTAAAAGCCTTTAAGCAGAGACTAGATGATGATTTATGGTGTGGTCTATTTTCTTTTTGTGTTGTGAAATATGATTATTAATAACCAATATTCAGAGCTCCCGCTTTTCCAAAATCCTGACTTTAAATTCAGTTCTTTTCTTCAGAAAGACATTACATTACTTTGATTCTCCTTAACTAGGTCAGGTCCCACCTAATCTTGCAAGGAATTTAATCTGAAGTAGGGAAGCTCTTTGTGTTCTACTCAAGTTTGATGGAGACAGATTATTTTGTCTAGATGGCCCAAGGCTGGGAGCAATCTAGGATAACTGGGAGTAATCTGTTATAGCTGGCAGTAGTATGGTATAGAGATATTTTCTCTGTCCAGGGGTGAAATGATGATAGAGTGGCATCAACCCATGTTGGAAGGATATATTAACTATGTAGCCTGACCCCAAAAGTGAGCTCATTTTCTGACTGCCCTGTCCAGCCCATGAATTCATATATACACTCCCTGCTTTGAGAAAAATGAGAAATAAATGTGCATACAGCTTAATTCTGTCTTTCTTTCTTAGACCAAACTCTGGAGGTTGACAGTGTATAGGTTGGATTAGATGGCCACTGAAGTTACTTCCAATTCTCGGTTTTGTGAATGTATAAAATTTTTTCAATCAATAAAGAGAAACAAAATTGAAACAGACAAAAATAACTGAAGTGATAAAACTAAGTCTTTTTTTTTTCAAATCTGATGAAATAGACAAAGTGTTAGCTAATCCGATCTCAAAGAAAGGAAAACCAAATTGATATCATAAATTTTAAAAAGAGATACCAAATGAAGATAAAAATATGAAATTGTTAGGATCTATTTTGCCAAAAATATGGCATTAAAATTACAATTTAAATGAAATAGATGAATATTTATGAAAATACAAAATACCGATTACCCAAACCAAAAATGGATAATTTAAATAACCCATTGTCAGAAAAGGAAATTGAATAAGCCGTAAATGAACTTCCAAATAAGCCAAGGACACAAACTACCAGAGCCATAACAAACATTTTATAATTGAATTTAATCTATTTTGTTACATTTTATCTATCTGTGTTATTTATCTGTTTGTTACATTCTATCCTCCCCACCTCATACTAGAGAAAGCCACCATTTGACACAGATTTATAAATATACATAAAACCATACCATGTGTACTTGTATTTATCAGTTCTTTCTCTGGAGATGGATAGCATCTTCCCTCATAAGTCTTTTTTAGTTTGAGTATTTATAGTACACAGAATAACTTGGTCATCCAAAATTATTCTTTGAACAATATTGCTATTACTGTGTACAGCATTCTCTTGACTCTGCTCACTTCACTTTTCATTATTTCATTCAAGTCTTTCCATGTTTTTCTAAAATCGACCATCTCATCATCTCTTACACCACAGTAATATTCCATCGCCATCATGAACCACAACTTGTTTAACCATTACTCAAATGATGTTTATGCCCCAGTTCTTTGCCACCACAAAGAGAGCTATTATAAATATTTTAGAACATAGAAGTTCTTTTTTATTCTTTATTTTAATTTAATGTTTTATTTCCCCGATTTCATGTAAAAACAATTTTAACATTCTTTTTTTTTAATTTTGAGTTCCAATTTCTCTTTTTCTCTCCTCATTTCCCCCTCACGGAGAAGGCAAGCAAGTTGATACATGTTACACATGTGCAGTTCTGCAAAATGTATTTTCATTTAAGTCACCTTGTGAAAGAAAAGATCAACAAAAAATAAAAATAAATTAAGAAAAATTTTGCATTGATCTTCATTTAGACTCTATCAGTTGTTTCTCTGGAGTGAAATAGCATTTTTTCATCATAAGTCCTTCAGAATTATCTTGGAATATTGTATTGCTGAGAATAGCTAAGTTATTTAAGTTTACCAGCATATGAAATTGTTTTTATTGTACACAATGTTCTCCTGTGTCTGTTCATTTCGTTTTCATGTAAGTCTTTTCAGGTTCTTCTGAGAGAGTCCTGCTTAACATTTCCTATGGGACAATAGTATTCTATCACAATCTTATAAAACAAATTGTTCAGCCATTCCCAAATTGACAGATATCCCCTCAATTTCCAATTCTTTGTCATCATTAAAAGAGATGCTTTAAATATTGTTGTGCGTCTATATCCTTTTCCTTTTTTGTTATCTCTTTGGGATATAGACCTAGAAATGATATTGCTTGGTGAAAATGTATGCATGGCTTTGTTTTGTTTTGTTTTGTTTTGTCTCTTTTGCAATGTAAACATAGTCAAGTCAATGAGGATTTATTAAGTAGATTTAAGTACCAGACCATGTGCTAAGCATTGGGGATATGAAGAAAAGCAAAAAATAGTCTCTGAACACAAGAAACTCACAGCCTAAGAGAAAAAAACAACATTCAAACAGCTATGTACAAACAAGATATGTACAGGATCAGTTGAAATTAACTCAGAATAGCTAACCTGTCTGGGTCTCATCACCAAATGTGATTATTCCAGTGCTTTTTAAAAATTATTTATTTTATTCTGAACTTAAGAAATAAAACAAGCATTTCTATAACATAGTAGAATAAGGAGGATGAAAATGGAAATCTGTTATGTGTAACTTGCTATTACTTTGAAATACATAATTATCATTTAACTTTCTCTATTTTCTTCTTTTTTTCTAACCTCCCCCCTGTCCTGAACATAAAGAATTGGGTTTTCAAGGATTTTTTTTTTCATCTTTTTCCCTGATCACCTTGGGAAACAGGTCTAAAAGTGTTTTTTTCTGGGTCATAGAGTATACACACTTTTATAACTCTTTGGGAATAATTTCAGATTGTTCTCCAAAATTGTTAAGTCAGTTCAAAGTTCTGCCCTTGTGTGTTAATCAAAGTGTATAAATGTCCAAATTTTTTCACATCCTCTCCAGCATCTGTCATTTCCCTCTTCTATCATTTTAGACAACCTAATAGGTATGAGAAAATATCTCAAAATTATTTTAATTTGCATTTCTTTAATCAATAATGATTTAGAGCATTTTTCATGTGTTTAGAAATTGTTTTGATTTCTTCATTAAAAACTGCCTATTCATATCCTTTGACCACTTATTATTTGGGGAATGACATATATTCTTATAAATTCAACAAACTTCTCTATTTGAGACATGAGACACTTATATGAGAAACTGTCTATAATTTTTTCCCTATTTTTGCTTCCTCTCTAATCTTGGCTATACTGGTTTCAGTTATACAAAAAAACTTTATAATTTAGCATAATCAAAAACATCCATTTCACATCTCACAATGATCTATATCTCTTATTTATTCACAAATTCTTCTCCTATCCATAAGTCTCACAGATAATGTGTTTTATGTTTTTAGTTTTCTTATGATAACTCCTTTTATAGCTGAGTCATGTGTCCATTTTGTCCTTATGTTGGAAAATGATGTCAGATATTGATCTACACCTAATTTATTTTGTTCCACTTTTCCCAACAAATTTTACCAAATAGTGCATTCTTCTCCTCAAAGCATAAATCTTTGCATTTGTCAAACATAAGATTGCTATAATTATTTACTGCTGTGTGTTGTATGTCTACTCTGTTCCACTGGTCTACTTTTCTGTTTCTTAGCCACAAGAGTTGTGATACTTAGAGGTTTATAATATAGTTTGAAATCTGATAATGCTAAACTTCCTTCCTTTACATTTTTGTCATTAATTCCTTTGATATTCCTGACATTTTGTTTTTCCAAATGAATTTCATTGTTCTTTCATCTAACTCAATTTATGGGTTTTTTTTTTGGAATTTAATTAAGATGGTATTGAATAAGTATATTTGTTTTGGTAAAATCATCATTTTTTATTATATTGGTTCTGTCCACCAATGAATAATTAATATTTTACCATCATTTAAATTTGACTTTACTCATATAAAAAGTATTTTAAAATTGTGTCTATGTAGTCCCTGGGTTTGTCTTGGCTGGTGTACTCCCAGGTATTGTACACAGTATACAGTTATCCTAAATGAAGTATTTCTTACCATCTCTTCTTGCAGAGTTTTGTTGGTGTCATATAAAAATGATGATGATTCATGTAGGTTTATTTTATATCCTGCTACTCTGCTTAAGTTATTCATCGTTTCAACTAACTTGTTTTAAATCTCTAGGATTTTCCAAGTATATTATCATATCATCTGCAAAGAGAGCTAATTTTATTACCTTGTTGCCTATGCTGATTTCTTCCATATCTTTTTTCTTCTCTTATTGCTATCGTTAGCATTTTACATACAATATTGAATAATATTAGTGATAATGGACTTCCTTATTTCACTCTTGATCTTATTGTGAAGGCTTCTTGCTTATCCCCATTACAAATACTGCTTGCTGATATTTTAGATGGATACTTCTTATCATTTTAAGGAAAAATCCATTTATGTCTATGCTTCCAAGTGTTTTTAACAGGAATTAATGTTGTATTTTATCAAAAGCTTTCTCTGCATCTATTGATACAATCATATGATTTTTGTTGCTTTTGTTATAGACATAATAAATTATATTAATAGTTTTCCTTATGTTTAAGTATCCCTAAATTCCTGGTATAAATGCCATTGGTCATCATATATAATCTTTGTGGTATATTGTTGTAGTCTCCTGGCTAGTATTTTGTTTAGAATTTTTGAATCCAAATCCATTAATGAAATTGGTCTATGATTTTCTTTTTCTGTTTTTGCTGTTCCTGGTTTAGGTATCAGTGCCATATTTGTTTCATTAAAGGAGTGTGGTAGGACTCCTTCTTTGCCTATTATTCCAAAAGATTACTTTAATATTGTACTTAGTTAATCTTTAAATATTTGCTGTAAATCCATCTGGTCTTGATACTTTTTTCTTAGGAAGCTCATTTATAATTGGCTCAATTTCTTTTTTAAAAATGCTCTTCTATTACACTTAAATTATAAATTCGTGGTCATATGCTCAGGAAAATAACTCCTAATAATTGCTTTGATTTCATCTTCATTATTGATATATTCACTCTTGAAAATTTTTGATACTTGTAATTTGATACTTAACATCTTCACAAGTGCAAGTCCTTCCTTATTTTTCTAAATACTCTTGATTTCTTACACCACAGCAATATTCCACTCTTATACTGTCTAATTATTTTAAATAGTCAAAAACAATATTAGTCAATATGACTGAGATATGGTGTAGTTTCCATATTTTTCTCTTTTGAGTTAATCTATTTTAATTTTAACTTTGTCTGTGATCATGATGACTACTACTACTTTTTTCCCTAACGAATTCTACTGCTGATCTTTATTTTATGCGCGCACACACACGTGTGTGTGTGTGTGTGTACCTGTAACAACAATGTTACTTGCAGCTACTGTGGAGATGTAAGGCCAATAATAACAGCATGGAGGAAGGCTGCTAGCACAGGTTCTTTGATCTACTTTTCTAAAGCAAAGCAACTTTGAGGGGTTAACAATCATACTTTAATTAAACATACATATATTATTCACTCAGTTCAGGGGAAAAAGGCAACACCTTCAACTTCAAAGCAAATACTAACAGAAATTACAAACAGAAAAAAATAACACAAATCAACAGACAGGCTTCTAATTGTCTGACCATAGCAATACATGCATAGACCCAGGAGAAAAGCACCAACAACTAGATTTTCAAAGCTGAAGAGTCTCATCTGGACAACTCACACAAATACCCTTCTAGCGAGTGAGCCATATAGCAAAATGCTAACCTTAGAGTATATGTACTGTTTCTGATCAAGGACTCTTGATTCAAACAAAGGCAAGACTAAATCAAAGGCACTTGATTGCTTTAGTGCTGAAAAGCACTCTAAGAGAAAAAAAAAACATCAAAAAGTCCCACTTTTCTTGCCATTACATTAATGTGGTGTTAATGTGATTAAAGATCTTCCCTTCCGATTAATCCTATTAATAAGTCTCAGGTGGAGCTAGTGAAGAAAAGCTTGATTAAGGGAAGCTTGTGTGTGTGCATGTATATGTGTGTGTGTATATGTATATATGTGTATATGTGTCTGTGTGTATATATATATATGTCATATACATATGTGTATATGTAAGTATATGTATGTATATATGTGTGCATGTATGTGCATATGTGTGTGGATATGTATGGATATATATGCATATTTATGTACACACATATATGCACACACATAGTTATATACATGCATAGAGATATATGTGTGTATGTGTGTATATATACACATGTACACACATATACACATATACACATATGCATTCAGATATACAGATATATGTGTATATATACACATGTACATACATACGCATATGCATATACATACATATACATGTACATACACATATATACACACATGCACACACACATATATGTATATGTGTGTATAGGTGTGTATATGTGTTGTGTATGTATGTATGCATGTATGTATGTATGTGTGTGTCATGAAACTGCAAGCAGTAAGTCCTTGGGCTAGCTGGTTTAGGAGGTAGTCTCAGCTCTAGCCACAAAAATTTTCACCTCCTGGACAGTGTGGGGAGTTGGGAATCTGGGTGAGGAGGGAGGTAAAGATTAAGAGAATTTCTGCTGAGAAGGAACACTAAGTCTAGCTATGCTGCAAAAAATGTGGCCATGGATGAGAAGGAACCAGCACACACCCAGTTAGTGTAGAAGCAGTGGGGCAGGGACTTTGCTGTCTGTGGACACTTACAAGAGGGCAGAGTTCTTGGTTTGAGTTCCAGGCCAGATGTTGAGAAGTAAAGGAGAATCTGAGGCCCCTATACACCAGGACTAGAAGTGATTACAATAATAACTTGCTACAAATAAAAAAAAATATGTACATGAAGGAAAAAGAACCCAATTATTGAAAGTTACTACGAGAATAGAGAAGACCAGGGTTCATCTTCAGACAAGACTACTGGAGCAAAAATCGTCTCTCCTACTCCAAATAGTAATGTCAAATGGTCATCTGTCTAAAAAAGAATTCATAGAAGAACTTTTAAAAGATTTTAAAAATCAAATGAGAAAGATTGAGGAAAATTTATTTCAAAAAGAACAATCCAAGAAAAACAAGAAGATTATGAAAAGAAAGTCAACCAACTGGAAAAGGAGATCCAGAATCTTAAGGAAGAAAATGAATGATGCCCTGAAAATTATCACTGGGCAAGGGGAGGCCAGTGAAGTTATGAGACCAAGAAAAAAAATAAAACAAAATATAAGGAATGAAAAAAACAGAAGAGAATATGAAGTATCTCATAAGAAAAAAAATACCTTTCTGGAGAACAGGTCAAGAAGAGAAACCATAAGAATAATCAAAGTACTTGAGAGCTATGATCCAAAAAAAAAGAATCTTGATATAATAACATAAGGAATAATTAAAGAAAATTGTCCTGAAGTGTTAGAAGAGAAGGAGAAAGTAAAAATAGAGGCAACCCTACTCACATCAGATCTGGGGTAAAGAGAGAACAATATATACATTTAGAAGAGAATAATAGTCTTTTAAATTTGTAAAGAAATAAGAGTGTGAGGGAATACAATAAAGGAGAGACAGAGGTGGTAGAGCTGGTTCAGTTCTAAACCTATTCCCAAAAAGTGAGAGAGGAAAGAAAAGTATTTTTTTGTACAAATATCTATGTGAGTATTGTGTATGTGTGTGTGTGTATGTATACACACACAGATATTGTTTGTATGTGTATATACATGGACGTGTGTATGTGTGTACATATGCATTTTCATGTGTATGTGTGTGTGTGTGTGTGTGTCTACAAAGCTCTTACTGTGGTAGCCCAAGTTAGGAAACTAAAAAGAGATCTACTATAAGAAGACAGCTAAACAAAATTTTGTCAGATTAATGTAATGGAATAATATTGCCATAATAAGTGATAAAATGGACAGTTTCAGAAGAAAGTAGAAAGGCCTCTAAAGTGATTTAGAGTGAAATGAATAATACTAGGAAAAAACTTATACAATGATGACAACATTATCAAGAAAATCAATTTTAAAAGATATTAGAACTATAATCACCCCAGTGTTAAACTGTGGATCTAAAAGAATGAAGATGAAGACTATTAATTCCTAACAGAGAGGTGAGGAACTTAAAATGCAAAAAGAGACAAACATTTTGTACATGGCCAATGTGGGAATTTGTCTTCCAGGGAAAATTATGTATGAATTAATGGATTTCTTTTTTCTGTTTTTCCTATTTAAAAAATTCATTGTAGAGTATTGGGAAAGATACATTAAAAAGAAAAATATATATATTTCTTCCCCTTCTCTCTCATAAAAGGTTATTAAACATGATCTTGATATTTATTTTGATTCTTCTTATTAATATTTTGTAGATAAATGAAACTATTTTTCTTGATACCATTTACAAAGTAAGCACTGTCATTTTCTCCAATTTTTCATTTTCTTTTACTTTTTCAGATGTCTTTAGTCCCTTATTTACTTCAAAATTGTGTTGCTTCCCCACCCCCACATACACCTTCCCTTTGTATACTTAATCTGTTCCAGCTTCTCACTTTGTCTTTTTGGCACCATTTTTACTTCCTTATATAACACAGAAGTGACCATAATATAGATATCTAAATGTGTCAGTTTCATTGTCACTGATGGAGAAAAAAATGTTTGTTGTAGAAAGCTTTACATATTTCATTGTCAATCTCTGGTGGGGTCTGTGGATAACAAACATAAAACCTTGTTCAATAGTGGTGTTTGCAGTTAGAGAATTCAGTGATGTATTCTCACAATACTTCTAACCAATCTTCTTTTCTCTGTCATTCCCTTTACAATAGTTTATAGTGAAAATTATAATTTCATTGCATAAAAGTGCTTATATCATACAAATTATTAGCATCAAATTAAAAATGTACCTAAAATAAAATTATAAATATAGCTGGCTGTTTTATCTTTTTCATATTTCTCAATATTATATATGACTAGCAGATGAATCAAGTAAAAATTTTGGAATAAAGCAAATGGGTTATAATTTATGCAGTAGCATGAGAAAATAATTATCTTTAAGACAAAATGAATACCCAGTAATTTATAAAAATATAATAATAATACAAAATCAGTAGCCATCATCATAAAAAGTAATATCCCAGACTAATGATCCATTGGTGATATTCTTGCTCAGTCATTTGCAGTCAGGTCCAACTCTTCATGAAGCCAGTTGGGGTTTTCTTGGCAAAGATACTAGAGTTGTTTGTGATTTCCTTCTCCAACTCATTTTACAGATGAGAAGACTCAGGCAAACAGGGTTTAGTGACTTGTCCAGAGTCACACAGCTATTAAGTCTCTGAGTCCACATTTGAACTCAAGAAGATGAGTCTTCCTGACTCCAGCCTCAGCATTCTATCTGTTATGCCACCTAAACTGCCCTGACAACCAACAAAAAACACTAATAAGAAATGGTCTTTCATTGATAGTAATAATGGTTAATAAGCAAAAACCAATATTTTACAACTAATAAATATTAACTCCATTTCAGTTATTCATGAGCAATAGCTGATAGTTAATAATTAATAAGCAATGATAAATACTAGCAATAGCAACCAATAATACATAAATAGCCAGTAATTCTCCCTGGTCACATATATAATTTCATTACCTATCTGAGCAGATAAGCAATTGTCTGAGTGACAGAATAACTATTTCAGGTCACTGATAAGTATACAATAATGTAAACATAATAGGGACTAAGGGGAAACAATTATTTTCATTTCCTCACATTTTTATCTTCATTATTTTTTAATGTAGACAATCAAGTTTTAAGATGGAAAGTGAGTCATAATTTTTCTACAGTAGAGAAACTGTGTCACCAAAAGACCTAAGTTATATTAAACAGAGATAATCCAAGATTTATGTTTTTCAGCTTCCTTATCAAATTAGGTTTCTCTTCTCTCATTTTTCTTCATATTGCATAAAGAGAGCACAAATATTAAATCAGAACATATACTTTACATACCATTATGCAATTTAATTCATAACTAAATTAGTAATGAAGATAGCTAGTTTTTGCTTAGTAATTTAATATTTGCAAAGTATTTTACAAATATTATCTTGTGCTAAACTTCAACAGCTCTGGGTTCTATTATTATCCTAATTTTAAACATGGGAACATGAAGGCAGCAGGGATTATTTATTTATTTATTTTATTATTTACTTATTTACTTTTAGTTTTCAACATTGAGTTTTATAAGATTTTGAGTTCTAAATTTTCCCCTGCTTGCTCTATCCCCTCTCCAAGACAGCATGCAATCTGATATAGGCTATACATGCACAATCTACAATCATATTAAATATATCTCCACATTAGTCATGTTGTGAAAGAAGAATCAGAACAAAAGAGGAAAACCATGAGAAAGAAAAAAAAAACAGAGAAAATAGAATGCTTCAATCTGCATTCAGATGCCATAGTTCTTTCTCTGGATGTGGACAGCATTTTCAATCATGAATCTTTAGAAACTGTCTTAGATCATCGCATTACTGAGAAAAGCTGAGTCTTTCACAGTTGGTCATCATACAATATTGTTGTTACTGTGAACAAAGTTTTCTTGGTTCAGGCAGCAGAGATTTAAATAATTTGTCCAGGGTCACACAGATAATAAGTAATTGACACTGAAATTGAAATCAGGTCTTCCTGACTACAATTCTAACACTTTCTCCATTGTGCCACATAGCTGCCTAAGCAGTATTAATTTAAAAACAGAGTAATTTCAAAATCCAGAGAGAGAAGAGACTCTGACACTTCTCAAATTGTTGTTTTTTAAATTAATGCAAAAGAACATTTATTGAATTCCTATTCTTACTTAGTTCCAAGGGCTATGCTCAGTACTGGGGATGGATGACAACCACAGAAAGTTAGTCTAATTCAAGTTCACACTTTGGGGTGGAGATGGGGTGGGGGAGAAGACATATTATTAGAGAGTTCAATTGCTGGGTAAATGAAAAGACTTCAAAGTTCTAAGTCCTAAAAGTTGCAAGAATGCACCAGAGGAGCAGATTGCATGGCCCAGATAGGCATCTTTAGATTGTCAGAAGGTCAGATGATATTGGGATAATATAGGGCATAGAAACAGGGAAAATGGTAAAGCCAGGAAGCATTTAGAAAGCAGAGCCAGGGCAGATAGCAGGGTTTGTTTCACAGTCCACTTTACCTGAAGGAAAACTTGGTGGCTCCTATTACCCCAAGTCATGTGAGCAGTCAAGCAGTCTGGATTGGTTTCTAGTTGATTTGGGGCAAGAGTTGAGCAAGTCAGAGTTCAGTTGGATCAGACAGAGATGAGGATACCTGCCTTTCTCTTATTATTAGGATATGTGAACAATTTCTATATTTGTCTATAGTATATTTATAGCATGGTATATAGTATTTCATTTATATTATTGAGGAAAAATTAAAATAGCACACAGAAAAAACAAGAAAGCATATGAAGAAAATGACCAAAGATAGCCATGGAAGACAGGCACAACATGGGGTGGGGGAAGGTAAATAGATTGATTAGAAGATTCTCACAGAGGGAAAAGCACCCATATGTACAAAAATATTTATAGCAGCTCTTTTTATAGTAGCAAAGAATTGGAAATCAAGGGGATGCCCACCAATTTGGGGAATGGCTGAACAACTTGTGGTATATGAATGTAATAGAATACTGTTGTCCTATAAGAAATGTGGAAGATACGGACTTCATAATAACCTGGAAAAACCTATACAATATAATGCTGAGTGAGTGGAGCAGAAGTAGGAGAAGAACATACACAACCACAGATATATGGATTCTGTGATGACTAAACTTGATAGACCTCACTCTTCTCAGCAATACAAGGTTCAAAGACAACTCCAAAGGACTCATGAAGTAGAGAGCTATCTACACCCAGAGAAAGAACTATGGAGACTGAATGCAGATTGAAGCAAACTGTTTGCTCCCCCTTTTTTTCTCTTTTGTTTTTGATTTTTGGCTTTGTTTATTCTTTCTCATGATTCATTCCATTGGTTATAATTTTTCTTTACATCTTGACTATGGTGTAAATAAGTTCAATGAGAAGTTATATGTAGAAGATATATCAGATTCCATGTGGTTTGGGGGAGGAAGGGGGAGGAGGGGAAGAAAATTTGGAAATCAAAATCACGTGGAACTGAGTATTGTAAACTAAAAATAAAAGACCTTAATTAAAAAAAAATATGGTCTGGTGAAGAAGTGTGAATGACTTAGCTATTCTCAGCAATACAATGATTCAAGACAATCCCAAAGACTAATGATGAAACATACTATCTGCCTCCAGAGAAAGAACTTAAATTGATTGAATTTAGACTGAAGCACACTATTTTTCATTTTCTTTCTCTTTTTTTTCTCTTATATGAGTGCTCTTTTACAAAACGACTAATGTAGAAATGTTATGTGTAATTGCACATGTATAACCTATATCTGATTGCCTGCTTTTTCAGGGAGGGAGGTAGGCAGAGAGGAAGGGAATATGCAACTCAAATCTTAAATAAAAATGATAAAAAAGAAGATTATATCTCAGGTTTAAAGAGAGGGACACTTTAAATTTCACCATCTGCAAAGTTTTGAGTCTTCTCATTTCTTTCTAGTTGTGTCTTTGATTAATCTTTGAGTTTCACCATTGCCTTCAACTTTCAGATGAGCAGGTACATACTTCCACTCAAAATTCATGTCCCAAGTCATATTATCCAGCTTAGTGAATTGGTCTTTGTGGGCAATGTTTTTATTTTTACTTGTTTTCCAGCCATTTTCTTTCTAGTTGTCAATCCATTTATTCATATCTTTGGTCATAAGTTGATTATCTGTGCACATAATAAGTCTGTCCTTATTTTGGACTTTTGCTTGCTTGATTCATTTGGTAGCTGCTTCTAATGAAACTCTGGTTTGTCTGTCATGCAAAATATGCACCACTTATTTTTTATATCATGATCTTGTCCCCAGTAGACACCAATACTTCTTGTGCTCCTTCTCTTCCGTTATTTTTGCAGACACCCTTGACATACACAGTGCTGGAGCCTGATGCCTGATGTGGTTATCCATCCTGACTTTCAGATCCTCTCTTCTGCTATTCATAGTCATAGCTTATTGAACTGTTTCCATCTCATCTCCAGTCTCTTTAGTGCAAAAAGAAAATGAGTCTGACCTTCAAATACTGTCAACTCACTTCTTAAACTGTCACATCTCAATGTGTGGTGTCTCATATCTTGGTGATATAGAAGAATATTAAATGCCAGTTAAGCTTATTTACATTTAAAGTTCAAGATAAGTCAATAAGCAAATAAAATTTAAAAACAGTAACAATTTAGCTCCTGCTTCTCTCACTATATCAATGAGGGTTTTTTATTTCATCAGTTTTGTTTATTCTCATAAAATAATTTGTTTTAAAGAGTTATCCTCATGTTAGAATGCTATATGACTGAATTTATGTTTAGATTTCTTGGTCATATAATAATTTGAGTTCTTTTTCCACATTAAATTTTAATGCAATAAATAATTGAGACAATAGAGATAATCTGGAGATTATGTGTCTTGGAATTTGCATTGAATATTTCTAAAAGCCAAGTACATTATAATTGTTGCAAGGACTAGATTCTGGAGACAGCAGACATCTGCATCTCCATACAAATATTAATACATGTGTATGTGTTTGTCTGTATATGTATAGAGAGACACACACACAGTTATTGATGACATCTTTAAAGTGTTCTGCAAATGTTAAAGTGCTATACAAATGCTAGCTAGTATTTTTATTATTCTTAAGTGACATTTTTCATCAAGTAGGGAAAATATAGTGCCTCTTTCCCTTCACCACAATTACGTATGCATAAGATTTTGGTGTAGTATATAAGTCTTTGAACTCTCTCATTTGTTACCACTGAACTACATTTTTAAGTGCCTTTTTACCTCTTCCCTCATGTTCCCCTCTTTGTGTTCTACTCACTCAATAAAAATGCATATATTGATTTAATATGGAGTGTATTGTTGAAGACATTAGAGGCTTCCTGTATTTCCTCATCATCTGAAATAGATATTGACATACAATTATATACATGATAAACTTTTTTAAAATATTCAATATGAACATTGATTACAATGCTAAATGATCATGGACACTAACAAATTATGTTTGTTTTTGCCTTGAGACTCAAAAAAATCTCTTTTGTCATTGTTTAATTTGACACTCCAAGAACTTGTGAGCCTTCTCTTCATGTGGTGGGAAGGGAACATATATGTATTAAGTGTTACTATGTGCTAGCAACCGTGCTAAATTCTTCACAAATCTTATCTTAGAAATTTCATTTCTCTTCTGATTTGATCTATGATAAGAGTATCAATATTGAAATGTTTCCTTTTTCTGGTAGAATTAATATTAAAATCATCCTGAAAACTACATGGAAATTAATTTCCTGTGCTCTCTTTTCTACTGTTTTAAATGACTTTTGTAGGGGCAAGGGTACATTGTACTGGGTACCAGTTTATATTTTTCTATGTCTCATGCACAAAGAATTCAATATCTGGCAGCTATTCTACTAATGAAGATCCTCCTCTATATTCCAGGAGGGTGTTGTAAGAAAACTAAAAGTGAATTTACAAATACGTTACTGCAGGGTGGAACAATTATGGCTTGCTTATTTCAATGCTAAGAAAAGAAAGGGTAGTACACATTATTAGAGCTAAAAGCATGCAAATTAAATCAAAATATCACATTTGAGTTTTTGAAGCAAGTCAAGAAATATCAACAACAGAGAAAGATCAAATAAATTTAATCTCCCTGATTTTTTTACAAATATTATCATAAACTTTTCTTAAAGAAAGGACTGTTTTAGTCTACATGAAATCTTAAAGCACAATCTGAAAATAGGATAAGTGTTTTTATTTCCATCTTACATCCTTCATGTTCCTGACTACATTCAACCCAAATATATTAATGTTTAAAAATTATGGAGGTACCAAGGGTGATAAAATAACATGGCAGAGCCAGCAACAAGCTTAAAAAACAGGAAATCAAAACCTCCTCATGAAATGGAACTCTCTGGAAAAGAGAAGATTTAGATATGATCTGACAAATTAAAATAGTGATGGATATACTGAAAATTGATGAGTTCAACTTTTCTTAACCAGTCCAGGAACAATTTTTATTGTATTAACAAGGCAATGAATTTGAAATCCATCTTACAAATGCCTTTCTGATAGCATCAATACAACTATTGTGGCCAGGACTTACAAAGTGCTGGATCATTTTATGGTCATAATAATATTTATCTTGATGCTTGAAAGAATACAGAGGAAGCCAAAGGCCTTTGGGGGACTCATAAATATAGAGGTTTCTTAAGCATATATGATTTCACAAGAATTGGAATATGAACTTTTAACTTCCATTTTCTGATTTAAAAACATTATCAAGAAATGGAAAGATTTTTTTTTTAATTGAACATTGTTAAAACATCTTTTCCTCTTGTTTTTCCTCCTGGAGATTCCTCTAATCTCCATTTTGTTATGACAATAGAAATTATTGTTTAACTCTTCTTAGGTGATAAATACAATGCTTTATTATGGCTTCCTCCTATTTTTTCTTTATTTATGTCAATTTTCAATGTCTATTATCCCACTTATTTCAAGAATTAAAACATCCGTCATGTTATAAACAAGCGAACTCCAACATAGATTTCTACCCCAATTACCTTAGTAAGTAGTCAATGAAAATTGGTGCTGTCAAAACTTTATCACTTTCAGCCAGTTTGATGAATAACCTATATAAATAATGAGGCTGGTCTTTGGATGACAAACGTTGAACTTTTCCATCTTGATAGGATCTTCTAGAGGAGCTCCAATGAGGAAACATGCTAGAAGGTCTTTTGTGGAGGTTGATATTTCATAATCTTTAAAATATTTTCATGAAACGAAACCATTTCCAGAAGTAAAGGCTTAAAATGAGGAAGAAACAGGAAGGTCAGCAGTCTATGACCTACTGATACTTCCCAAGTTCAAGCCCATAGCCAAGGAAATATTATCCTTCTCTGGCTCTGCCATACTTAGCTTCCCCCCATCCAGAAGGTCCCTACTCAAGGAGCAGAATAATCAAACTGGTGATGCTGCTGCTTCCTTCCCAGGGGACAAGGCCAGATGGAGTAGGAGTTGAAGAGCACTGGAACCAGACTCTGGCTTGTTAGAAATCCAAAGGCCAGAATAACATATACAGTATTTAATTTCATTGGCTTATACATAGGTTCCCTAAGGAAACATTAACTTTTTTTTT
>CM053622.1:404839277-404865861 GCA_028646595.1 Phalanger gymnotis
CACCCACCTAGCAAAACTGAAGATAATATTTCGGGGAAAAAATATGGATTTTCAATGAAATAGGGGACTTTCAAGCATTGTTGATGAAAAGACCAGAGATGAATAGAAAATTTGTCTTTCAAATACAAGAAGCAAGAGAAGCATGAAAAAATAAACAGGAAAGAGAAATAATAAGGGACTCACTAAGTATGAGCTGTGTTGTTTACATTCATACATGAAAAGATAGTATTTTCACCTCATGAGACCTGTCTCAGTATTAAGGTATTGAAGGGAATATACATACATATGCATACATACATACATACATACATACATACATACATACATATATATACATATATATATATGTATATATATAGAGACAGAGGGCACAGGGTGAGTTCACTCTGATGGGATGATATCTAAAAAAATAAAATTAAGGTGTGAGAGAGGAATATATTGGGAGAAGGGAGAGGCAGAAATAGGATGGGGTAAAATTATCTCATATAAAAGTGGCAAGAAAAAGCACTTCTGTTGGAAAGGAAGAGGGGGCAGGTGAGGGGGAATGAGTGAACCTTGTTCTCATCGGATTTGACTTAAGGAGGGAATAACATACACACTCAATTGGGTATCTTACCCTATAGGAAAGTAGGAGGGAAGTGGATAAAGGCGGGGAATGATAAAAAGGAGGGCAGGTTGGAGGAAGAGGTAGTCAAAAGAAAACGTTTTTGAAAAGGCACAGGGTCAAGGGAGATAAGTGAATAAAGGGGGACAGGATAGAATTGAGGAAAATATAGTTAGTATTTCACATGACTAAACGGAAGTGTTTTGCATAATGTCACATATGTGGCCTCTATTGAATTGTTTGCCTTCTCAATGAGGGTGGGCAGGGAGGGAAGAAGGGAGAGAATTTAGAATTTAAAATTCTAAAAACAAATGTTTTAAAGAAGTTGTTTTTACATGCAACTGGGAAATAAGATATACAGGCAATGGGGTATAGAAATCTATATTGCCCTATATGAAAGTAAGGGGAAAAGGGATAAGGGAGAGGGAAAAAGGCAATAGAAGGGAAGGCAGACTAGGAAAAGAGTCAATCAGAATATATGCCATCTAAGGGTTTGTGGGAGGGTAGAAATGAGGAGAAAATTTGTAACTCAAAATCTTGTGGAAATCAATGTTGAAAATTAAAAATATTAAATAAGAAAAGATTGGCCATTTTGAGTAGACTCTTAAAGAAAACAAACACTTGTATCTCTAAAGCAAGTGGGCCAGATCGAATCGGAGCCCTTTCAAAGAAACAAGATGGATCTTATGCACAGAAAGACTGAAGGAGGCATCTTGGGGTGGCCACATAGTCTGGGGTGACTAGAGGATGCCATGAACCAAGAGAATGGGATCTTAGATAGGATCAAGGGTGGGAAGTAGCCAAAGGGGTTCCACTGTTAACAGAAAATGGAGGCCAAGATAGGTTAAGGGTAGCAGAGAATTGAGCATAGTGATAATGAAAGGCTATTTATAGCCTTGGGTGAACACTAGATCAAATGGGAAGGTTCAAGGAGAGTAGCATTCAAGGGTGTTCCCTGTACCCCTTCACTGGTAGTGGCAGAGGAAAAACAAGGGTATATTCAAAAGACATTACAAAGGTGAAACTGATGGACTTTACTAACAGCTTGGAAAAGGGGCTAGGGTGGTTAGAAATAGAGGGGGGTCTAGGATGACTCTTGGTTGCAAGCCTGGGTAACTGAGAGGATGAAGGAATCAGAGTATACCAGGAGCAGTCGTGATGGCAGTGAAAATACTGATGGATAAATTAATTGGAAGTCATGGTGACATATTTATGCAGTCACTACTGGTATTTCAAAGTGTTTGTTCATAGCAGGAAATTACTGAGCTTTTTGCTGCTAGTGCTATTTGCATAATTAGCAACCTAAAATGTTAACTTTATTGCTAAGTTTAACATTTTTGATGATTACTCATATTGTTTGGGGCTGTTATATTACCCTACTGAGGATTTAAATGATAGCTTATCTTACCTTGAATGTTTAGGCATGTTTAATTTACAGGAGAAATATAAATGTCTCATTTTGCTTTGTGGTACAAGTAGATGAATAAGTGATTTTCTACAGGAAGTAAAAATGAATACATAATTCCCCTCTGAATTAATTATACATCAAGGTAAAAGAGGAACTATAGTAAGGAAGAGATTGAATTGAGACTTGGCCTGTGATTTATTTGGCAAGGGGAACATCCAGTGAAAAAATTCCCTCTGCCAATGCAGATAAACAATTGTGGTACTGAGACAGTAAATTATTTCCCCAGGACCAGATAGTCATATGTGTAAGAATGAAAAATTAAACCCAAGTCTTCCTGTCTCTCACACTATTGCTTTACTACACTTCAGGAAAATAAATAGATTGCTGAAGTTAATATTGAACAAAAGTTTTGCTTATCAAGCCATATTAATGATATTGGAAACATCTGGTAAGCTAGGAAGAATTTCTGAATTGAAAGAATTGAAAAAAAAGTACATTCATCATGCTATGTGGCTTTGAAGCAGCAAATGTCTTCAAAATCCTCCGTAGATCTCTTATGATGTTCAGCAAAATGGCTTATTCAATCAGCTATTTAAGAAATGCTTTGTAATGTTGATGGTGTCAGTCAATCAGTCAGTAAGAATTTGATATATCCCTGCTTTGCCAGCCACTATTCAAATGGATGAGTGCAAAGAAAGATAATGGGAAGACAACATGCAAACAACTAAATACAAGCAAGCTACAAAGGTTAAATAAGAAATAATCAATAGAAAAAAAGAAATAAAATGAAGAAGAATTGGAGAAAGGCTTCTATAAAACATCATATTTTAAATCTGATTCATTTTATTTTTAAGGAAATGTCCCTCTTTCTGGCATGCCACAGAACAACTGCAGCTTCTCTGGCAATGGCAAATAGACATCCTTGGCTTAATGTTGGAACAGCTGTAACTAGAACAGGAGCCTAAATTCAGTGGCAACATCCAAGTCAGCTCTCTTAATGTCCACATTGCTTTTAAATCTTAACATTGATTTTATGACCAGTACACATTCAACATAAAATGAACATTGACAACATTAAGTGAATTCGCCCTGTTTATACTGAAAACAATCTTGCTTCTCTTATCACTCATGCCCCAGATTCCTAAACTATTGTAGTTATAGCCACTGAACTACTAACTACAGACTAAGTGCTGCTCCTAAATCATGACAGATTGTTCCCAATCCAGATCCTAGATTGATCAATCTGGATGTTAGAAAAAGATGTAGAGATAGAGAGTGCAGGGTTCTCACTTGTTGTCAGTCTTGCTACTGGTTATTCTCTCTTTGAGTCTCATTCACTTATGTTTTGCAATTTGCTTTCTGGGACAGCTCTACAAAGTCAGATTTTTGCCTCTCTAAATCTTAGGGAAAAATCTCACACAAGGAGTTCTACATGTGAACAGTATCATGGGTCCTTTGTGCTTTCATGTATCCAAATTCCAGTAATTAGGATTTTTCCCTGTGGATTACGATCAATGCTCATCTTTATATACCCTCTTCTTGGTAACTGAACCCTCTACTCAATACTATGTTCAAAAATGTATGAGAGGGAATTACAGCAAGAGACCTGAATAAGTCTTGCAGCTTTCAAAAAGATATAAAAAAAAAACAACAAAAATGAAGAGAGAAAAAAGTATGGACAAGGAAAATTGTATAGGAAAAAATGTGAGAGGCAGAGAAATGAATAAACAATACAAAAAGGCCAAAACACAATAGATAAATATTTGAGAGTAAAAGAAAGTTATACAAAAATGTCAGAATAAAAAAATATTATGGGAAACATCAAGATCTTACAGTTGTAAAACCTTTTACTGTGATTTGTAAGATTAATAAAGTAAGTACATGAAGAATTTATGCTAGAAAATGAGAGAAATTAGAGGTCTCAAAGAAGATTTTAAAAACAGGTAATTAAGCAACTACATAAAGCAATATGTTATAAAGAATAGACAGTCAGGAACAGATGGGTTCAAATCTTGCTTTTGACACATACTGGCTATCTTACCTGGGGCAAGACACTTAATTTCTCAGAACCCCACATAACTCATTAAGACTATAATTTGCACATGGCTAATATGGAAATATGTTTTACATGACTGCACATTTATAATCTATAGCAAATTACTCACTTTCTCAAGGAGGGGTTAAGGGAGGGAGGTGGAAAGAGAATTTGGGACTTGAAATTTTAAAAAGTAAATGTTAAAATTGTTTTTACATGTAATTGAGAAAAAAATAAAATAAATATATTACTTCAGAAACAGAACAGAGCACCAACAAATATTACCTTCGGGGCCTCCTACAGAAATTTTGAACTATGACGAATAAAAAACATGAAAGACAGAGTTTCTGGGCTATTAATAATCAACTTGTTAATTAGTTCAGCAAGTATTAAGTTTATGGCCAGTGGTTTCTCTTGGTAACCCAAGATAAAAAGAAGACAAGAAGTCTTAATGTACTTTTGGTAAAGGGGGTGCCACTAAGAGGTGAAAATCAACACTGATTGGTGAACAATTAATAAGTCTTCACATCCTCCTTCTGAGAATCAGGCTTGATCACGAGACTCAGCTTCCTCTGGCAGTCTGGACAGAAGAATACATCTCTACCCAGACCACTCTAGTTGTATTTTTCCTTCATGAGCTGGGCCACCCTAAACTTTAATGGAATGGAACAGGATATGGGCTTATTCTATCAGCCCAAGAATTCACCTAGATAAGATTCCATTTATACTCCAAATAGAAGTGAGATCTCCTATTTGGGTGGGGTCCTTCCCAAGACTGAGGAGTATGTGCCCCAAGGATTAGGGCAATGTCTTCTATCAGCTGTGCTCTTCAGAGACCAACTGACTGACTTACTGGGGTTGTTCTCTAAATCAGGAAATAAAAGAAGTTAAAACTTAATCTTAATTTAATAATTGGTTTTAAAAATAATAGCAAAGTAAATTCTCTCAAAAAAAATTAAAAATTTGAAGAAACGGGGCAGAGCCAAGATGGTGGCATAAAAACAGGGACTCTCGAGCTCTTCCCCAAATCTTTCCAAACACCTCTAAAAATTACTCTAAACAAATTCTAGAGCTACAGAACCCACTAAATGACAGAGAAAACAAAGTCTCCAGCCCAAGGCAACCTGGATGGTCACTGGGAAGGGTCTATTGCACTATGTTGGAGTTAAGCACAGCCCAGTATGGGCCCTCCTGGAAGAGACCAGGCTGGCATAGACCTGACAGAGCAGGCCTCAGGGCACTGAATCACTGGAAGCTGTGGCAGTTTCCAGACTTCTCAACCCACAAACACCAAAGACAACTGAGCAGGTCAGTGGGAAAACTGTTGGACCTGGGTGAGAGAAATATGCAGTCTGGCCCCAGCACTGGGACAGCAGAGGCAGCTGCAACAGTGGCAGGAGCCGCAGTGCCTCCATATCTCCAGGCACACAGAAGATGGGAGGAATCAGGTGGCTGATTAGAGTGATAGTTCAGGGATCTCTTTACTGTTGCTGAAGCAGGATTATCTTGCTTTGCTCTGCTTATATCTGGGTCACATCTGGGTTGGTGGTCCTTGGGAGAAGAGAACTGCTGCTGTGTCAGAGCTTGTGGTGGGTGTTGAGTGGAAGACTTCCTGGTAGTTACATGGCAGAAAAGAGTGTTTGAGATCACTCACAGACCAAGCACAGGCCAGGAGAGGAGTATCATGTTCAGAATAGAAGTAACTCTGAAAAGAGCAGTATAAAAACCCTGAAGCTTGGGACAAAGCACTCTCCACTCTGAAAGCAGTCATATCCTGACAAAAAGCTCAAAAGTCAATTAATTCTCTGGGAAAATGAGCAAGTAGTGTAAAAGGACACAGATTTTAAAATCTTTCTTTGGTGACAAAGAAGGTCAAAAGAGACAGCCAGAAGAAGTGAACAAAGTCAAAGATCCTACATCAAAAGCCTCCAAGAAAAATATGAATTGTCTCAGGCCATGGAAGAGCTCAAAAAGGAATTGGAAAATCAAGTAAGAGAAGTATAGGAAAAACTGGGAAGGGAAATGAGAGTGATGCAAGAAAATCATGAAAAACAAATCAATGACTTGCTAAAGGAAACCCCCAAACATACTGAAGAAAATAACACCTTAAAAATAAACTCGCCCAAATGCGAAAGAGTTCCAAAAAGCTAATGAGGAGAAGAATGACTTAAAGGCAGAATTAACCAAATGGAAAGGAAAGTCCAAAAGACCACTGAAGAAAATACTGCTTTAAAAATTAGAATGGAACAAATAAAGCTAGTGACTTTATAAGAAATCAAGAAGTTATAAAACAGAACCAAAAGGATGAAAAAAATGGAAGACAATGTGAAATATCTCATAGGAATAACCACTGACCTGGAAAATAGATACATTAGAGATCATTTAAAAATTATTGGACTACCTAAAAGCCATGATCAAAAAAATAGCCTAGACATCATCTTTCAAGAAATTGTCAAGGAAAACTACCCTGATATTCTAGGACCAGAGGATAAAATAGAAATTGAAAGAATCCACCAATCACCTCTTGAAAAAGATCCCAAGAAGAAAACTTTCAGGAATATTGTAGCCAATTCCCCAAGTTCCCAGGTCAAGGAGAAAATACTGCAAGCAGCCAGAAAGAAACAATTTGAGTATTGTGGAAACACAATCAGGATAACAGCTTCTACATTAAGGGATCAAAGGGTTTAGAATATGATATTCCAGAGGTCAAATGAGCTAGGATAAAAACCAAGAATCACCTACCCAGCAAAAATGAGTATAATACTTCAGGGAAAAATATAAAGTTTCAATGAAATAGAGGACTTTCAAGCATTATTGATGAAAAAACCAGAGCTGAATAGAAAATCTGACTTTCAAATACAAGAATGAAGAGAAGCATGAAAAGATAAACAGGAAAGAGAAATCATAAGGGACTAATTAAGGTTGAGCTGTTTTGTTTACATTCCTACATGGAAAGATGATATTCCTAACTCATGAGGCCTTTCTCAGTATTAAGGTAGTTGAAGGGAACATATCTATATCTATATCTATATACATATATATATATAAATACACATTATATATACTATATATATATGTATAGATAGATAGATAGATAGATAGATAGATAGATAGATAGATAGATAGATAGATAGATAGAGAAACAGAGAGAGAGAGAGAGCATAGGGTGAATTGAATATGAAAGGGTGATATCAAAAAAATAAAATTAAGAGGCGACAGAAGTATACATTGGGATGAGGAGAAAGGGAGAGATAGAATAGGCTAAATTATCTCACATAAAAGGGGCAAGAAAAAGTTGCTGTAATGGAAGGGAAGAGGGAGTAGGTGAAAGAGAATGAGTGAATCTTGCTCTCATCAGATTTGACTTAAGGAGGGAATAACATACACTCAATTGGGTATCTTACTCTACAGGAAAGTAGTGGGAAGGGGATAAGAGTAGAGGGATGATACAAGGGAGAGTAGATTGAGGGAATGTAGTCAAAAGCAAACACTTTTGAAAAGGCACAAGGTCAAAGGAGAAAATAGAATAAATGGGGGAGGGGATAGGATGGAGGGAAATATAGTCTTTCACAACATGACTATTATGGAAGTGTTTTGTACAATGATACATGTATAACCTATATTGAATTGCTTGCCTTCTCAAGGAGGGTGGGTGGGGAGGGAAGAAGGGAGAGAATTTGGAACTCAAAGTTCTAAAAACAAATGTTAGAAAAATTGTTTTTGCATGCTATTGGGAAATAAGATATACCAGCAAAGGGGTATAGAAACCTATCTTGCCCTACAATAAAATAAGGAGAAAGGGGATGGGAGGAAGTAGGGGGACAGAAGAGAGAACAGACTGGGCAAAGGGGCAATTAGAATATATGTTACCCTGGGGTGGGGGTGAGGGTAGAGATGGGGAGTAAATTTGTAACTCAAAATCTTGTGGAAATGAATGTTGAAAGCTAAAAATAAATTTTAAAATTCTAATAAAAAATATGAAGGAAGAAGAAGTATAGGTTCCAGAAAAGATGTGAATCTACATTGGGAAAGGGAATTTCTTTACTTGGTATTTCTCCTTATGCCCACTTTTAAGACAATATGTAACAGAAGAAACAATGGAGAATCTCTAAAGTGTTTCTGTATTTTATAACAGAGATAATTAAATGCAGAAGGCAAAAATTTGGAGGTAGAAGAAAGAATGGTAGATCAAGTACAGAAGACCTCAGGTTGGAAGATGTGTTGTTAAGCAAAATTGTCTCATTAGCATGGCTTTTGTTTCTTTTGAGTGGAAGTACTTTCAGCTGTTAAGTGCTAAGCCCCAGGTCCAGGGCCCTGTCAGGTGTGAAACCTGTGTGGGTGTAGATTGGTGACTTAGGAGGGGCCAGCTCGGGAACCAATGGTCTCTGGTCGTTGAGGCGGGGCTTGAGAATGCCAGAAGCTCTGCTGTGAGGAGGGGTGAGCTGGGAGACAACTTCGGTGGAGCCGGAAGCTGCAGAAGCAGGAAGCTGCGGAAGGAGGGCTTACCCGAGTGCGAGCAGAAATGTGAGGCCAGTGAAAATGATTTGGCTAAATACTATCTTGTTTTTCTGTGGCCTCCTGGTTGCTCTTGTGAGATGGGCTTTCTGGGTCTGGAGTCTTTTTGTCAAGATGTTGGAATGGGGAGGCTGGTTCAAGGTTCTGCTGCGGTAGGGCCTAAATAAATTTCTTGTTGTTTTCTCCTTAGAGAATCTCTCATACCTTGTGATTTTGGACCATTCAAACATATACATGATTATATTTGAGATCATAAATTTGGCCTTCCTACTACAGAAGAGCATCTGAAATCTTTATAAGACAACTTGTAAGGTCTGAAATTACCCTGACTGGGGATCCTGTACCTCCCTCATAACTGTGGGATGTTCTTTTAGTACCAAAAGAAAGGGCCAAGTATCCCCAGACTGATTATAGGTAGCAGTTTAACCAATCATTATGAATACTTACAAAACAAGGGAAATCTTCTATATGGGGCGGTAGCCAGACAATTCAGTGGATCCCTGCAAAAGAACTCCAAAAATCTCCACGGTAATTATAGAAAACAGATAAAGGGAGGAGGAGCTAGAGAGTGCATGACTACTGATTGGTGGACATTTGTTTGTTTGTTTTTTGCTTAATAATCACCTTGGACATTAAGCCAATGTTATACCCAAACATAAGTTTGTATATTGATCATGTACTGGTCACATATGGGTCCTGATGTTCTTTCATAAGTCATAGTATCTTAAATTATGACTTAGTGTCTAAATTATGATTCCATATCTAAGTTATGATTTCTAACAAGTCACCATGTCTGGGTTTCCACCATTTACAGAGTTCAAATTTTTATGCCTTTTCACTTATTACTTTATTTTATGGCTTTTCCCAGTTGGCACCCCACACAAGGCAATCATAATAATCATTCTTTATGATTAAATTCATATTCTTAAGTGAATCTGTGATCATAATTTGAAAGTTTCCTCCAGCAATGCAGATAAAAGCCTTTCTCCCCTGTATGACTCTTGTCCACGGCCTGCATTAGTCTCCAACACGTGTATACCCAATATACTGGAGGCCTTCCTTATATTTGACTGAAATTTTAAAGGTACCAGCGGAACACTCTGGCTGTCTACCTTCATCCTTCACTCTTGCCATGTAGACACTCCATTTTTTCTTCCCATAATTTTCTTGATAAAATTTGTATTCCTATTTCATCTTTCCATCAAACGTGTCCAATAAAAGCCCGGCACACAAAATTTATAGGGTTCAACAAAAGTTTAAAGATGGAGCTATCACCCAAAAGCCAAGTCATAAGACAATAAAAGTAAGCAAAATGCTATATCTGTATATCACCTATATATCACAAATTTTTTGGAAGGAAGAGTAATTAGTAGTTCTCAAGCATACTAAAACATTGATAATACTACAAAAATAAAGTTGATTATATTTTAGAGGACAAGAATCATTCATGACTGACTGATGTAAGAATCTATGTGTGCAATCAGATCACCAATTTGTCAGAGAAGTTTAAAAATTAATAAAAATTAAAATTAAAAATCAAGAACAAAAGTGAGAGAACATAGTGTACAATTGAAGTTACTCAAATCTTTTCCAATTTGTTATTTTATGTATAGTATTGAGGCAAAAAATAGAATATGGTCAGAGGTAAAACATGACCATATCACTACACTCCTCAATAAACAGCAATGGCTCTATACACAGAAAAAAGCCTTGAATAACAAAAAAGACTACCAAGAGTACATCATTAATCAATCAACCACAAGCATTTATCAGGTACTTACTATTTTCCTAGCCCTGTGCTAAGTGCTGATGATATGAAGAAAGGCAAATATATTGTCCATGCCCTCAGAGTACTCACACTCTACTTGGGGAGACAGCATATGAATAACTATGTACTTAAACAATATACACAGACTAGATGGAAGGTCATCTCAGAGGGAAGGCACTGGTTTGAGGGAATGTAGTAGCAGGGGGAAGAAAGAACTAAGAAAGTTCTCCTAGAGAAGTTTAAACTTGAGCTAAGCATTAAAAGAAGTCAGAAAAGTTAAGAGACTGGGATAATGAGGGTACATATTCCAGGTATGTAGGGACAGCCAGTTCAAAGTACAGATTCAGATGACTGAGTGTCATCTGGGCAAGGTACAGCAAGTAGGCCAGTGTAATTGTCCTACTCCACATACAGTGGATGGAAGGTGGTAAAGTATGAGAAGCCTAGAAAGTCTTTCAGAAAGAAAAACTGGAAACATAGCAAGGGGAAGGTTATGAAGGGTTTTTGATACCAAACAGAGGATTTTATGTTTACTCCTATCAGTAATATGGAGCCACTGATGTTTATTGTGTAGTGTGGTAACATGGTCAGGACTACTATTTAGGACACTCAAATTCCTCAAAATTATGTGATGGACATAAAAATCCAGCAAAGATGCTGAGAAAGAGTTCATGTTGAAGAAGACCCAAGAGAGCAGTATCAAAAAAAAAAAAATCTAGAGAAGAGAAAACAACCAAAAGAAATCTGTGGTCAACTGTGTTAAATACTATAGAAAGGTCAAGAAAGATGAAGACTAATAAAAGGGTATTACATTTGATACTGAGTTAAATGTATACTTTACCACACACAAACAAATTTTATGAGAATAATCTAAATATGCATAACTCAGTAAGAATATTGGTAGAGAATAGGAAGGTTATTTACGAGTCAATTTACACAGTTTATTTGAAAATGTAGATAGTCCAAAACATTCTACTATTTATCATTTATTGGTTATTGAAAATATTTCATTCAGTAGAGCAAAATACAAGTCAACCAATAAGCATTTATTATGTACCTCCTATGAGTCAGGCTCTGTATAAAACATTGGGGAAGAAAAGGAGGCATACCACATTCCCTGTCTTCAAGGATCTCACAATCTAATGGAAAAGACAATGAGAAAGCAATATGTAGAAGCAAACTGTATACAAGATAAATAAGAAATTATTTTAAAATAGAATATGCTAGAATTAAGAGGGATCAGGAAAGGTTTCCTCCTGAAAATGGGATTTTATTTGGGACTTGAAGGAAGCCAGGGAACCCAGGAGGCAAAAAAGCCTCTCTTTCAATGAATTGTCTTCTTTCCATACACTAAAGTTACTCAAAATTCCTTTAAAAATACTAAGAAATGTCATGTTTTATGACTTATAGATGATTAATATTAAATGGGGCATAAACAGGGAGATGTGTGCTTGACTAAAAGCCCATTGTTTTCTTGTAAAAGATACATTACAGAGTCTAATCTGAACAGGAATCCCGTATAGATGGAGAAGGATCTAATAGAAGATAGTAAAGAAAAATTGTTAGCCAGATTATTACATGTAGTTATATAGTGATAATCATTTAATATCATTTCAATCTCAATAAGGTCTAGAGTCTGAATTAATTAATCAGAAGAAGCCTCTCAGCCTAACAAATATTTCCTTCTCTGGGTAAACTCAGAGAACACCTCTTCCTGTGTCAACAAGGCCACAAGGAGCTGACTAAGCATTTTTTCTTCTGTTTGTGGCCAAGGATGAGAACTTTAATCCAATACACTATCTTGAATAATGGGGCTTTTCTTATCGTATGGCATGTTAAACACAGATATTCTGGGTTGTATTTTCAATTGACATTTTGTCAACTCTCTATCTTGTATTTGCAACCTATTCAATTAAGAAAATTATTTTCTCAAACTACGGTTAAACATATATGGAGATCATAAATTTGAGTGACAGAGATCATGAATTGGGATTGTTCTAATATTTAGTTAAGCCTTCTCATTCCTTTTATCAGACAGTCAGATTTTATCTGGCTCTGTGTATATATGTATCTGCTAGATTTAAGGGAATAAAACAATATGAATTTATATATCACCTAGCCTGTTTGCCTCTTTTAACCAAACTTCCAGGTTGGCAACGACTTATGTCTGACTGCATGTGTAATGTGTGTGTGTGTGTGTGTATGTGTGTGTAAGTATGCGGGTGGGGAGGGGTGGGGTAGGAGGGTGGGTGTAGGGAAAATTATAAGGTCTGTACTGTAATTTCATTGATATAGGAGATTTCTGCATTTGTAGAGAAAGAGAGCAGCAATGACTTCAATATGATTTTTAAAAATAAAAATTAGAAGATGCATTAATTAGAAAAAAAGACTACGGAAATAGAAAACAAAACTAAAACCTGGTTCTCTGAAAATAACAAAATTGAGAAAAAATGTAAAAAACAAAAATACAAATAAACAAGGAGAAATAAAGTCTACCATTCAGTCAATAAACATTTAAGTACCTATTGTGTACTAAGCACTCAAGATTCAGAAAGCTGCAAAAGAGTCTGTGACCTTAAGGAGCTCATAGTCTAATACACACAAACAATTTATAGAAAGCACAAATTGGAAATTGAAAGAGAGAGAGGGCAGTAGAATTAAAAGGACTCAAAAAAGGCTTCCTAATACAAGATGGGATTTTAGTTCAGCCTTAAAGGAGAAAGACACACACACACGCACAGAAACAGAGACAGATGGAGACAGAGAGAAAGAGAAAGAGACAGACTCTAAGAGAAGCAACAACAGAGAGAAATGGACAGAAATTGCAAGAGACACAGAGAGAGAGAGAGACAGAGAGACAGAGAGACAGAGAGAGAGAGAGAGAGGGAGGGAGAGAGAGAGTCAGAGAGAGAATGAAAGACAAGAGATAGAGTTGTTAGATAACTGTGGGCAGTACTAGACCAGACTTGTACCAAGTGAAAAAGTCCCTGATCCACAGGGAATAACAGACAACAGCAAATCACCATCTTTATTATTAGACAATGGTGATGTCTGGTACAAAGGAAGAGACTTGTGAAACAAACAGAAAATTGACAGTGCTAATTATTCTCCCCTTTCTATAGTTTCCAGACTGAGCCAAGTGGCTAGAGAAATGGGTTAAGAACAATACTAGGATGAAGACCATGAATTTCTCTCCTCTTAAAAAAAAATAGTCATGAGTTCAATTGGCAAGACTCCTGCTATAATCTTGAGCGTTATAGGAAAGTGGAAGAGATAGAAGGAAATGAGGGTTGTGGTAGAAGATTAAAGAAAAGAAACTATATTCCTTTAAAAAAAGGTCCTCCTCCCATCCCACAGTGGAATCAAATTACCCATAATACCCCTAAATTTTCCTTTAGGACATTTTACTGCTTTTCATCACAGACAATGTAAATACCAGGATTTCTTTTATTCTGGAAGTATAGTCGAAATTAGATAGTAGACAGATAATAGGAGTGACAAAGGGCACTTGAGAGGAATTCACATGTATTTAACAGCAGGAAAACTGGGTAAGAGTGACAAAGGAATTTGAGGACATCTAGATTTCGTGTCATTGAATAGTTTATAGCACTATGTATTAAGAAGATGACCTCTAATGAGGAAATCGGCTCAGGATGGATGGAGGACTCAATAATAAAACTCTGAATACACTGTGGGGAACAATTCTAGTGAAGAAAAAAAATCAGAGTTGTATGAGAACAGTATGGATATACATCATGTAACATATTTGTAAAATATAATGACAGAAATTAGAATCAAGAGCAGGTTAAATGATGAGAAAAAATAGTGGCTCTTTGTGTTGTAAGAATAGTTTTGGGAATTCTAGACAAGGAGACAGAAGATAGACAAAGGGACAGGGAGAGAAAGAGAAAGAGGCAGAAAAAGACAGATAGAGACAGAGATAAGGTGACACAGAGAGATCATTTATCTATGCATATATGCACAAGACATAGCATGTCAGTGAAAAAGAGAGCTGGCCTTAAAGTCAGGAAGACATGGGTTCAAATCCTACCTTGGACACATACCTTCTGGGTGACCTTGTGTAACTTGCACCACTGAACTTCTTAGTGTTCTAGGAAACTCTAACATTATAAGTTAAAGTACCAAGCTGTATTTTTTTAAAAAGAGAAGAGAAATTCATAGTCTTCATCCTACTATTGTTCTTAAGCCCTTTCTATAGCAACTTGGCTCAGTCTGGAAACTATAGAAAGGGTAGAATAATTAATACTGTCAATTTTCTATTTGTTTTCCAAGTCTCTTCCTCTGTACCAGGCACCCCCATTGTTTAATGATAAAGATGGTGATTTGCTGTTGTCTGTTATTCCTTGTGGATCAGGGACTTTTTCACTTGGCACAACGTCTGGCCTAGTACTGCCCACAGGTGTCTAACAACTCTGTCTCTGTCTTTCCTTCTCTTTCTGACTCTTTCTTTGTTTCTCTCATTTTCTATTTCTCTCTCTTGCTGCTTCTCTCTGAGTCTGTCTATCTGTCTTGGACTCTCTGATTCTCTCTGTCTCTGTCTCTGTCTCGCTGTCTCTCTCTCGCTGTCTCTCTCTCTCTCTCTCTCTCTCTCTCTCTCTCTCTCTCTCTCTCTCTGACTCCCCATCCCACCCTTACTATTCCACAAACAAGACACTCTATCTGTCTCTTGGCTCAGGGCATTTCCTCTGACTGTCCTGCATGCCTGGAATGTTGTCCTTCCTAGTCTCCAGCTCTCAGCTTCCCTGTCCTCCTTTAAGGCTGAACTAAAAATCTCACCTTCTTGAAGGAAGCTTTTTTTGACTCCTTTTGATTCTAGTGACTTCTCTCTTTTAATTATTTCCAGTTTATGCTTTATAAAAATTGTTTGCACACATCATTTCCTTGTTGTGCCAATCTTTTTGAATCTCAAGTGCTTAGTAAATGTTTATTGACTGAATAATATACTGGTTTATTTGTTTATTTTTATTTATTTGTATTCTTTGTTTTTTTTTTTAATTTTGCTGTTATTTTCAGAGAACCATGTTTTAGCTTTATTTATTATTTCCATAGTCTTTTTTGTTTCTAATTCGTCCTTCTTTCTTCTAATTTTTATTTTTTTTCCTCTTGTGCTTTTTTGGATGGTTATTTGTTAGGTTTCTAATTTTTATTTTAAAAAATCATATTCAATCTATTGTCATATTCTTTTTCTATTTTGTTAATGTGTATCTTAAAGATATAACTTTTCCCCTGAGGATTGCTTTAACTTTATTCCAGTAATTTCATATGTAGTCTCATCTTTATAATTGCCTTAAATAGTCATTAATAGTGTCTATGACTTTTTTTTCTTCACCCCCTTTTTATTTAAGACATTTCATTGATTATTTATTTAGGTCTATTTCTTCTATTTGTACTGTTTGAACTGATTAGTATACTTATATTATTGTGGCTTTTAAAATATGTTTATTATTTCTGCCTTTTATATGCATTATAATATCTCTATGTTCTAATGTATGGACATTTAAAAAAAGTTCCATTTGGTGATGAAATATATGTATGAATATTCTTTAGTGGACCTATTCTAAAGACATAAGTCTCTTAGCTCTATATTGTCCAGAAATTTGTTCAATTCATTGCTTTCACTTTTGATCAGCTTCCTACTAGATTCGTGCAAACTGTTGGAAAGGAACATAAAGTATCTTAATATTTTTATGTTACTATCGATAACCTTACATTTCAGTCAATTTTTGCTTTGTTAATAGTTATTATGTCATTTGGAGCATATACATTTAGGATTAACATTAGACTGGTTGAGAGTTTTGTTTATGGTTCCATTCATAAAAATTTATTTTTTGTGTGTGTCTGTTTATATTATAAAATTTTGTTTCTGGGTATTATAAAAATCTGCTTTGTATCGTGGCATGACTGTGACACATGCTTTTTTTAAAAAAAACATTCACTTCAATCAGTTTTGTTTCAAACTCCATTTTTTTGGTTCTGTGCATATCTCTTTTTAAGACATATTTCTTATAAACTACAGATTAGGGAATTTTGTTTTATTATCTCAATAATTAGCTTTCCTTAATCTACTTTAATATAACTCTGTTAATATAGACTCTATTTAATGCATTCCCATTCCTCTGACTTCTTTTGTAAAACCTTTCCCTAATTTGAGAGGTTTATCTAGCTAATTTATTCTTTTTCTCTTTGTTTTTAGTTATCTACATCTTTCCATCTTTATCACCTTTTTTTCTTTTATATTTAAATGGTTAATTTCCACTACCTCCACTTTCTACACTTTATTAGTTTTTTTCCTCTTTTTTTCTGCACCTTTTTAAAAAAGGATTCCTTTACTTTCTTTTTTAAATTTATTTATTTAATTTATTTAATATATTTAGTTTTCAGCATTGATTTTCACAAGAGTTTGAATTATGAATTTTCTCCCCATTGCTACCCTCCTGACCACTCCAAGATGGCATATATTCTGGTTGCCCCGTTCCCCAGTCAGCCCTCCCTTCTGTCAGCCCACTCCCCTCCCATTCCCATTTCCCTTACATTCTTATAGGGCAAGATAAATTTCTATGCCTCATTGCCTGTGTATCTTGTTTCCTAGTTGCATGCAAAAACTTTTTTTTTGTTTTTGAACATCTGTTTTTAAAACTTTGAGCTCCAAATTCTCTCCCCTCTTCCCTCCCCACGCACCCTTCATAAGAAAACAAGCAATTCAACATAGGCTACATGTGTATCATTATGTAAAACCCTTCCACAATACTCATGTTGTGAAAGACTAACTATATTTTGCTCCTTCCTAACCTATCCCCCTTTATTGAATTTTCTCCCTTGACCTTGTCCCTTTTCAAAAGTGTTTGTTTTTTATTACCTCCTCCCCCTATCTGCCCTCCCTTCTATCATCTCCCCTTTTTTATCTTCTTCCTCCTTCTTTCCTATGGTGTAAGATACCCAATTGAGTGTGTATGGTATTCCCTCCTCAGGTCAAATCTGATGAGAGCAAGATTCACTCATTCCCCTTCACCTGTCCCCTCTTCTCTTCCTACAGAACTGCTTTTTGTTGCCACTTTTATGCGAGATAATTTACTCCATAATATCTATCCCTTTCTCCCTCTCTCAATATATTCCTCTCTCATCACTTAATTTGATTTTATTTTTTTAGATATCATCCCTTCATATTCAACTCACCCTATGCCCTCTTTCTCTCTCTCTCTCTCTCTATATATGTATATACACATACATATATACATACACACACACATATATGTGTATATATACATACATACACACACACACACATATATACATATATATATATATATGTACATATTCCCTTCAGGTACTCTAATACTGAGGTCTCATGAATCATACACATCATCTTTCCATGTAGGAATGTAAACAAAACAGTTCAACTTTAGTAAGTCTTTTATGACTTCTTTTTCTTGTTTACTTTTCCATGCTTCTCTTGAATTTTGTGTTTGAAAGTCAAACTTTCTATTCAGCTCTGGTCTTTTCACAGAGAAAGCTTGAAAGTCCTTTATTTAATTGAAAATCCATATTTTGCCTTGGAGCATGATACTCAGTTTTGCTGGGTAGGTGATTCTTGGCTTTAATACTAGATGCACTGACCTCTAGAATATCATATTCTAAGTCCTTCAATCTCTTAATGTAGAAGCTGCTGGATCTTGGGTTATTCTGATTGTGTTTCCACAATACTCAAATTGTTTCTTTCTGTCTGCTTGCTTGAAAATAAAATTTCTCCTTGGTCTGGGAGCTCTGGGATTTGGCTACAATATTTCTGGGAGGTTTTTTGGGGGATCTTTTTCAACAGGTGATCTGTGGATTCTTTCTGGTTCTAGAATATCAGGGCAATTTTCCTTGATACTTTTTTGAAAGATGATTATCTAGGTTCTTTTTTGGATCATGGCTTTTAGGTAGCCCAATAATTTTTAAATGATCTCTAATGTCTCTATTCTCCAGGTCAGTGGTTTTTCCAATGAGGTATTTCATATTGTCTTCCATTTTTTCATTCCTTTGGTTCTGTTTTATAATTTCTTGATTTCTCATAAAGTTGCTAGCTTCTACTTGGTGCAATCTAATTTTTAAGGTGGTATTTTCTTCAGTGGTCTTTTGGACCTCCTCTTCCATTTGGCTAATTCTGCCTTTCAAGGCATTGTTCTCCTCATTGGCTTTTTAGAGCTTTTTGCCATTTGGGTTAATCTATATTTTAAGGTGTTATTTTCTTCAGTATTTTTTGGGTCTCCTTTAGCAAGTCTTGCCTTGTTTGTCATGGTTTCCTTGCATCACTCTCATTTCTCTCCCCAATTTTTCCTCTACTTCTCTTACTTGCTTTTCCAAATCCTTTTTGAGCCCTCCTATGGCCTGAGACCAATTCATATTTTTCTTGGAGGCTTTTGATGTAGGCTCTTTGACTTTGTTGACTTCTGGTTGTATGTTTTGATCTTCTTTGTCACTAAAAAAAGATTCTATAGTTTGAGTCTGAGTGTGAGTCCTTTTTTGCTGCTAGTCCATGTTCTCATACTTGACCCTTGAGCTTTTTGTCAGGGTATGACTGCTTGTAGAGTAGAGAATACTTTGTCCCAAGCTTTAGGGGCTGTGCTACTGTTTTCAGAGCTAGTTCTACTCCAGTCACCCCAAGCTCTGCCACTCCAGCACTTCTACTCCCCCAAGAACTACCAACCAGGACTATTACCCAGGTCCAAGCAAGGCAAAGCAAAAGAACCCTGCCTCTGTGCCAGCAAAGCACTCTCTGCACTCACACTCTCATCCACAGGTAGATTCCTCCCACTGAGTGGGCCTGGAGCCAGAAGCCACCACAGCTGGAGCTCTGGAAGCAGCCACAGGAGCTTCCTGCTGCTGCAGCTGCTGCTGCTGTGCCACATCCACTGCCCCTCGCAGCTGGGGCCAGACCACTCTCACCCCAATCCAGCAGTTTTCCTACTAACCTGCTGCATTATCTTTGGCATTTGTGGGTTTAGAAGTCTGGTAACTGCTATAGCTCAGTGATTCATAGCCCTAAGGCTTGCTCTGCCCACCTGACTCCCAGTCTGGTGTGTCCTGGTGCCGCTCCACTCCCAGCATAGTGTGATGGATCCTTCCCAGTGACCATCCAGGTTGTCTTGGGCTGGAGACCTGCTTCCCTCTGCTACTTTGTGGATTCTGCAGCTATTTCCCAGAGTCCACAGTCTTCTCTCAAATGAGTCAATTCCACCTCCTCCTGGTCTTTTTTGTGCTGGATGTTGAGAACACAAGTAGCAGATTGTAGCTAAGAGAAACACTTCAGTTGTGTCCAAATGATCACAAAAACAACTTCCAGTCTTGACTGGAGAAGAACTTGAGATTAGCAGTATTGCTGATCTTAGGGAACCAAAATGATGAGGTTTGGGATGAAGGGTACTTGAGACCCCAAAATACTCACACACGAAGTCCTGCCAAATGAATTCGACTCACACCTTCTCAGCTAAAGAAAAAAAACAGTTTCTTAAAGATTTGCCATAGTGGGTTGACTCTTGGGGAGCCTTAGCATATGAGATGCTTATGCCAGTGGGCAAGACCAATCTGAGCTGTGCTAGATTGAATCTGAGCCAATGATGCTATTTTTTGATAATTTCAGACAATGCCAATGATTTCACTTGAAGTATTTATCATATAATTAACTCACTTTGGTCTATCACTATAAAACTGTATAACATGATTCCTCATGTGGCTGAACACATTGAATATTAATTCAAAACATTTTCTGGAGCATACTTCAGTAATGATTTATATTGTTTACTCTGTAACTAGAATTAATGGGCTAGCTCTAGTTCATTGATTTATTACCAAAAAAGTAATGTCTAAGTTTAAAGCATGAAATACTTTAACATTTAATGTTACACATCCATGTCATAAGTAAGTACTACTCAATTTCAGAGGCTATTAATTTGAGTCTGAATAATTCCTCCACCTAAGGTCAGATATAAACAGCAGGATATTGTAAAGCTGGAGAAAAAAACACAGCCTGGGAACACTGATCTCACCCAAAACAGATGTATAGCTGTATCATGAACTTAAGGCATTAGCATATTAAGAATAATTTGTTAATGAGAACCTATTCTTTTGTGTGATGGCAAAGAATTGGAAAGTGAGGTGTTGCCCATCAATTGGGGAATGGCTGAACAATTTGTGGTATATGACTGTAAAAGAATGTTCATTGTGCTATAAGAATTGATGCTCAGGATGATTTCAGAAAAACCTGGAAAGACTTACATGAATTGATAAAGACCGAGGTGAGCAGGACTAGGAGAAGATATTACACAGTAACAGCAATATTGCACAATGAACAAGTATGAATGATTTAGCTATTTTCAGAAATACAATGATCCAAGACAAGCCCAAAGGATTCATGATGAAAAATGCTATCCACCTCCCAAGAAAAAACAGCAGGCATCTGAATACCAAGCAAAACATACTAGTTTTCTTTTTTCTTCCTTCCTTCCTTCCTTCCTTCCTTCCTTCCTTCCTTCCTTCCTTCCTTCCTTCCTTCCTTCCTTCCTTTCTGTGTCAAAATATTAGGCATAATATCTCAATTGCATGATTCAGCAATCCCCTCTGCCTGTGAATGGGTACCCACCCTGCTGCTTCCTGAAATGATTTCTTTTTTGTGCATTCCATAGTTCATGGTATTTGATGAAATAACCATCCCAACCTATCTGCATTTTATGTCCTGTTTGGCTCACATATAATATAAATCTAAGAACATGTTCTCTTGTGAGAGACCCCACTAGAAGATAACTCAATGATTTTTATCCCTTTATAGAAATGTTCTGTAATGCTCTGCTTTGGAATAGGATTTCAATGGTCAGTTTGGGATTATGACATTTACTAACTTCTGCTACTAGAAACCATACAAAAGTTAGTACGTTCTGGTATCCTACCATCGTTTTTCTTTAAGCAGGTTCCTTAAATAGACCAAAGTCTGAGAAAAATACTCCCAGCCCAACAACAATATATTATTATCCCAGTTGAAACACTGTCTAAGCCATAGCACCACAGTGAGTTGTGGCGCCACCTTGTCTACCATCCACCCAATGAGTGTTCTGTCCCTGAAGACTACTTGATCCCAAACAAAGCAGATGCCATGTCAGCTAAAAGCCCAATATATTTGATTATCTGGGGATTGGAGATGAATTGAGCTGAAGCGCACATGTTTCTGTCAACTATTACTTCCAGTAAATAGCCTTAACCAAGTGATGAGTCTGAATTCCTCCATTAGTTAAAAAATACTTTGGGTAAATGTCATAATAGACTGACATAACTGACGCTACTATTATTTCTTTGCTGGTCCTATCAGACTGGCATATTGAATTCAATAGGATTACAATTAATAATGAGAGGTCTATTAGCCAAAGGATAAAGCCAAGTCATCTTGAGGTCAGAATGACCAGAAGCAAGTGGTGGCCATAGGAATGTGGCTACCTCTTTGTGAGCTACTTCCATGAATCGAGTTTTAGGCTGTTTGAGATCTTTATAAGTGAGTTCCACCCTTATCAGGTTAGCACCCTTCAGGTTTATGCAAAGAATACCCTGGGGAAATGAATAGCAAGTCCTTCTAGTGAGCCGCATGGCTGGCATGTGAGAGTGCTTTGAAGGATAAAGCAGAAGAGATCTTCATTTTCACTGATTCCAGGGTAGGAGCCAAAGTTCTAGGCAAATTGTCTGAGGCCTGGAAAACAAAGTCTTAGACAATCATAGGCTCTTCATTTTGGGGTCAGGCCATATAGATGAATTTTGGTGATGCTTCCCACTGCATACAGTGGGAAGTTTTGTGGGTATGGCAGCACAATATCAGACACATAATATACTAAATAGCCAGATATGAGCCATTACAATAACAGCAGAGGTTTGGCAGTAGGTCAATTGCGAATATGGATATTAGGGTGGTAATGCCACATTTTTCTGCACATAGAAGCATCACAAAAAATCTTTATATGTAGCTATTGACTTTTGGGGGGAAGAAATAAGTTACTGAATAAGATATTCAGGGAAGAAGTTACTTTGTCCTATAACTAGGACAAAGTATTCCTAAAGACAAAAATCTCCACTTTTCAGGGTGTCTTATATGAGTCAGAATACAATGACTAAAATCAAGTGGCCCTCATCCTGTCCATAACAAATAAAATGTTACTTTCTCATCTCAGGGCAAGAAATTTGTTAATAAATAATTGCATCATTATGGACCTCACTGCTCAGATCAGGTAGCCCAATCTCTAGGGTCTATATCTGTGACAAGTCAATGTCATCCTCTCTCTGATCCAGTAGTTTTGGGCATCTATTCTTCAGAACCACTTATATGATAAGAATTAAACTACGTTGAGACATAGTTCCAGCTGACCCTTTCTAGTCCTCCCTTATTCTCTCACCAATGCAGTTGTCTTGGCCTAAACAAAATATAAAATGAACAGATCACTGAATGTGATATGCAACTTAAAAATCTGTAAAAGAGAGAAAACCAATTAAAAATAAACATTGAATTGGAAATCAAGAAATGTCAGTTTAAGCACAAAAAGGCTAACCAGTCGTAGGAGGTTTGGACCCACAAAGAATTATTAATTTGAGGCACACCTACAAAATCTGATGGAAGCATCACAAAAAATCTTTATATGTAGCTGTTGACTTTTAGGGGGAAGAAATAAGTTACTGAATAAGATATTCAGGGAAGAAGTTACTAATTGAGTGAGATGTCCAACTCTGAAGTATTCCCAATTCTTCATGTGTATATTCCCATAATGTGTGTATGTGAGTGTGTGTATGTGAATTTTTAAGTCACACATTCTGCTCATTGATCTGTTCCTGACAGGTAAAACTTACTTATTAATGAAGCAGTGGAAGAGCACCAAAAGTGAGACCCAGCTTTCTAGAGAGAAAAAGAACAAGACCAGGAAATGTAAGAGGAGCAAAGGACTTAGCCATGACACAAAGGTAAAAAATCAAATTTTGCCTCTGTAATTAGGCAAGTGTTGGTCAAATGGGAAGGAAATCTGCCTCTCTAAGCTCCTCAAGTGTTAAATTACCTTTCAGGTAACTTCAAAATCTTCAGGCAGTATTGTCTGGTGTATTGTCTGTAGCACTATGTAGTTCCCTGAGACAAGTAGAGGCATTCACCATACCATTAGGACTTAATTCTCTAATAAGCACATTTACAAACTTCTTTGATGGAGGAGAGCAACCCTTAAGGTAATACTATAAGGTGTCTTTTGGTGGTGGTGGAGAGAGATGGAATTCAACTGAGGAAGGGAAAGTCTATCTTTACTTTTTTAGATCTTGGAATCATTTCTGTTTTTCATTGTGGGGCAAAAAAAAATCTGTCCTGTAACCAATATATTGTTAGTTTGAATATTTGGATAGAATTTGAGGTTTCTCTTGTATGAATAAAGAACTACTCACAAGATATATTCTGATACACCCAAGGGAGAGCTCTGAGTGGGAGCAAAAACCAAAAAGAATGGTTTGTGATAAATCTCCAAGATCGAACCTGGTCTGTGTATATGGAACCATAGGTCGCAAACTCATAATACATGTTAGAAAGTGAAAGACAAAACTCAAAGCACTAAGAAATAAAATAGATATGGAAATTTAAAAAAAGAATGTTATCAGATGGCAAACTGTATCAAACTTTAAAACTTTTACTATACTACAAAAAGAATGATAGGGAAATGTCCCTTTAGCTAGCTTTGAAATGGTGATGATTTATTTTAAATCCTTAAGTACACCTGAGAGTACCACCCAACTCACCTTATAGGCCCTCAGATTCAAGGTATTGTAGGTGTGGGGGATAGAGGAGTCTGTATCCACTAAAAAAGGTAATTCATAGAATGCCTATAAATGTGTTTACCTTTCCTAGTCAATCTGAGGAAACAGTTAAAAGAAACGGAATTTAATGAAATAATGTAATAAAAAAATGGCAATGGTATATTTCACCCATAAACCTAGGACACACTTCACCAAGTACACATTATCACTGTAGATATGCATAGGCAATAATATAGTAGAGATACAGGGAAAATTTAGGAAACATACATGGAAGGACAACTGGTACCTGCAATGCATCAGGGCCACTAATATTTTCTGTTGATATCATACTATTTCTACATGATATGTATTTTATGCCAACCATGTTTTTTCCCCTGGGCATCATTCCCTTCTGGTATCCTGTGGCTCAATGTTTATATTGCTCCTGTTCAGATTTTTTCCATCAATCCCACAGCAGGTGTGTACTGTTAATAGATGTCAAATGAATCTCCACTATACACATGGTCATATTCTTGCTCTCTGCCTCTAGTTTTGTTGTCATCTAGAATCTAGGTGCTAATTTGTTCTATCTGATAGTAGAATGGGTGTATACGTCTCAAAGGCTTATTCTGTTATAGCTATTTTAGAAGAAGGCGGAATTCCTAACATACTCAGTCATTGGGATAGGGGGAAATTAAATAAAATATAAGACCTAAAATAAAACTTTCCTAGGGAGAAGCCTTTACTAAAGAAAGCACTTTACTTTAAATGTTTGTAAGAATAAGTCTTTCTTTTTCTAGGAGCTGTGGTTAGAATTTGAAGTTTCTTTCCAGAAGAGACTCCTTGTCCCAGGAGTCAAGCTCCTTGGAGCATAGCATAATCCCAGTCTCCAAAGTGACTAGTGTCCTTAGGCCTCATTCTGTTTTTAAATCTTATTTTCTTGTCACCGAAGGCTAAGTCACTTTTACAGATTTTACTGTAGCTTAGGGTCAGAAAGTCTGTGTAACTGCATAACTTTCTAACTTTCTATATGGGTCTCATCTCTCTCTCTCTCTCTCTCTCTCTCTCTCTCTCTCTCTCTCTCTCTCTCTCTCTCGTATTTGAGGGGACTCAACTTGCTTCGATTCTTCTATAAGTGAATCTATGCAAGAATAAAGGTTAAGAGGGCAAGGTCATTATATGTCTCCTGAAAGTTGAAATTGCATTTATAATCACAGGAAAAATGTCATAATAATTCTTAAAAATTATTTTCTAAATTTATTTTTAATGTTTGATTTTCTTTTGGCAATTACATGTAAAACAGTTTTTAGCATTTTTTTCCCAAATATTGAGTAGTTCCAAATTCTCTTAATTCCCCCTCTTCCCTCTTCATTGAGAAAGGAAGTAATTTGACAGAGGTTATATACAGTCATGCAAAACATATTTCCATATTAGTCATGTTGTAAAAGAAAACAGACCCAAAAAAAGAGATAAAAAAAGTTTTTTTTTTAAAAAAAAGGTGCTTCAATCTGCATTCAGACACTACCAGTTCTTTCTCTGGAACAAGATAGTAAGTTTTTCCTGGTTTCTTTTTTTTATTTTATTTTTTTTTCCCCGAGACCATCCTGTTTGTTATTTCTTATAGTGCAATAGTATTTCATAACAATCATATAGCACAGTTTACTCAGCCATTCCTCAATCAATGGGCATTCTTTCAATTTCTAATTCTTTGCCAACACTAAAAGAACTGCTTTAAATATTTGCATACATGTAAGTCCCTTTAAAAAATCACTTTGGGATGCAGATCTAGTAGTGGTATTGCTGAGTCAAAATGTCTACACGATTTTATAGCCCTTTGGCCAGAGTTCCAAATTGTTCTCCAGAATAATTGAATAAGTTCACAACTCTACTGACATGTCTTAGTGGTTCAATTTTCTGGCATTCCCGCCAACATTTGTAATCTTCCTTTTCTGTCATATTTGCCAGTCTGATAAGGGTGTGGTGGTTTCTCAGTTATTTTAATTTGCATTTCTTTAATCGATAGTGATTTAGAGATCTTTTTCCCCTCATATAACTATGGATAGCTTTGATTGTTTCATCTTAAAACTTCCTTCAGGAGGCCTGAAATCCTTTGGTGTGATGCAGGCCATAAGCAGCCTATGGTCCACAGGTTTTGCCGGCCTGTTATGATGCTTTAGGGCAATTTTGAAAAATTATTTCTTGTATTATTGTATCAATTTTTTTTTTACTCATAGCTTTCAGGTAGTCTAGTTATTTTTATGTTTTCTCTTCTTGATTTGTTCTCCGCAACAGTTGTTTTTCCTATGAGTTGTTTCACATTGTCTCCTATTTTTTCATTCTTTATATTTTGTTTAATTATTTCTTGATCTCTTAAAACTTCACTAGCTTCCCCTTGCCCAACTTTGACTTGTATGGAGTCATTTTCTTCCTTAAGATTCTGGATCTGGGGGGGGGGGG
>CM053622.1:404866361-404878735 GCA_028646595.1 Phalanger gymnotis
GGGGAGGAAATGGGGAGAAAATTTGTAATTCACACGCCTGTGAAAATCAATGCTGAAAACCAAACATGTCAAAAATAAATTAAAAAAAAAAGATTCTGGATCTCCTTTTCTAATTGGTTGACTTTCTTTTCATAATCTTGTTTTTTTTTAGATTGCTCTTATTTTTAAAAGTTTTTCCTCATTCTCATTTGATTTTTGGTGTTTTTAAAGTTTTTCTCTGAGTTCTTTTTGGGCTGATGACCATTTGACATTACTCTTTTGTGTAGAAGAGGGTTCTTTGCTTCAGTGCCCTTTGCTGAAGAGGAACCCTGGTCTTCTCTATCCCCATAGTGATTCACTATGGTTGAATTCTTTCTCCTTTTCCTGTGCATTTTTTTGTAGCAGCTTAAGTTTTGTAATCATTTCTAGTCCTGGTGTATAGGGGATGGTATCTCTGGCTTCAGATCTCTTCAATTCTCCTCCCCTCTGGCCTGGAATTCAAACCAAGCCCTCCAGCCTCCTATAAGTGCCCACAGCCAGCAGTGTCCCTGCCCCATTGCTTCTGCACTCAACTAGTTCCTTCTCACCCCTGCTGTATCTCCACAGCACAACTGAGTCTGGCATTCCTTGTCCTCCATCATCTGGAAGATGCCCAATTCCCATTACTGCCCTGGCAGTAAAAGTTTTGAGGAATGGAGCCAAGGCAGCCTCCCAACCCAGCTAGCCCCAGGGCTCACCATTTGTTGTTTAAATCGTCCCTAGTGGAGAGGGATTTACTCTTCACAGGGATTAAACTTCATCCTGGAATGTTTCTTCAGATCTTCTCTGATTATCCCAGGAGAACTAGTGTTCTGACCCTACTCTTATTTATTTTTACCACTCTATGTTCACCCTGAGGTGCTGTTTTATCCCTTTTGTGGAGGAAAATCTTGAGAGCTTGGAATTTTCTGATCTACTCTGCCATCTTCCCACAATCTTCTTCAACATTATAAATCTTACAGAGATTTAACATTCTAGTTATTAATGTAGGAGTTGGAAAAATATCTGTGTGAATAATTTTGAATAAAAAGAAAGCATAAGTGCAAAGTAGAAGTCTAGGAAAAGTTCTACAAGAAATATTAATGGAGAAGAGATCCAATATATCTGGCAGGGAAGTAAAAAAAAAAACCTTTTATACTGGAGTGAAATTGATGTTGCAGAAGAATTGTGTTTGTATTGTCTCCAATAAAGGCCTCATTTCTCAAAATTACAGGGAATTGAGTTAAATTTATAAAAATACGAGACATTCCTCATTTGATAAATCATGAAAGTATATGAACAGGAAATTTCCAGAAAAAAAAATCAAAACTATTTTAGAACTATAAAAAGGTTTTTTAATCACTACTGATTAAAGAAACTCAACTTAAAACAATTCTGAAGTACCATTTCATACCTATCAGATTGGCTAACATGACAGAAAAATAAATTTTAGAGCAGACACTAATTGGGACACTAAAGCACTGTTAGTAGAATTCTGAGGTGGCCTGGCAATTCTGAAGAACTATTTGGAACTATGACCAAAGGAATATAAAACTGTTGACCCAACAGTAACGTTATTAGGTCTATATCTCAAAGAGATAAAAGGGGAAAAAGTATCTATTTGTACAAAAATAGTAATAGCAGCTCTTTTTGTGGTGGCAAAAAACAAGAAATTAAGGAGATGTCCATCAATTTGGGAATGGCTGAACAAGTTTAAGTATATGATTGTGATGAAACACTATTGTACTATAAATAATTATGAGCAGAATAGTTTTGGAAAAACTTGGAAAGATTTACATGAACTGATACAAAATGAAATGAGTAGAACTAGGAGAATATTGTCCACAATAAAAGCAATATTGTATAATGATCAACTGTGAATGATTTAGCTATTATCATCAATACAATGATCCAAGAGAATTCTGAAGGACTTATGACGAAAAATGCTACCTGATCCAAGAGAGAAGAGATAGATTCTGAGAGCAGACCAAAGCACATTTTGCTTAAATTTATTTTTCTTGGTTTTTTTTGCAATGTGGCTAATATGGAAATGTTTCGTATTTACATGTTTCACATATAATATTGTTATCATCAGTGTAACTAGGTGGCACAGGAAGGAAGGAAGGAAAGAAGGAAGGAATCCAGTCAGTAAATCCCAAGTTAAATGTGCAGCTTCTGGCCATCAAAATTTACCTTCTTTTGGAGAGGAGAAGGAGAAGGAGTGGGACAAGGAGAGCATCAGCTGAGTTACCCAAGTAACTGGGTCTTCATTCAAGTGGCTCATTCTCCTCACAGGTTGTGTACAACCTCAAACACTTAATAGTTCTGTGAACCTGGGCAAGTAACTTAACTGTTTTTGCCTCAGTTCCTTATCAAGTTAAGTGAGCTGTAGAAGGATATGGCAAATAACTCTGTATCTCTTGTCAAGAAAACCCCAAATGGGCCACAAAGAGTCAAATAAACAATTGAAATGAATGAACAATAGAACTTAATACCACATTTCTTGCCTTCTCAATAAATATGGAGAGATGGGAAGGAGAGAGAGAATTCAGAACTGAAGCATAGAATGGTGAATTACAAAGCTTACCTCGAGTGTAGCAATGTGAAAAATTGGTGGAATGATCACTAAGGTCTATTTTATCTCTAACATTCTATGTTATATGTTTCCCTTCTTTATCTTCTTCCCTCCCATGTTCCCTCATAAACTGTGCAAATACACCCCGTTCTAGCTCCTGTGAAAATAAAATTGATTCTATTTTGTACTTGATTCCATTCAGTATAACTGCCAACATTTTGTGTAGCTGCCTAAGTTGTTTCTTTGCCTCTGAGTTGTTAAGAAAATCATGAGTTCAGAAGTTTACTTTTTCTAAGTTAAATATTAAAGTTTGGTTTCCCCTTATATTACTTTAATTCAAAGAAACCTCTTATGTCAATCCCACTAGTTGTCTTTCAAGATTTGTTACCCATGTGCCACTAGCTAACTTTGCAGGTAGAACCAATCAATCAGCAAGAGGATGGAGGGATTGTTGCTAGCCTACACGCCTGATTTAGAGTCAGTCCTATTGTCCCCCACAGCTATGGTGCTTCAGACTTTGTAATCAATATTTTCTCATTGCCTTGTAGCTTTTAGATGCCTTCCCACCCTTGCACCAGTAAAAATTATCTCTCTGCCCTCATTCAGGGCCTTTTGGCTTTCTGGGGAGCTAAAGACTGCTTTTTATTGATAATGGGTAGCCTTGCCAATAAGTCAATGGTTCTCAGAGATTTGTGCTTTAGTCTACCTTATTTTCAATCATAATGCACCTGTGTTACCAAAGAGGACATGGATGCCATGGACCCAGGATATATTGTCTATTCTATTCTATTGACTCTTCTATGTTCCTTTATTGAACTTTTACAAGAAACATATAGGGGATATCTACTGATGGATGTAAAGAGAAATAAAACTGTTTTAGTTGTTTAGTTGATTCACTTAAACATAAATGTGTGGGAGAGAATAAATCTATGGAGATGGAGAGGAGAAAAGAGACTCTTCTATACTCCATGACAAGTTAATCTATATTCTCATGGGCAAAAGGTAAAATGGGGTCCATTGTGGTGTAAATTATTAACTTTTCCAGATTTTATCATTAGTTTTGCTTTACAATGTTCTTCCATGTGTTCTAAGGCATAAATATGGCATTTCGAAATTTGTTTACATTTTAGTAATTAGTACATGTGAAGCAATTTAGTTCACTCAATTTCAGCAAAATTGCAAAAAAAACCCAACCTTTTCAAGTATCAAGGCCTTGTGAAGACATTTTAATGGCTATAAATTTCCAAAAACAGCTGTTTGACTTTGCAGTACAATATATCAAGCTCCAAGCTTGACCTAGTTCTCAAACATTTGCCCAGACTATTTTTTCTGTAACAGAATGTTCTATTTCACCTCTCAAAGCTGCAAAGACAAAATGATTGTCTCCATAATTTATACTTTGTCTGTATTATCATCAAGCACTGTGAATTGTCAACAGTAGCCCTTGCTACTTAAGATAATTACATTTGAAGTTTCATCTGTGTCTCCCTAGAAATCAAGGAGGCAGGTGGTATTGCTGTCAAAATGATTCTATTAGAATTGCCAACAATTTGTTTAAGGGCTCGCCAGATGTGTTCCCAAGTTTTGACATGGACAAGGGTTAATTCCATTTGAATTGTCATAGAGGGAAAATTTGGAATGAGAGGATGAGTTTAATTCAATTCCATTTAGGAAGCACCTTCTCTGTACAAGGCACTATCTTGAGTGGTAAGAATATAAAGACAATATGAAAGGCAGTCTCTGCCCTAAGTAATTTACAGTCTACTGAATGTCTCCCTTGAGATTTTCAGTTCATGATGTTAGAGATGTCTAGAGGCTAAACTACTTGTATGAAAGATTGAATTTATCTTTTAACAGATTGCAATTTATTCCCAGGGCAGGATATGAATTTGAAGTGGGATGTACTCAATGCAAGTCATGGAAACAATCTCCAAATTTTGCAAAAAAGGCTCTTCACAATTTCTCTATAACTTGCCTTTCCAATCCTTTCAACCTTTCCAACTTCACATTATACTCTTTCATTCACTCATTGTTTCAGACAAACTAGACTATTTTTCAAATAAAATATTCCATCTCTTAGTCCATGTATTTGTTAACAAAGGTAGCAGTTAGGGCATGGACTATTATGGGTAGCTAGGTGGCACAGTACATAGAATTTTGGACTTGGAGCCTTGAAGACCTGAGTTCCAAACCTGCCTCTGACACGAACTAAACATTTGTCTCTGGCCAAGTTACTTATCTGCTCTGTGCTTCAGTTACTTCATCTGTAAAATGAGGATAACAATAGCACCAAGTTCGTAGGGTTATTATGAGGATAAAATGAGGTAGCAGGTAAACTGCTTTGCCAGTTTTAAAGCATTATATCAAGGGTTCTTAACTTAGGGTCTGTGAATTTTTAAAATAATTGAATTTCAATACAATTAGATTCATGACTTGTAATCCTATGTATTTTATTTATTTCTAAACATTTTTTTTCTGAGAAGGGACCCATAAACTTCACCAGACTTTCAAAACTGTCTGTTATCCAAAAGAAAATTAAGGACTTTGCACTATAAAAATACTCGCTGTTATGATTGTTAAGTGTAATATTAATAATGTAGTGTACAAGTTGCTTATATAGGCTATACATGTCGACATGGTTTTGTCTAAATATAGCTCATGGGAAGCCTTTGATAGCTATTTTAGTAATCTTACCCACTCCTCCCCAGAGGATACTTTGACTCCAGTCTGGAAAACCATAGGAGCAGGGGCCACAGACTCTAACTGCTTCATTCTTCTCAGAGAAGAGACGTCAAATGAAACTTCTATTCTCCTAAATAGTACTGATAATGATCAGTTCAAAATGCTCCTGATCAGTGTCCCTTAAAAGGTAAGGAGTACCTTCTAACTTTTATCTGCAGGCTTGGTTTCTTCATATATCATCATTGTTACACAAAATGCCATCACAAATAGTGAATTGTGAGTTTGCCTATTTGTCCAATTGCTTAGTCTCCAGAAATGAGAGAAGTTGTATAGATTAGAATACAGCAGAGAAGAAAGAGAAAGAGAGACAGAGACAGAGACAGACAGAGACAGACAGAGACAGACGAGAAACAGACTTAGACACAGACACAGAGACAGAGAGAGACAGAGTGTTCCATCTCATTCATCAGAGCAAGGGAAATTTCCCTAAGGCCTCTGTGTTGGGTGGCTGGTTGTTCCTTAAAAGTTTGCCTTCTAAAGTCTGTAATACTCTTTCTTTCTTAATTTATCCCTACAGAGTCTGGAAACTCATATATCCTCTCCTGAAGTAATCCTCTCTCTCGTTCTCACATAAACACTGCATTTCAATGCACTTTTAAGTTAACATTGTCTCCATCAACTAGGTACATTTTATTTAAATAAGCCAGGCTTAAACCCAAGATTAGACTTAGGAATAAATTCTTATTTTGTATAAATAAATTTCTCTGAGTTGTATTTTTCCTTCAAGACTCAACTCAAATTCTTCCTCTTCCATGAAGCCTTTTTGATCTCCCTAGGCCTTATCAATTTACTTTTACTTACTCTTTTTTTTGTTCCTCCCCTGAGCTTCACCCCTGCACCTCCAATGGCCTATTGGACCTTTCCCACTGGATGTCTTGGAAACATCTTAAACTGAATATGTTTAAAATAGAACTACCTTTCTCCCAAAATCTCCCTTTTTCTCAAAACTTTGATAATTCTTTCAAAGGCGCTTATATCATTCCATCACCCAAGTTTGTAACCTCAGCATTAGCCTGTACTCTTTACTCTCCCTGAGTCCACACATCCAATCAGTCGCCCAGTCTTGAGGTTTCTATTAATACCCTTCTTGCATTTGACCCCTTCTTTCTACTTACACAGCCACCACTTTAATTAAGAAACTAGTAAGCTTCTTTCTAGATAATTGTAATAGGCTCCTAACTGGTCTCCTGCCTTGAATCTTTTTCCACTCCAGTCTATTCCATACCATGTGACTACTCCCAATTTATGAGAGAGACAGAGAGAGAGAGAAAGAGAGAGAGAGAGAGAGAGAGAGAGAGAGAGAGAGAGAGAGAGAGAGAGAGGGAGAGAGAGAGTACATAGTTATTTGCCTTGCGTCTCCCCAATTAAATTGTAAGCTTCTGGAGAGAGAGGACTTTCTGCCTTTTTTTTCTATTCCTGGAACTTAACATAGTGCCTGGCAATAGTATGTGATTAATAAATTCCAGTTCATTGATGGATGTGACTTCCCTACTCCCTCCAGTGATTTACTATTGCCTCTAAGATAAGATATAAATTTCTCTGTTTAACTTTTAAAATCCTAAACAATTTGGCCTCAAACTAGTTTTCCAGACTCAGTGAACACTGTGCCCCTTCTAAGACTGCAATCCAACCAAATGAGCTTTCCCTCTGCTCTTCGCAAATGACACTCTATCTCCTGACTCCATGACTTTTTACTGGCCACATACCTGGAGTGTACTTACCTCCACCTCATAAATGCAGCTCAGGCATCATTTCTTCCATGAAGCCCTTGCTTATTCTGCAACTGTTAGTGGTGGCAAGCAGGGTGGGATTTTTTTCCTGTTGTTTTTTATTTTGGAGGGCTTCTAAGCACTAAGGCAATGAAGTGCCTTTTACTGAGTCTTGCCTCTGTTTCAATCAAGAGTCTTTGATTGAATCAAGAGTCTTTGGTGACCTGCTTAAGTCACAAGAAAGCCTAAATCACAAGAGTTTCAGTTACATGGTTGTGATACCCTCTGACTCCGAAGAAGTGTATATATTCTCTGGGGTTAGCATTTTGCTTTGGGACCTCACTCATTGGAAGTGTTCCTGTGATTTCACCAGACAAGACTCCGATTAGCCATTAAGGAGCCCCCTGGCTTTGAAAGCCCAGATGTTGGTACTTCTGTCTCTGGTCACTATGTATGTTTTGCTATGGACAGACAGAAGCCCTGTCTACTGATTTATGTTATTTTCTCTGTTTATATAATTTCTGCCTGTAATTTCTGTTTGTGTTTTCTCTGAGGTTCAGGGGGCCGACTTTTTCCCCTGAACTAAGTGAATGATATATGTATGTTTAATTAAAGTGAGATGGTAAATCCCTTAAAATTCCTTTCCTTAGAAAAGCATATCAAAGAACTTGTGCTAGCAGCCATCCTGTGTGCTGGTGTTATGGGCCTTACACCTCCACAGCAGCTTCAAGCAGCATTATTATTATACCTTCCCTCCTGAATTATTTTGTATTTAATAAGTTTACACTTAGTATATATATATATATATATATATATATATATATGTGTGTGTGTATATATATATATATACACACATATGTATATATACATACACACACACATATAGTTAGATAGATAGATAGATAGATAGATAGATAGATAGATAGATATACCTATAGTCTTCCCCCACCTCCTCTAGAACATAAGTTCCTTGTAAATAGTGATTTAGCTCTTTGTACTTGTATCCAGAGTGCCTAGCATAATTTCTGGTACATAGTAAACATCTTGATTGATTTTGTAATGGTGCATCTCTTCTAGACTGCAATTGTACCTACGACATACCTTTACAATTAATAAAAGCTAACACAGTCCTGGACTTTATTGGTAATTATATTATAGGAGTAAGTTGACAATTCATTTGTAACCCTGTATTAATCTGAAATATTGGTTTTGAGTACCATAGTTTAGCAGGTATATTGATAATATGGAGAGCATGAAGAAGAATGCAAGATGGTTAGCATGGGAAAGAGAAGCTGAAATCAAGTATTTGAAGGATTACCATCTGAAAAACAGATTAGATGATAAATATTTGGAGGAATTGTGATAAAGCTGGGACACTAATGCACTGTTGGTAGAGTTGTGAACTAATCCAACAATTCCAGAGAACAACTTGAAACTATGCCCAAAGGGCTTACTGTTCATACCCTTTGATCAACAATACCACTGCTAGGTCTATATCCTAAAGACATTTAAAAAAGGGTGGGGGAGGACCTATTTGTATAAAAAGATTTATAGCACTTCTTTTTATGGTGGTTAAGAATTGGAAATTGAGAGGATTCCCATCAACTGAGGAATGGCTAAACAAGCTGTGGCATATAATTTTGATAGGATGCTATTGTGCTATAAGAAATGATAAGCAAGATGATTTCAGAAACATCCTGGAAAGAGTGACATGAACTGCTGCAAAGTGAAGTGAGCAGAAACAGGAGCAACATTGTACATAGTAAAAGCAGTATTGTTTGATGAAGAATTGTGAGTGACTTAGCTATTCTCAGTAATACAATGATCCAAGCCAAGGCAATATCAAAGGACTAATGATGAAATATACTATCTGCCTCCAGATCTTCTTGTACAAAATGACTAATTGTAATATCAGCTAAGGTGGGACTTTCTTGCTGTTTTAAAATGATTAATTAAGTTTCTTTCATTGAGTCTTATGAGGTGCTAAGCCCCAGGCCAAACCCCTATTAGGTGCTAAACCTATGTGGGTGTGAATTGGTAACTAAGGTGGGTCCCCAGGTGGGGCTAACTAAGGGAGGCCTGATTAGATCTTTGCTCCTAAGTTTGCCATAAACCCCTAATTACTAGGTGCTAAGCCTATGTGGGTGTGAAGCTCCCAGGGTCCTAAGGGGAGGTGCTAACTCCAGAGCCAATTATAGGAGACTAAGTCTGATAATGTCTGAAACTGTACAAAAAAGGGAAGACAGAACTATTTGCTTGGGGCTCTCATTCTTGGTGGCTTGCTGATGTGAAGACTCTGGGCAGCTATAGGGAAGAGCTCTCCAAGTGTAAACCCAGATGTTGGGACTTTGTTAAACTCTGATAACTATGAATTGTATTGGGTCTGTTAGTAATTTGATTATATTTGCTCTGAAGTTCAGAGTGCTGGCTTTTTCTCCTGAACTAAGTGAATGGTATTTGTATGCTGAATTAAAGCAATCTTGTTAACCCCTTAACATTCCTTTCCTTAGTAAAGCAGATCAAAAGAATCTGACCTTTTGCAGTGTTCTGTGAGCTGGTTGTTGTTGATTTTATACCCCCCACAGCAGCTGCTAGCCAGATTGTTGAAACACTAATATGGAAAGATTTTACATGATTGCACATGCATAAACTATATTAGATTGCTCACCATCTCAGGGAGAGAGAGGGAAGGGAAGGAGAGAGAGAATTTGGAACTCAAAACTTTTTTTTAAAAGTGTTTAAAATTGTTTTAACATGTAATTGGGGAGAAAAAAATATTATATTTAAAATAAAATCTAGAAAAGAAAAAGAGATTAGACATACTATTTGGCCCCTGAGGGAAGAATAGAGATCAATAGGTGAAAATTTAAGCTTCTGTTTAGGAAAATCTTTCTAACAATTAGAGCTGTCCAAAAGCAGAAGGACTGCATTGGAGGATGGGGGTGGGGGAGGGTAATGGATTTTCCTTCACTGGAGGAGTTGAATAATTACTTGTTAAATATGTTTTCATGGGGAATCTTTTTAGTTATGTGTTGGACTAGGTGACTGCTGAAGTCCCTTTCAACTCTAAAAAATAGTGGCCTATTCTTTTTTCAAAAGTATATAGACATCAAATATAACAAACTAGAAAAGTTGATGGAAAATTCAGTTAGAATATGAGGCTGAGATCAAAAAACTAAGAAAAACATGCTTAAGAGGAATTAACTCACTTGGCACTGTACTCTCAGACTATTTGTGCTCATCTTCACTCTAACCATTTCTAAACTCTTCCTTTGCTACTTTGTATCCAAAGTTCTGAAAACTATAATAAAATCCCAAGAAAGGGCCAGTATATCCTCTTCCCTAGTACTTTCTACCCAAAGTTCTGAGAATTATTGCTGTTATCAGTTCATTGGAAAGGTCATGTCAACAGACAGCTCACAGACCATATCTTCCTTCTGTGGCCACCACTCCTTTATATATGATATCTCACCAGTGAATTAAAAGTTCCTAGAGGGAAGTGATGATTGTCTTACTTTTTTGTATTTCTAAGCTCTTAATTAATGCCCCCCCCACTCCTTCATTCATTCATGGTATAGAAAAGCAATGCAAGTTGTCTGGCAGCCATTTCTCAATTTTGGTTATATTCTACAGAAATGTCTTAAAGGTTGAAGGGAGAAAAATGAAATAACAATACACTACTGTCACATTAAAGTTTTACATTTCACAGGCAGCTAACTGCATTTTTTGTGGAAACAAAGTATTTTAAAATCTTGGAAATATGTGTGTGTGTCTATCAGCAAATCTTTTGTTTGCTTTTTTCAAATGATAGATGACTACAAGAAACTGAAAAAAAGATAAAGAAGTCTTGTAAAAATATGAGTCCCCAAAAGGAAAAGAGGTCTGAAAAGACAAATGTGAAGGGAAATAAAAAGATCACTGAATGCTGAAGTGAATGCCTACAATATTTCTTCTGCCTTATTGTTTACAGTTAGCCCTACTTCAGTTGACTATAAAATAGTTGCTTGAGATTCTAGTCTATCCTGATGCTAGCTTTGTACATAGATCATATTGGTCTTAACAGAGGACATAGTTTTTTTTTTTTTTAAAGAGAAATATTTCTTGCAATCTCTTTTACTTTGGGTGACATCTTCCACCCTCAGACCTCTGCTTTGGAACAAAGGAAAGATAAATTTTAAAAATTTGCCTAATCTGACCATATATGCTATATTTTGGATGTGCCTCTTTACTAAAAGATGTAGGCTTCTAGGAAATCACTCAAAAGTTATGTTAGATCACTGCATTCACCTTTCTATTCCCTTTAAATATTGTTTTCTTTTTGTCAAAATGTATTGCTTACTTCACTTTTCTAGAGTTCAAAAAAAACTTCCCCAAATTTTCTGAATTCTTAATATTTATCAACTATTATAGTGCAGTAATATTTAATTATATCCACATAACACAACTTGTCCAACTAGATCAGACTTTCCCTCTGAATCTGGGCTAGGTATGCAACATGAGGGTAAAATCTGTTACTGCATTTCAGTTGACTTTGGTCTCCAGCCTACTCCTTTAGATGATGAACTAATGGAAGGTTTCTTGACCTTTTTTTTTCCTTCTGTCATGGACTCTTTTGGCAAGTCTGGTGAATACTGTGGATCCCATCTCAGAATAATGTTTTTAAATGTATGAAATACATGTATAAAATAAAATGATATGGAAATTGAGTTATATAAATAGTTTTAAAAACCATTTCATGGACTTAAGGTAAAAGTTTTTCATCTATTTTTTTTTTATTTTTTCCTCTGAATAAAGGCAGCCTCTTTCCTTTTTTTGACTGACAAATGCTGGTCTGTGTCAGCAGAGGCTAAAGAAATTAAAGGTAAAGAGTTATTCTGCTCTTTCCCTTCTCTCAAGATGGCAGACAAAAAGCCCCGAAAAGAACCAAAGGAAAAGAAGGTCAAAAAAGAAAAAAAAGAGAACAAAAAGGAAGATGTGGCTGAAAAGGTGGTGAAAAAGCCTCGAAAGCATTGCAGTGGGAACCCAGTCCTGGCCCGAGGGATTGGTAGATACTGTAGGTCTGCAATGTATTCCCGGAGAGCCATGTACGAGCGGAAACATGCTGCACCAAAAACCAGAATTGAAACGAAAAAGAAAGAGAAGGTGCCTGCTACTATCTCAAAGCCAGTTGGTGGTGATAAGAATGGAGGAACTCATGCGGTAAAGATTCTAAAAATGCCTCGGTACTACCCTACTGAGGATGTGCCTAGAAAGCTGCTAAGGCATGGCAAAAAGCGCTTCAGCCAGCATGTGAGGAGACTTCGAGCTAGCATCAAGCCAGGCACCGTTCTGATCATGCTCACTGGCCGCCA
>CM053622.1:404878835-404900235 GCA_028646595.1 Phalanger gymnotis
CAGGTGTAAAAATTCCAAATCATCTTACTGATGCATACTTCAAGAAGAAGAGGCTCCATAAACCTAGACACCAAGAAGGAGAGATTTTTGACACAGAAAAAGAGAAATACGAGATTACAGAGCAGCACAAGGCTGATCAGAAAACAGTGGACTCTCAGATCCTGCCCCAAATCAAGAAAATTCCTCAGCTCTGTGGCTACCTGCGTTCTGTATTCTCTCTCTCCAATGGAGTTTATCTGCACAAGCTGGTGTTTTAAATGCCTTCCAGAGAACTCTTATTAAAATATTTGGAATAGCTAAAAAAAAAAAAGAGTTATTCTTCTTGGCCCCAAAGAAACTCTGAACAACTTTTGTTTATGTCCTTTCTTAATTATCCAACTTTTAAAAATTCTTAAATAGTAACTTATTTTCCCCAATTACATACCAAGAAAATTTTTAGCATTCATTTTCCAAGATTCTCAGTTGAAATTTTTCTCCCTCCTTTCCTCGCCTCCCCTCTTCTGAAAATGGTAGGCAGTTTGATATAATTTATACATGTGCTATCATGTAAAACATATTTCTATATTGGTCATAGTTGTGAAAGAATAAATAGATCAAAAGGAAAGAAAACCATGAGAAAATGATGTAAGTAAAAAAAGGCTTTGGTTTGCATTCAGAATCCATCAGTTCTTTATCTGAATATAGGTAACATTTTCTTTTGTGAGTCCTTTGTACTGGTCTTGGATAATTGTGTTGCTAAGAAGAGCTGAGTCATTCATAGTTGATCATTGCACAATGTTGCTGACAATGTATATAATGTTTTCCTGGTTCTGCTCATTTCACTTTGCATCAGTTGGTACAAGTCTTTCCAGGTTTTTCTCTAGTCTGCCTGTTCATCATTTTTTATTGCAAAACAGCATTCTATTAGATTTATATACCACGGCTGGTTCAAACATTTCCCAATTGATGGGCATCCCCTCAATTTCCAATATTTTGCCACCATGAATGAGGCTGCTATAAATATTTTTGTACATGTAGGTCCTTTCTACTTTTTAATAATCTCTTTGGGATATATACCTGGATCAGAAGATATGCACAGTTAGCTTGAGCCTTGGGTATAGTTTCAAATTGCTCTCAGGAATGACTGGATCAGTTCGCACCTCTGCTAGCACTGTGGTGTTCCAATTTAGTTTCCAATTTTCCCACATCTTTTCCAACATTTATGATTTTCCTTTTTCTGGCATATTAGCCAATCTGGTTGGCATGAGGTCATATTTCAGAGTTGTTTTACTTTGCATTTCTCTAATCAAAAGTGATTTAGAGCACTTCTTAATATCTTATAGATATTTTTGATTTCTTCATCAGAAAACTTCCTGTTCATATCCTGTGACCGTTTATCATTTCGGAAATGGCTTGTATTCTCATAAATTTGACTCAGTTCTCTATATATTTGAGAAATGAGGCTTTAATCAGAGATGCTTATTGTAAAAGTTGTTTCCCACCTTTCTTCTTTCATTCTAATTTTGATTGCATTGGTTTTGTTTGTACAAAAGCTTTTCAATTTAGTGTAATCAAAATTATCTATTCTACATTTCATAATGCTCTCTATCTCTTGTTTGATCATGAATTCTGACCCTCACCACAGAGCCGACAGGTTTACTATTCCTTGCTCTTCTACTTTGATTGCTTCGTTGTCTATGGTATCTTTTAGCAAGATGTAGTTTTCTTCCTTATCTCTTTTAATTAAGTCTATTTTTGCTTTTACTTCATTTAAGATCAGGATTGCTACCTCCATCTTTTATTTCACTTGAAGCATAATAGATTGTGCTCCAGCCCTTTACCTCTATTCTGTGGGTCTCTCTGTGCATCAAGTGTGTTTCTTGTAAACAAGATATTGTAGGATTCCGGTTTCTGATCCACTCTGCTATCTGCTTCTATTTTACAGGACAGTTCATCTCATTCACATTCATAGTTATGTTGGCCAGGGTATTTCCTTCCATCCTCTTCTTCCTCCTGTTTGTCTTTTCTCTCCTTTCACCCCTTTCCACCTCACTAGGGCTTCTGTGTACCATATCCCCTTATCTGACCTCCCTTCTGTCAGCTCCCACCCTGCCCTTTACTTAATCTCCTCCCCTCCTACTTCCTTGTTGGGTAAGGTAGATTTCTATATTCGACTGAGTGTATATATTGTATCCTTTTTGAGCCAACACTACTAAGAGTAATGTTCAAGCAATGCAAAGTGCCCACCCTCCCATCTTCCCATTCACTGTAGTAGATCTATTCATATGCGGAAATTTACTCCACTCTATCTCTTCCTCCCTTCTGTACCCATTGTCCTCTTCTTTCTCAATCCCTTATTTTTTATGTCATTCTCTCAAATTCACCTTATTCCCATACCCTCCGTCTATGCATATGCCTTCTCTCTGGACTGTTTGTAATATAATTTTTTAATACTTAAGTATTATCTTCCCATGTAAGGGGCATAAACAGTTTAGCTCTGTTAAATCATCTGTCTTCTTTTCCCTTTTTACTTGTTTATGCTTCTCTTGGGTCTTGATATTAGAAGTTAAATTTTTGGTTTAGTTCTGGTCTCATTTTATGAAGGCTTGAAATTCTTCTTTTTCGTTCAATGACCATTTTTTTCTCTTGATATATTATGCTTAATTTTGCTGGTAAGTGATTCTTACTTGTAGTACTAGCTCCTTTGCCTTCTGAAAAATCACGTTCCACAACTTCAGATCCTTTTAATGTTGCAGCTGCCAAGTCTTCTGACTTAGCTATAATGTTCCTTGGGGTTTTTCTTTTGGGATCGCTTTCCTGATGTGATCAGTGGATTCTTTTGTCTATTTTTCCCTTTGGTTTCAGGACATCAAGGCAATTTTCCATGATAATTTCTTGAAAGATGCTGTCCAGGTCCTCCTTTTGATTATGGCTTTCAGGTAATCCAATGATTCTGATATTGTCTCTCCTGGCTCTCTTTTCCAGGTCAGTTTTTTCCCCTTGAGGCATTTTAGATTGTCTTACATTTTTTTCATTCTTTTGCATTTGTGGGTGATCGATTAATGATGTCTCAAAGAGTTATTAGTTTCTTCATGCCAAATTCTAACATTTAAGATGTTGTTATCCTCAATTAGCTTTTGTATTTTCTTTTCTATTTGGCCAAATGTTCTCTTTAAGGAGTTCTTTTCTTCAATGGATCTCTGTATCTCCTTTTCCATTTGACTAATTCTACTTTTTAAGCAGTTTTCCAAATTGTTGACTCTTTTTTCATAATTCTCTTGCATCACTGTCATTTCTTTTCCCAATTTTTCTTCCACCTCTCTTATATGATTAAGTTTCATTTTGAGATCTTCTGTTCCATAAGTTCTTTCTAGGCTTCAGACCACCTCCTGATTTTCTTTGAGGTTTTGCCCATAGGTGTTTTGAAATTGTTGTCCTCTTCTGAGTCTGTCTTGGTCTTCCTTGTCACCATAATAACTTTCTATTGTCAGATTTTTTTTTGTTGTTTTCTGCTCATTTTTATCCTTTTTCCTTTGTTTTAAATTTGAGCAATGCACCCAGGGTGGAGGGGGGCACTGCCTCAAGCTTTTTATGCTAGTGGCTGCAGGCCCTGATTATTTACCTGCTGCTGTCCTGATGTTGCCCTGAGGCTCTTGGGGGACCCTCTTGTCTGTTGCTGCACTGAAGGAGTGGGGTCAGGTTTGACTGGTCTTGCTGGAGGCTGGCAGCTTATTTGGTGCTAAGCTGGGGTTCTCGTGGTGGTGTCCAGTGGGTGCTGGGGCCTGGTAGGGTATTTCTGCATTTCCTGTGTCTGCACTGAAGCATGTGGTCATGTCCCCTCTGGTTTACCTGGGGATACACTGTTTACCTGTTTATGCAGGGCTACACTGAAGCATGTCAGGGCCTGTGCTGGCTGGCAGCTGCCTTTTTGCTTAGACACCAGTAGAGCTGGCAACTACATATTTGCCTAAGGCTATACTAAAGCACTTGGTTGTTCTGAGAGCTGAAGTCTGCTGCTTCCGCTGCCTATGCTAATGGTGTTGGCATTTGCCTGCTCCATCACACTGGAGCTCAAGATCTCCCTCTAGTTTGCTGAGAAGAGGCTTGCTGTGGGCTTACTGGGAAGTTGCCTGTACAGGAATGCACTCTCCTTTTATCCATACTGAGATGGACCTTTATCATTGATTCTTCAAGTGTCCTGGTTAAAAGGTCATTCTACCCCATCTTTCTTCTGGCTTCAGTGCTGCAGGATTTGTTCTGGGGCACTATTTTATGATTGTTTGGAGGTAAATACAGGAGAGCTGCCACGTTTTACTGCTTACTCTCCCATATTGGCTCCCAGAAGTTGTCCAACTATTTTCATCATCATAGTTAATATAAATTAATGTATTAAATCATATTACTATTTTGATATAGAATTTTGTAATGGAGAGGAGAGGAGAGGGAAGGAGAGGAGAATTTCCAGCTATTTAACCAATGGAAAGACCTGTTCAACCAAAGGATGCTCTCAAACATATGGATGGTTAATGTAAAATGTCTTTTCTCTGAAGCAGGTTCCTACTATCACTCATTGTGATGGAGGAATGCCTCCATTTTATATCATCTAGTCATTTGGCAAAGCTTACAGAAAACATACAAGTAGCCAGTGACACTGTCGAATGAAGCAGATTGAGTTCTCAGTTATCCACTGAGCCAGCAAAGCTACCTACATACTTGGGACCTATGGATCCATATATCACCATCCCTCAGGGGGGTGTGTGGCTCTCAATAATATTCTGTTTCTGCCTCTAATATTCATGGTGTGTGCACACACATATGTACATGAGCACAAATACATATATATATATATAGTCTGGAGGGAGCTCCAAGGATATTTTGGACTTCTAGAACTGGCACTGTGTTCCATAGGAACTGAGCTAAGCTATGAATTTCCTAATCTTCTTCCCTTTACTAGAGATTAAGGTAGTGCAGGGGGCGGGCTATTATGCCTCCCACATGTAGGGAGGAAGTAATTTTGTATGGTTTTGATGATACTTTCTGAAGTAAATATTCATTTGTAAAAAAAAAAAAAAAAGCTCTACTGTGTTATATATGGGGCCTCATCCAGTATAAAACTGAGCCCTTTGCTTTTCGAGGGGACTTCTAGGGAGATTCTCTGCCTGAGGTTTCTGACTGTTTGACAACCCTAAAATTTGAGACCCTAGAGAAATTTGGCATTTTTTTACACTGTAAATGTATAGTTTATTTTTTTCCAGTGAGTGTCCCCTCACAAGTTGGTTCTGTTTAATGTATTTTTGCATACTTTTTATTTGTTGGTCATTTACTTAAAACTGATACTTTTGTGCTATTGCATTCTGTATAAAGTTTGGTATGCTGATATGTTCTGTATTATTGAGACCTATATAAATACTGGTATTAAGTTTGCTATCAGAAGTTTGGAATCACTAGATTGCTACTGTCTAGTAGAAATGTTCAAATTGTTCATTTTTCATATAAGAAAACCTACACTGCTTGCCTTTTGGAAAAGCAAAATGTCCTACAACTTCTTAGGGTCAGAATGACTGCACCTTAAATCTACAAGTAGCTCACATTCTGTGCTACTTAGCTGTGTGTAGCCCAAAGAGCTTTAATAACTGTTGCTAGTCCAATTCACAGTCTAACAACTGGCAGAGAAAAAAAGGCTGCTTTTATGTATTGAATATGTAGCACTCAACCAAAATTATTGTCCTGAAGTTCTATTTATGAATATATACATATGCATACATACACATGCATATTGACATATGTGTATGTATATGTATATACATGCTTATATTCCTACAAGTGTGTGCATATCTATGTCTATATGCATAAAATATATATATATATGAATGCATATATACATAGAGAGATAAACACATACATATACAAATGTATAAGCCAGTTATATTGCCAAGGCAATATTCATAGCAGTTGCTATTATTATGACCCCTCAAGGATCCTTGGCCTTAAAATCTAAATGGCCATGGATCCTGGAACAAATAGAGGCACTATACTTTGCATTCCCATCCTCTTCGCCAAAATGCCATGCCAATCACAGCAGCACACTTGAGAACTGCTGCTGTGAATAATTTCAAGGGTCTAATAACACAGTATAATGACCTCTCTATTCATATACTAAACATTGTTCAACAAAGCAGAGCCTATATAGAGCATTGCATTCAGTAGCATTCCCCAAAATACTTGTTTACACAGCAGGGGGTCCAAGTCTAGGGTCTTTCTTAGCACAACATATCCTTAAGGGGTAGCAGAAAATACCACACCATCCACTCATAGGTCACAGTAAGAACAATCTCCTTAATCATTACCAAGCATCCAAGTAAAGTCCTCTTTCATTTTGACTCAGGGTTGAGTTCTAAGACCCATGGCTCCTTCTTTGTGGGCTGACCACTTCCGATTCTTGCCTGGATTCACACATCAGCAGCTCTCTGCTCCTGCTCCAGGTCTCAGCTCAGAGGGACTGCTGCACTCCAAGCTCCTGCTCAACAGAAGGCTCCAGGGGGTTCCTGCCCACAGCTTCTGTTTCTGGGAAAATGAAGCTTAACAGGGCAGCAACACACACCACCAAAACCACCCTCTCAATTCACCTCAAAGGCCAGAGGCTCTGTATTAACATCCCAGTTCACTTTAACAGCTCTCAAAAGATACTTAAGCTAAGCCTTCTTCCCATGGGCAGGTTTCTGCCCCACAACTTTATTTGCTTTTATAGCTCAGAAGGTCCTTCAGTGTATCAGCAGGGCAATAATCACAATATAGATAATAATTGTCAAAATGCCTATGTAGCTCTGTATTGCAAAATATACAAGACTCTCCACATAAAAGGTAGAAGAAGTAAATCATTTATTCAGACACCAGAGAAACAGATCCCATAAGCCATCTGCTCAATCCATCACAGCAGCAAAGTATTGAATACACAGCATCACAGCATGGAGCCTCACCTTCCCAAAACTATCCACCCCTCTGCTGGGGCCTTCCCAAAAACTCACTCACAGCCACCGCACTCCTGCTCTTTACTTTACTTCTAAGTGTCATAACTGCTCTCTCAGCATTACCTGTGACACAACTCCCTTTTCCTCTCAGCAAGCTTTTCCCACCACATGTGACTTAGGCTTCCTATGACTTAAGCAAGTCACATGGTGGGAACGATCATTAAATCTAAATTGCTATTACAGTCTGCAAGTGTCTTTCAAGGTCTTCTCTCCACTCTCAGAGGTCTCCTATTCACTCTCAGAGGTCTCCCAACTCTCAGAGGTCTTCTCTCAGCTCAATGCTCACAGCTCATTCTTCTTTATCTCCTCTTCATTCTTCTCTTTTCAATGCTGGCAGCTCTCTCTACTCTGGCTCTCAATGTCTGCTCTCACACACTGAGATCTATTTATAAACAATTCTAGTCAGCATCCAATTGGGTAGAACTCAGTACCAGTCTCTGATTGGCTAAAGCTCGTGCACATGTTATTGGCTAGGATTGAATGAACATAGAAGTCTTGGTTTGGCTAGAATTCAATCCAGCAAAAATCCCACTTTGCTTGCCATTACACCAGAGTGCTGAAGACTCAAGCTACTGGTGACTTTTGGACTTGGGAATGTGACTATTCTCTATAGGAACCGATCTAAGCTATGAATCTACTAATCCTCTTTCCCTCCCTAGATGGTGCAGGGAGAAAGAGATTATGCCTCCCATACCTTGGGGACATGAGTTTATTCATACATTAAACATGTACATATACGATACAAATGCATATTTATACCTTCAGGGCCATTGGAACAAATTGTTCACATCTGTCCATTCCACCAGGGAGGAAGTTTTCACATACTTAAAATTGGCATCCCTTAACTTACTGATTGGTTTAAATTCCATCGATTAACCTCAATCTGGTTTTCCCCATCTGCCAAGATGTGCCTGATACAGCTTCTTGGTGCCAGAGGGGAGAGCTGAATAAAGTTGGTTGAGCAGCCCTTAAACAGGCCACCAGAGGTCCTAGTCCTCCTTGAATATCCCATATACCCCCATTGTATTGCTGAGAATTGCTAAATCATTCACAGCTTATCATTGCACAATATTACTGTTACTATGGAGAATGGTCTCCTTGTTCTGCTCATTTCATTTTGTATCAGTTCATGTAAGACTTCACAGGTTTTTTCTGAAAGCATCCTGCTCATCATTTCTTATAGCATAATAGTATTCCATCAGATTCATATACTGCTATTTGTTCAGTCATTCCATGATCAATAGGCATCCCCTCAATTTCCAATTCTTGGCCACCACAAAAAAGTAGCTATAAATATTTTTGTAGATATAGGTCCTTTTCCTCTTTCTTTCTTTTTTCCTTCCTTCCTTCTTTCCTTCCTTCCTTCCTTCCTCCCTCCCTTTCTTTCTTTCTTTCTTTCTTTCTTTCTTTCTTTCTTTCTTTCTTTCCTTTCCTTTCCTTTCCTTTCCTTTCCTTTCCTTTCCTTTCCTTTCCTTTCCTTTCCTTTCCTTTCCTTTCCTTTCCTTTCCTTTCCTTTCCTCCATCATTTTGAGATATAGATCAGCAGTTCTATTGCTGGATTAAAAGGTATTCACATTTTGATAGCCCATAGTTCCAAATTGCTTTCCAGAATAGTTGAATCCATTTATAACTTCACCAAAGTGTATTAGTGTCCCATTTCCCCCACATCCCCTGCAACATCTGTCATTTTCCCTTTCTGTCATATTAGCCCATCGGATAGGTGTGAGGTGGTCCCTCAGAGTTGTTCTAATTTCATTTTTCTAATCAATAGTGATTTAGAGTATTTTTATATAATTATATATACATTTGATTTCTTCATCTGAAAACTACTTATTCATATTCCTTAATTTATCAACTGGAGAATGACTTGTATTCTTACAAATTTAAATCAGCTCTCTATGTATTTGAGAAATGATAACTTTATCAGAGAAACTTGCTAAAAAATTTTCATACTTATGATTCCTGTGTATTTCCCTCCATGCTATTTCCCCCATTTATCCTACTCTCTCTCTCCTTTCACCCTGCCCCTCCTCAAAAGTGTTTTGCTTCTGACCTCCGCTCTCCCTTCTACCAGTTCTCCCCCTTTCTCTTATCTCTTTCCCTTTCTATTTACCTGTAGGGTAAGATAGATTTCTATACCCAACTGAGTGTGTGTTACTCCCTCCTGAGCCAATTCCAATGAGAGAAAGGTTCAAGGATTGTCTACCACTTCTCCATCTTTTCCTCCACTGTAAAACATCTCTTTTATGTGAGATAATTTATCCCATTCTACCTCTTTCTCCCCCTTCTCCCAGTAGATCCCTGTTTCTTACTCCTTAATTTTATTTTTTTTAAGATATTATCCCATCATAGTCGACTCCAACCCATGCCCTCTAACTATGCTTCCAAATGCCCTAATAGTGAGAAAGTTCTTAAGAGTTACAAGTATTACCTTCCCATGTAGGTATGTAAACAGTTGAACCTTATTGAATCCCTTGTATTTTATCTTTCCTATTTATCTTTTATGCTTCTCTTGTGTCTTGTATTTGAAAGTCAAATTTTCTGTTTAGCTCTGGTCTTTCTATTAGGAATTATTGAGAGTCCTTTATTTCATTAGATGCCTCCTTTTCCCCCTTAAGGATTATACTCAGTTTTGCTGGGTAGGTAATTGTTGGCAGAATTCTATATCCTTTGCTTTCCATGATACCATATTTTATGCCCTTGGATCCTTCAGTGTACAAGCTGCTAACTCCTCTATTATACTGACTGTAGCTCTACAACATTTGGATTATTTCTTTCAACTGCTTGCAATAATTTCTCCTCAACCTGGGAGCTTGTATCAGTAAGGCAAGATTCATGACCTTGAGGATGACCATGAATATGGCTGTATGGTTTGGGAATCACAAAGTGTAAAAAACTCTCTAGGTAGAAGGCAGTGGAAGTGTAACATTTATTTAGACACCAGAGGACCAAATCCCAAGACCAATATCTCCAATTTGATACAGCAGTAATTATATTCCAAAACCAGTAAGCCCTCTTCAATGTAGCAACAAGGAAATTGTAACACAGTATTATAGCAAGGAACCAAGTTATACTGTAACCTACTTCCCCACTGTGGCCTCTCCACAAACACACAAATCCTAACTGTCTTCTTGCCTGTGTTCTCTACCCCTCAGTTCTCTGGTCTCTGAAGCTCTCTGGTTTCCACGTCCCTTTCCACTCAACACTCTTTCTGCAGCTCTGTCACCTTGGAGTTCTTACTTCTCCTTCTTGCACTGAATTCTGAATTCTTGCTTCTTCCTGCTGAATTCTCAGTTCTCAATGCTACCTTCTTGGTGTATATATTCTTTATAGGGCCCAAGGGCTTCATGCCCAATCAGCAACAGCATGCGGGAAAGATCTTTAATCACTGCTTGGAATCACAAAAGTGTAGTCCTGGCTCTAATAAGGCCTCCTTTAACTGGACCCATCTGAGGCCTATTTAATGGGCCAGAAAGATTTTTAATCACATATCACCATGGAGATCAAGAATGTGGCTCTAATATTCCTGATAGTTTAATTTTGGGATCTCTCCAGGATAGTATCAATAGATTCTTTCCATTTCTATTTTATTCTGTATTTCTAGATGATCAGGGCAATTTTTCCTGACAATTTCTTGAAAGATGATGTTTAGGCTCTATTTTTTTAATCATGGCTTTCAGGTCATCCAATAATTATTAAATTATCTCTCCTGATTCTATTTTCCAAGTCCGTTGTTTTTCCAAGGCAATATTTCACATTTTCTTCTATTTTTTTTTCTTCTTTGATTTTGTTTTATTGTTTTTTGATGTTTTATAGAGTCATTATGTTCCACTTGCCCAATTCTAATTTTTAAGAAATTATTTTCTTTAGTGAGCTTTTTAAATTCCTTTTCCATTTGGCCAATTCTGCTTTTTAAGGCATTCTTCACTTTAGGTGATTGTTGTGACTTTTACCATTTGGGCTATTCTGTTTTTTAAGGTGTTTTTTGCTTCAATAGATTTTGTGCTTCTTTGACTAAGCTGTTGACTCTTTTTCATGATTTTCTTGTATCACTCTCATTTCTTTCCCCAATTTTTTCTTTCCTTGTCTTATTTAATTTTTAAAATATACTTTGAGCTCTTTCAGGAATTCTTTTTGGGCCTGAGATCAATCCACATTTCTCTTTGAGTCTTTTGATAAAACAATTGATATAACTTTATTGTCTTCTTCTGAGTTTATGTTTTGATCTTACCACTCACCACAGCAGCTTTCTATGGTCAGATCTCTTTTCTGTTGTTTGCTCATTTTACTAGTTTATTTCCTGACTTTTAACTTTATGCTAAAAATGGGTTTTGTCCCTCTCGGGGAGGGACCAGTGTCTCCTGCTTTAGATTTTTTCATGAAGCTATTTTTTGGAGTGGGGAAGGCAGGGCAATTGGGGTTAAGTGACTTGCCCAAGGTCACACAGCTCGTAAGAGTGTCAAGTGTCCGAGGCCTTATTTGAACTCAGGTTCTCCTGCCTCCAGGGCCAATGCTTTACTCACCAGGCCACCTAGTTGCCCCAAGTTTTTTGAGTTATGCGTGGGCTGGGAATCTAACCTGGGCCTCCTGCAAGTTGCAGGCAAGAATTCTACCACTGAACTACTCATGCATGTGAAGCTATTTTGAGAACTAGTTTTGGGGGTCTGTAAGTTTTCATTTCTTCCAAGGGACTATGATCTAAGGAGAGGTGTGGGTACTGCTCTCCTGGCCTATGCTCTGTTCTCTGAGTGATCACAAGCACTTTCTTCCACCCTGGAACTATGACCAGGGACCCTATATCCCTGTATCCCCACAGCCTCATGCTCTAATAGGTTAGCACTCCTCCTGCTCACCCTGGAATTGTGGTCCAGAACTATGTATGGCCTATGCAACAGAGGCCTGAAGCCAGTGCCAGCAAAGAGTTCCCCATAATGTCCTTCTGACCAGTTGCCTGATCCTCTTACCATCTGTAGACTAAGAGCTCTGGAAGCTGGAGCTGACTGAGTTGCCCCTGCTGATTCACAATCACCCTCAAGGCCTTATTCCGGCTTATTGGGAGCATGGCCTGAATTGGGAAGGCCTGTGCTAGACTGAGCTCCACTCTCACCCTAGTGAGACAGACCTTTCCTGCTAACCTTCTAAGTTGTCTTGATTTGGAAAATTGTTTTACATCATCTTTTTGTTGCTTTTGCAGCCTCAGATTTCATTTTAAGACATTTTAAATTTGTTTAGAGGGGAATAAATAAAAAGACTCACTTGACCTCTCCCAAATTCATTTTGCTGAACTAATGACCAATCATGATTCCAGAGAATTAATGATAAAACATGCTACCCACCTTCTGATAGGGAAGTGAAGGTTTAAGAGTGAAGAATTAGGCAAACAGTTTTTTAAAGATATGGACAATGGGCAAACAGCAAAATGAAATTCGATCACCTTTATGTAGGATCTCATCCTTTCCTCAATTTAAGGGCACTTCCTCATATTACTATTTTTGCCACTGCAAAAATATGTGTGTGTGTGTGTTTGTAATATTTGCATGCTCTTAAAGTTATTCATCCTCAAATTTTGTTTTGCTCAGGCCTAATGTCTATCTTGATCTATACTACCCTATATTTCCCCTGTTTCTTTGCCCTCTTTCCCTTCTATTTGACTGTTGAATAAAATATGTTTCTATATACAACTGGGTATGTGTATATTCTTCCTTAGAGTTTGCAGCTGCAGGGGTACAGGGGCACAGGGGCCTTGGTCATAGTTTCAGTATGGAAGAAAGTGCTTGTGATCACTCACATAACACAGCATATTTTTCCTCCCATCCTCTACTATAGAAGTCTACTTTTACACCCTCATTATATGACATAATTTTCCCTAACTTTTCTTTCCTCCCTTTCCCCAATTGTATTTCCCTTCCCCTCTCTTTCCTTAGGACCATCAAGAAATAGCAGAGCCACTGACAGTCTTTATCTAACTGAACTTCCTCTATGAACCCTGATGATGAAAGAGATGGAAGAAGACACATATTATTTCCCCACATTTGCATGTATATTTGTTTAGTTCTTTATCATTATTCATTCATGTTAAACTTTTTGTTTCTCTTCACTCCTGGGTTTGTTTCAAACAGTTTCAAATGCTTTAAAATTTCTCTGAAACTCTGGTCTTTTTACCAAGGTACAGTATGTCTGACTGTGGCTGATCAGATCAATGCAAACTTAGATGGCTCTCCCACAGGGCAGGCTATAGGCTTATATCCTTTGCCTCCTGGAACATCAACTTGAGGTCTGAGATTTGTCTGCTCCTGTTGTTGCTACCTTCTGAACTTCTTCCTTTCTCCTTACACTACCCAGAGACTTATAGCCCTGAACAGCACTGTTGTGCACAGGTTTCTTTCTCACCTTGCCTGTATGTCCAGTGGCCAAAGACTTCACTGTCTTTCTCCCTGTACTGTTCTGGTCTGAATAAAGGGCTCACTGAGACTGTGCATCTTCCCATTAGTATATATCCTGATGCATTCTCTAGATCTAATAGGGAAAGTTTGTGGAGAAGATATGCCCACTGGCACCAATCTCATTCAATACTGTATTGGAAATCCTAACAATAGCAATAAGAGAAGAAAAAGAAATTGAAGGAATTGGAAAAGCGAGTGAGGTAATAGAACTATCTGTCCTGCAGATGATATGATGATATACCTGGAAAATCTCAAAGATTCAATGAAAAAGCTATTTGAAACAATTAAGAATTTTACCAAAGTAGCAAGATATAAAGAAGATCCACATACTCCATCAGTATTCCTATATATAACAGAAAAAAACCTGCATTAAAGTATAGTAAGAGATATCCCATTTAAAATAACTCTAGACAGCATAAAATACCAGAGAGTACAATAATACAAACCCAAGAACTTCATAAACTAAAGTATAAAAATTACACGAAGAAAATCAGATTTAAGTAATTGGAAAAATATTAATTGTTCATGGATAGGCAGGACCAATATAATAAAAGTGACAATTTTACCTAAACTAATTTAATATTCAATGCCCACTCAATTTAATTACCAAAAAAATTCAATGAATTAGAAAGAAATAATAACATAATTAACTTGGAAGAATAAAAAGTCAAGAATATCAAAGAAACTAATAAAAATGTTAAAGAAGGAAGTTTAGCTGTACAAGATCTTAAGCTATATTATAAAGCAGTAATTATCAAGATTATCTAGTAGCAGCTAAGGAATAGAAAGGTAGATCAATGCAACAGAGTAGACACACAATTTACTGCAGGAAATAAATGCAATAACCTTTATTTGACAAATGTAAAGACTTAAGATTTTGGTATTGAAATTCATTATTAAAAATGTTAAAATTTTTTCAGAAAACTTGAAAGCAGTCTGGCAAAAGTTCCGAATATAGCAATAGCTTACACCCTCTACCAAGGTATGGTCAAAATGCATATGTGATGTAGCTATAAAGAGAGATATTAGAAGAAAATTTGAAGGACATGGAACATATTACTTATCAGACTTAGGGACAGAAGAACAATTTATGAATAAACAAGAGATGGGGAGCAGAACGAGGGGTTAAATGAATAATTTAATTGTGTTAAATTAAAAAGGGATTGTACAAGTAAAACAAATGTAGCCAAGATCAGAAGAAAGTCAGAAAAACTGGGGAATATTTTTTCACAGGCAGTTTCTCAAAAATATCTTATATCTTAAATTTATAAAAAAATTTAGGGGGGCGGAGCCAAGATGGCGGCTGGAAAGCAGGGACTAGTGTGAACTCCCCACCAAGTTCCTCCAAAAACCTATAAAAATATGGCTCTGAACCAATTCTAAAACTGCAGAACACACAAAATAGCAGAGGGAAGCAGGGCTCTAGCCCAGGACAGCCTGGATGGTTGCCTGGTGAGGTCTTTCGTACATGGAACTGGGAGGGGAGCAGAGCCCAGCATGGGCAGTGCAGACCAGCCAGACCAGGAGTTGGGTAGAGCATGCCCTAGCACCCTGAATCAGTGAGCTGCAACAGTCACCAGACTTCTCAACCCACAGACACCACAGACAACAGAGAAGTATGCAGAGTCCACATAGTGGTGCAAGGAAGCGGGGCTCTGGGTAAGGTCTCTCCCCCACAGAGCTGGGAACAGAGCGGAGCAGAGCCCAGTATGGGCGGCATGGACCAACCAGACCAGGAGCCGGGTGGAGCATGCCCTAGCACCCTGAATCAGTGAGATGCAGCAGTTACCAGACTTCTCAACCCACAAACACCAAAGAGAGCAGAGAAGGTTAGTGGGAAAAACTGCTGGGGATAGAGTGAACAAAGGAGTTCGGGGTTCACCACCGCCCCTGGGGCAGCAGAGGTGGGGCAGCTTTAGAACTACAGCTGCAGTTGCTTCTGGCCCCAGGCCTACCTGGTGGGAGGAAGGAAGTGGCTGATCAGAGCAGGAGTGAACAGCCTGCTGAAGATCTAAGTCCAGTCCAGGTTGGGGTTCTTGGGGAAGGAGGAGTGCTGATGTGGCAGCACATCTGCTCAAGCGTGGAACATGGAACTCTCTACTCTACAAGCAGTCATACCCTGCTGAAAAACTCAAGGGTCAAGTAAGTTGTCTGGGAACATGGCCAGGAAGTGAAAACGCACCCAGATTCAGTCTCAGACTTGGAATCTTTCTTTGGGGACAAAGAAGACCAAAATATATACAGCCAGAAGAAGTCAACAAAGTCTAAGAGCCTACAACAAAAGCCTCCAAGAAAAACATGAACTGGTCTCAGGCCATGGAAGAGCTCAAAAAGGATTTAGAAAAGCAAGTTAGAGAAGTAGAAGAAAAACTGGGAAGAGAAATGAGAAGGATGAGAGAAAACCATGAAAAACAAGCCAATGACTTGCTAAAGGAGACCCAAAAATATAATGAAGAAAACACCTTAAGAATAGACTAACTCAAATGGCAAAAGAGCTCCAAAAAGCCAATGAGCAGAAGAATGCCTTGAAAGGCAGAATTAGCCAAATGGAAAAGAAGGTCCCAAAGACCACTGAAGAAAATACTACCTTAAAAATGAGATTGGAGCAAGTGGAAGCTAGTGACTTGATGAGAAATCAAGATATTATAAAACAGAACCAAAGTAATGAAAAAATAGAAGACAGTGTAAAATATCTCATTGGAAAAACCACTGACCTGGAAAACAGATCCAGGAGAGATACTTTAAAAATTATTGGACTACCCGAAAGCCATGATCAAAAAAAGTGCCTAGATAATCATCTTTCAAGAAATTATCAAGGAGAACTGCCCTGATATTCTAGAGCCACAGGGCAAAATAGAAATTGAAAGTATCCACAGATCACCTCCTCAAATAGAGCCCCAAAAGTAATCTCCTAGGAATATTGTCACCAAATTCCAGAGCTCCCAGACCAATGAGAAAATACTACAAGCAGCCAGAAAGAAACAATTTGAGTATTGTGAAACACAATCAGAATAACCCAAGATCTAGCAGCTTCTACGTTAAGAGATTGAAGGGCTTGGAATAACATATTCTGGAGGTCAATAGAACTAGGATGAAAACCAAGAATCACCTACTCAGCAAAACTGAGTAATATGCTCCAAGGTAAAATATGGATTTTCAATAAAATAGAGGACTTTAAAGCTTTCTCAATGAAAAGACAGAGCTGAATAGAAAATTTGACTTTCAAACACAAGAATCAAGGGAAGCATGAAAAGGTAATCAAGAAAAAGAACAAGAAAAAGAAATTGCAAGGGATTTACTAAAGTTGAACTGTTTTGTTTATGATGTATATGATTCATGAGACCTCAGTATTAGGGTAGCTGAAGGGAAAATGAATATATATATATATATATATACATATATATATATACATATATACACACACATGTGTGCATTTATGTATATATATATATATGTATATGTGAGTGTGTTTGTATATATGTATGTATGTGTGTATATATATATATACATATATACAGAGAGAGAGAGAGAGAGGGTACAGGGTGAGTTGAAGATGAAGAGAAGATATGTAAAAGAAATAAAATCAAATTAAGTGATGAGAGAGGAATATATTGAGAGAAGGAGATAGGGAGAGATAGAATGGGGTAAATTATCTCACATAAAAGTGGCAAGAAAAAGCAGTTCTGTAGGAAGAAAAGAGAAGGCAGGTGAGGGAGAATAAGTAAATCTTGCCCTCATCAGATTTGACCTGAGGAGGGAATACCATACATACTCAATTGGATATCTTACCCCACAGGAAAGAAGAAGGAAGAAGATAAAAAAGGGGGGATGATAGAAGGGAGGGCAGATGGGTGTGGAGGTAATCAAGAACAAACACTTTCAAAAAGGGACAGAGTCAAGGGAGAAAATTCAATAAAGGGGGATAGGTTAGGAAGAAGCAAAATATACTTAGTCTTTCACAACATGAGTGTTGTAGAAGGGCTATCTATATCGATACGCGTGTGGTCCATGTTGAATTGCTTGATGTCTTAGGGAGGGTGGGTAGGAAGGGAAGAGGGGAGAGAATTAGGAACTCAAAGTTTTAAAAACAGATGTTCAAAAACAAAAAAAAAATTGCATGCAACTAGAAAATAAGATACACAGGCGATGGGGCATAAAAATGTATCTTGCCCTGCAATAAAGGAAGGGAAAAGGGGACAGGAAGGGGTTGGGTGACAGAAGGGAGGGCTGACTGGGGAACAGGGCAACCAGAATATATGCCATCTTGGAGTAGGGGGGAGGGTAGACATGGGGAGAAAATTTGTAATTCAAACTCTTGTGAAAATCAATGCTGAAAACTAAATATATTAAATTTTCTTAAAAAGGAAGAATACAACAAATCCAAAATGCAAAAAAAAAAGAATTTAGTCAAATCTGTAAGAATACAAGTCATTACCCAAATAAAAAATGGCCAAAGAATACAAACAGGCTATTTTTCAATTAAGAAATCAGAATAATTTATAGTCATATGAAAAAAATGCTCTATGCCATTATTGATTAGAGAAATAAAAATTAAAACCTTTAAGTATCATTTTACTATCAGATTGACTAAAACGATTGAAGGGGAAGCAACGAATATTGGAAGTGATGTTGAAAAATCAGGACACAAATTCATTGTTGGTGGAATTGTGAACTGATCCAACCATTTTGAAGAGCAATTTGGAATTATGCCCAAGGAGTCATTAAAATGCCTATCTCCTTTGACCCAGAAATACAACTACTATGTCTCTTTTCAAAGATGATTAGGGGAAAAAAAGGAAAAGAACCTTATATGTTCTCAAATACTTCGGGTAGATCTCTTTGTGGTGTCAAGGAATGAAAACTGCGGGGATACTTATCAATTGGAGAATAAATAAATAAGTTGTGGTGTAAGATTGTGAAGGAATACTACCATCTAGAAGAAACAATGAGTTCAATGATCTTAAAAAAAACATGAATAGATGTGCACAAAATAATAAAGAGTGAAATGAGCAGAACGAAGAGAACACTGTATACAGTAACAGCAATATTGTTTTGAGAATAACTTTGAGTGATTAAGTCATTTTAACTATCATAAATACCCAAATTAACTACAAAGGACATATGAAGGAAGATGCTATCTATGTCCAGAGAATGAACTGATAAATCTAAGTATGTATAGAATGATTTTGCATACACACATATTTGTGTCTAATGGTAGTCATCTCTAGGTTGAGAAAGGGAAGAAAAAAAGAAATTTAGATGATAATTTTGTTATATATTTAAAAGGAATGGGAAGATGTACATAAAAGATTTGAAGTTTCATGTGCAATCATCTTTTTAAGATTACATTTTGTTGTAGAAATGCATTTAATAAACTAAAAATAAAATAAATTTTAAAAAGAAAGGATATTACTTTATTACTTCCTATCACCCCACCACTTTGGCTCTGCATGCACCAACCAATTTATAAGAGACAGTAGGATTTAGTTACATGTAGGGGAAAAAAGGATATTTTTGTTGTATAAAATATTATGAACAAAGTTGGTAAGCATGGTATGGTATTTTCTTGGGAAAATGAAGAAACTTTGCCTAAAATATAGATTTTATCTTAGGAAACATTATACTCACTGTGATTTATGTTTACCTACATATGTGTAAAATATGTATGTATGTATATATGCATATAAATATATTTTTGTATCTATATGCACATATAAAAATACATATAGATGACATTTACAGCGACTACCTTTGTACATATGTTCATTAGTTTTATTATTTTAAATTTTTTAGATTATAAACTTATCAGCAAACATAATCATTTCAATATATGAAGAAGAACATAATCATTTCAATATACAACATACAAAGAAGAAAAGAGAGTAATTAAATACTTTTTAAAGAAATATATTGTAAATTTAACCAAGTAATAACAAATTTGTAAGTATCCTTTTATCTACATTTTTGTTTTCTTCTGTGCATGAAAATGTTTTATTTTATGAAGATATTTATTTTATGAATATTTATAATTACTCATTAATCTACAATCACCACCTCAAAAGAGAAGCCCTTTTTGATCAAGAAGATTTTCTATACATATGTAGACCACTCCTACAACACTTTAATCAAGTTGAGCAGGCATACAGGTCAGTAGTCATGTATTTCTTCTGTGGACTCAAACTGGGTCACTTGTTCTTCCTGACTTTATTGTTTTAAATATCATGTCTACTTGTTCATGTAGTACAAAAGTAATTTAAGTACAGGAGTCCAAATATGGCAGGTGCATTATAGTTGATGGTGCCTTAAAAAATCCATTCCATAGAGTATTACACATCTCCCTGCCCCTCCCATCCATGAACGCTATTGCAATAATTTGTTTTATTTGGAGTGCAACTGCAATTTTCACATATTTATTTTCACCTCAACTATTTGTTTTAACTGTTTTAATGAGAGGGTTCTTCTTTTTATCTTCTTTCATAGAGGGATATAAATGAGTTTATATTCTAAATTCGTTAAGTATTTTATTTACATGTGAGCCCTTAAGGTATAGTTTGGAGCATCTCTCTTTAGGGAACTAAGAATCATCCTTAGGATAATTGTTGGATTAGCAAGCCTCTTCGGTTTCTTTTTTTTCCAACTTCTCACTCTTTTTGTAGATTCCAAAATTCCTTTCCATTTGCCAAGAAAATCCCAAATGGGGTCATGAAGAGCTGAACTGACTGAAATGTTCCAGCAACAAAAATTATCTAGTAGCACTATCCATTCCAGATAAAAATAGCCTCTTGGGAATTTTTAATTTTATTATACATTTTTCCTGCTCCTTTGTCTTTATTTCTCATTCTTGAGATTGCCTCCTTCAATATTTCTTACCTGTTGAACTTCTTCCTCAGATGCCACTTCCTCTACAAAAACCTCAATCCTCCCAGTTATACATGTTCTCTCCCATACTGAATCCATTCTTTGTGCTATGACCAGATTTGTCTTTAGCATCTATTTTGACTACTTCTTAATTTATAATATTTATAAATTCTTTTCAGACCTGGAGTTGTGTCATCTTTTCATCTTTAGTGCCTATTAGAGCACCTTGTACATATTAGGCACTTTGATAACTATTTGTTTGAATTAAGTATGATTGATCAGCTTGCAGAGGAAATATTTTTAAATGCTAATGATGAATTCAGGGGACAAGCTAGACAGAATTAGGAAGCAATAGAAGAGGATTGTAGAAAGTGACCCCAGAAGGAAAGGTAAATAACTTCTTGAAATATTTTATTTAATTTTCTTTTATTTCTTTTCTAACATATAAAGACCCTTAAAACAGTTTGAAAACAACATCTGTAAAGGAACTTGGCTTATAACTCTGTGTATGTATGTGCATTTTTGCAAATCTACAAAAGATATCTCAATAGGGCACAGCAATTTTGTTCTATCATGTAACAATCAAGAGCACTGTTTTTGAAGAGCTTAGTGTAGGTGAGACTGTAGCATTTTACCTTCCACAGGGAAGGAAGTGGGTTTGTTGTTGTCATGATTGTAGTTGTTGTGGCTGTTGTTATTTCCACTCGTCCCCCATAATTTTCTGAGAAATGATACGAAGCTGCTCAGAACAGGTTGCCTTTCCCTGCCTGTGAAGAGATTAGAGTAACCTTCAGAGAACAGGAGTAGGAATTAGTTCCTCAGATCCAGGGAAGCAATTAGGACACTGGAGTGCTCAAGAAAAGGTTTTATCCCAATACTGACACTAAGTCAGTATCATAGAAACTTGAATGCACAAAGAAGGCTGAATATAAAATTCTTTTTTTTCAAATTTTTTATTTATTTTTAATTTATTTTTGACATGTTTGGTTTTCAGCATTGATTTTCACAGGCATTTGAATTACAAATTTTCTCCCCATTTCCTCCCCCACCCCACTCCAAGATGGCATACACTCTGGTTGCCCTGTTCCCCAG
>CM053622.1:404900735-404916387 GCA_028646595.1 Phalanger gymnotis
CCTGCTTCCCTCTGCCACTTTGTGGGTTCTGCAGCTCTAGAATTGGTTCAGAGCCATTGTTTTATAGGTTTTCGGAGGGACTTGGTGGGGAGCTCACGCCAGTCACTGCTTCCCAGCCGCCATCTTGGCTCCGCCCCCCCGAATGTAAAATTCTTATAAGCACTCCATTTAAGTGGACACTAGAAAGTATGAAAGAAGACCTTGAGCCCTTGTTCCCGACAAAGGAACTCTGGGAAAATCATCCTGGCAGCAAGTAGAGTACGGAACCACTGGCAGAGTATAGTTGGAAAGGTCAAAAGTAGTTCTACCAGAAAAACTGAAATGGGTGTTTAACATAATGATGAAAAAAATTCAAAAGAATATAGGAGTGAAGGCAGCTAAAAACTAGTGTCATTTGCTAGACAACTATGAGCTTTCTGTATAGCTGTCCAGAGGAATCCTGGAAAAGAGCACCAGTCTTGGGAAGATCCCTAGTGAAAACACAGAGGAGACATTACAGAGGCAATCCCTAACGGTTGTGATAGTAAGTATCCACACCTTGAGGATGGTTACTGACTTCTGAATATTGTTACATTTCTAGCATCCCTGATAAGAATTTTCTAAATTTTCCTTGACCTACAAATAAGTGTACTCATTCTTTAAGACAGGTAACCTGAGTACTACTGAGGAGAGTTAGTAACAGCTCATTAGGCACTGATAAAGGTGTTCTCACATTATTGAGGACAGCATACAAACTAGAGATATAGAAGTCTCCCAAAAGTTATCTTTCCCTTTCATGTCAGAAGTGATCTTCTTATAAAAGAGTTATGACAGAAATGAGTAAATGTCCGTGGCCCCTAAGTAACATGTTTCTTATCCCTAATGTCTTGCCTACCTTTCTGTTTTGAGTTTACAAGCTCACAATTTGTTTCTCTGTTATTTCATTGAGTCACAGAAACTCAGTCAGATAGGATCTCAAAAGCCATCTAGTTTACCCACTCCTGATAAAGAAACTCATATATGTTATCATGAATAGTCATTGGATCTCTGCTTGAAATCTTCCATGAAGGAAAAACCTCTATTTCCCAAGGCAGTCCATTCCATTATTGGACAGTTCTAATGAATAGGAAGTTCCATAACTCTTGAAAAAGTCTATCATTTTGAATCTGTCGAGTCTATCTTCAATAAAATCAAGTTAGCTGACAGTAAAGAACTTTGGTCTTCTGTGTCAGTGTTGAATTTAATATAGAATTGTGTTGCATCTGTCATTTCGCATAGACTTTTAATATACCTTCTTTTACATTGTTAGAAACCTTGTACAATACCTATTAGCAGTCACCAGGTCAAATGAGTTTTGTTCAGAGGAAAAGAAAATGAATAGCTCAAGTCCGTGGGACTCTGACTCTGAAGGGCCCTTGAGGTATTAGGAGATATTACTAAAACACTAACCACTTCTAGGTGTGTAAGGAAGGCTCCATCAGAATTCTACCAAGCATTGTCCTAATAAAGCCACTTAGGTAAAATAAACAAATGAATAAACAAAAACCCGAGGTCTCACCTGAGGCTATGCTACACAAATTTGGAGCAATTTGGTTCCACAGGCACCTTAAACTCAACATGTCGAAACTAAACTCATTACTCCACCCAAACCCTCTGTTCTTTCTCAATTCTCTATTACTCTTGAGGGAACCACCATCCTCTCAGTGATCCAGGGTTGCAACCTAGATGTCATCCTCAACTCCTCATTCTCTCTCACCCCCTGTCACCAACCAATATCCCAGTCTTGTGATTTCTACTTCGTAATGTCTCTTGTATTTACCCCTTTCTCTCCCCTGAAATTGCAACCACTCTAGTATACCATCACCTTTTGCTTAGATTATTGCAATAGCCTGCTATTCGATCTCTCTGCCTCAAGTCTCTACTCACTCCAATCAATTTTCTACTCAACTGTCAAATTAATATTCCTTAAAAATTTAGAATAGGTGTAACCATATCACATCCACCCTCCAATTATCTATAGGATCAAATGTAAAATCTTCTGTTTATCTTTTAATGTTCTTCAAGGGTTGTATGTGTCATTCAGGAGAGACTGTTGTGAAGGGTTGCCAAGCCTTCTTCAGGGCTGCCCATCTGCTTTTGGAGTCCACCTTTCACCCAACTCTCACCCGTGACTCCTAAAACCTGCTGCATGCATAGTGGCCACACTCCAGTAAAACCATCTCAGCAGATGGGCTAAACCAGATTGAGGGTAATTAACAATCTTCAAACCCATCAGTGAGTCTACCCCAAGTATGTAAAGACTTCCCCTGGTGGAATGAGTGGATGAGAACAATTTCCAACAGCCATGACAGACAGCTGAAGCAAGCTCTGTGGAATACAAAGAGCCTGGTCAGACACTGAGAACACCAAGGCCATCTGCTGCACACAGGGTTATCACCAGTCATCCTGGCTTTTGTCTTGCCTTCATGACTCTGGAGAAGAGTGAGGCTGACAATTTTGTGGAACTTTGCCTCACTTAAATCCAATTCACACGCAAGTCTAGACATCACCCATGATGTCATTGTCCTTCAATAAATGAGGAACAACAGTATCCTTCATTACTTTCCAGTCCCATTATACCTTACTCCCTTCTATATACATTATGCTACAGTGACATTGGACTCGTTCACAAAGATATTCTATCTTCCAAACCAGAAAGTTTTCACTGGCTATCTTCATCTCTGTTTCCTGGCTTTCATAGCTTCTTTCAACTAAACTCCCAACTAAAGTCCCACCATCTGCAAGAAACATTTCCCAGTCCTCCTTAATTTTAATGCCTTCTCTTTGAGATGACCCTCAATTTATCCTGTAAACAGCATTTTCCGCACATAGCTGTTGGCATATCGTGTTCCCCATTAGATGCTGATATCCTTGAAATCAGAAATTAACCCATCTCCATTTTTTTGTGTGCCCAGTGCTTAACACAGTTATTCCATGTAGATGCTTAATAAGTGCTAACTGACTCATTGGATTTTGAGGGGAACAAATTAGGACAAAAAAAGCTTAGAATAGAAGGTGGAAAACTTTAATCAAGTAACGGACAACATGAAAATGGAGTGGAGCTAACAGGACCCTTGAGTTCATGAAACAACTAAAAAATTAGGAGATCATGTGAGTTACCTTTTTATAAAAAAAATGACCCTGGAAATTATATGAGGAAAAATAATTTTAAAATCAATTAATTTGAAGATTCTGTAAAATTGAGGCCTCTCCACCATGGAGGAAAAAATATGCTAAATTGTGTTCTAGAAAGTTAGCAAAACTCACTGGCTACCCATACTCTCCTATCAGGTTATTCTCTGACAACATCTTTGCTACTACCTATTGAAAAAAAATGGAAAAGAATATTTAACTCTGATATATCAGAGACTTTGGAAATTTAAAGTCCAAAGAATGATTTAAAGCTCATTAGTCACTATATGTCATCAAAAATCATGGTGATATAATGAACCTGAGGTTTTTGGAAGAGGAAAGAGATATTTTTTTTTTCATCAGCAGGATATATAACACTTTGTGTTCATCATTAGAATAATCAGACTCTCTCAGTTAACCAGATATGGGCAAGAGCCCACAACCACACTGAGTCTTTTCTATAGGAATGCACTATACATAGGTATTGTTACCACTGTCCAGAAATTATCACTGTAGGAGGAAATGGTGGAATAAATCTCTTCAGAGCTGATAAGAAGAAAGCCATAAAGACTATAGACAATGCTGACTTCAGTACAATCCATGTAGTGAATTTCTGAAATTTTCACAGTAAATTCAATTTGACAGTTAAAAATATGAGATTTCAGACAGCAAGGAAACAATCCCTGTCGGCTCTTGCCATTGAGTGGAAATTGAGCTCCACTTCCCTTTTTGAAAGACATACCAACCAGCAATACATTGTAACTACTTGGGGTCAGGCTGGGATACTTAGAATTTGGGATGTTGGACAAGGTAGCATGATAATATTTCTTCTGAAGGCTCATGAATCTGAAAGTTCTAAATTTTACTTCCGTCCATCTAATCCAGACCATCTATTTGCTTGTTTAGAAGACGGATTCCTTTCATAGTAGGAATTCTCCACAGGCCTTCTAGAAAAATCAGCATTTTTTTTTTACCAAGTAGTAAGTAGCACATTATTATCTCATCCTGCAAATAACTGGTTTAATGTCAACCAATCCCTGATAGGTTCCTGGCTTAGCACTGATCCAGCAAAATGCCATATTGAGACCACTAGCTTACTTATAAAATAGGACAATGACTATGAATAGTATGGACATTTTTAGATCTTCTCTTAGTGGAATTGATAAAGAAGCAATTTAAGTTATAAACAATTTTTCTTATGAAAATATCCTGAATATAGTCTTATTTCAAAATTTGAGTCACCTCTTTTTAAAATAGCATTGGTCTTTTGAATCCCAATTTGTAAGTAAATTTAAGAGCTGAGTATACCTATGGCTTAATTGTAAGATTTAGTCTCTGATATAACAAAAAACATAAATATGTAAAAAAGTAGTAGATATATAGATATAGATATATACATATATGGCTCACGATGGGTAAAAACAGAATTACAACACATTACAACCATGTTATTTTTCAGAAAAACAATAAAAAATGTGAAAAGGAAAAAATTGGGGCTGGTCACAATAGCATCATTACTGATGGATAGGGACTATTGCATCAAGAGATCAGGAGGGAGACATATAGCCTATTGGAAAGTATACATGCTGCAGTGAGTTTACAGGAGGTCAACTCTTGTAGATAAGTGGATTTGCAGACATGGATGATGTGGTGTGAATCATGAGAGAGTTTCCATGTCAATTAGGTCATAGATATATTGAAATATCTCCGGATGGCAATTAGAACATTATTCCCTAGGAAGCACCTACGGATTTTCTATATGGTAAGAAGCTATGTGGTGATGTAAAGATCAACACAAAGTATGGTATGAGCACTATCCAAACTTGTGTCCACATGCAAGCCAGTATAGTTTTTATGTTTTTCTTTTCCTTAAAGACTATCATCAAGACCTAGTTGGCTGAGGAAACTAAAGGCTCAGGCTTTTGACATCATTACTTGGTCACCTAGGGAGCCCCTGGATGGTTCTCTGATGCTTGGCTAGTAGATAGCAATGGGCAGGCCACTCAGGTAAGTGAGCTCAACATAGCTGAAATGACTTAAGGGTTTCTCAATGCCTATACTTGTTGAATAAATTTCTGCTTTGGTAAGGTAATTCTTGTTTTGTTAACTACTGAATGACCTATGATTGTCTCATTTTGTTACAATTTTAAAACTAAACTACTAGAGGACTATGTGAGTCAGGCCCAGCCTAGAAAAGCAAGATACACATTAAAGATAAACAGCCACGTATTTTCTTATGTGAAAGACAAGGCATAAAGGAGTATATGACTAGAAATGTGGCTGGGCTGGCCATACAGCCATGGTAAGGAATAACTTATTGGCAGGCTGACAACAACCCACAAAATATAAAAACACAAAGAACAAACTAGTGCTTAATACAATGTGGGCAGATACTTTTTCCAGAATCTATGGGAAAAAAACATGGACAAGCATAATTGAAGCATACGATATCATGCGCCATTTCTATTTTGGAAATGGTGATTAACTAAGCAGAGGAAAATACAGATTGCAATGTTAAATTTTCTAGTAAATAACCTACCCTACTTTTTCAGGCAGTTTAGCCCTGACTACAATCTGCAGTTTTCCTGCTTTGTTAGGTTAGTAAAAAAATATTTTTGATTTAAAAGTTCAGTTTTTTTTTCCTTAAAATGTACTATCAATCCTTCAATGATTTTGTCAGGTGAACTAATACTAAACATGTTTACTGATTATGTCGTTCTATAAGTTCTTCACAGGGTGCCTACCCAAAGTGATAAAGACCTTTCTCTCTTTCTGTCAATACTAGTGGAATAGTCTGTTTATCCAGAGTTTACCACAGTGCCTGACATAGTGTAAATGCTTAATAAATGCATGTTGAATGATTTATAGCAAAGAAGGAATGACATTAGCACACAACAAACCTGTTTCCTCAAACACTCTTTAATATTTCCGGCAGAGAAATATAACAAATGGCAATTTACGACATTACATATAATTCTCACATTAGTCTAGGGTAAGGCTGAGTATAATGGACACTTCCATTTATTGTGATCCATTTGAGATTCATTACAATCAAAAATACATTCAGACTGGGTGACAGTGAGAGATTAAAAATGGGACAATGTTAATTTGCTACATCTCACTTCTTTTTGCTTAGTATCAACTTACTAGTGACAGAGAGTGAGGAAAAAAAGAGCTGATTTTCAAGTCAGGTGATCCTGAGTTCAAGTTCTACCTCTGTAGAGGTAGAACAACATAATTGTTGTGTGGCCCAGAGAAAGTTGTTTAACTTCTCAGTACTCTAAACAAACTATTAGAGGGTATTCTCTAAACCAATGAAATGAAACTTCTAGGAAGTGTCTCTATTAATTTACTAACTTTAGAACCCATTTAGTCAGATATCTAATGTGGACTTAAAGGAGCTGAAATATGGCAAAGACATTCTGATGATACTTTCCTCTTGGTTTTCCAGGGACCCTGTTTCTCAGAGAGTTGTGATGTGGTGTAATGGAAGTGCTTTGCAAAGACTTTTTAGCACAGGTTGACATTTTCTAACTAATTCCAGACTGCAGGCCTTTAATTGGGTTCTTTCATTGGCTACAATTGTGGAACAGGAACCTGGGGCACCTTAAAAAAAACTTAATCAGCCTCTATCCTCTCTTTTTGGTGGATTTTTGATCGTAGTTTGACTCCCTGAAGCCATCCAGTAAAAGACTACACAGTAAAAGGAGATGTCTTAGGATCTCTCCCGCCAAGGCTGACTTGTGGCTTCATGAAAATTCTCAGTCCTCTGCCACCAGACAGCATTTTAAAAATAAATAAATATTTAAATAATTGAGAAATATCAATTATACACAACTGGGCATTTATTCTTCAATTTTAAATGAAGCAAACTATTTTGGAGACTCCAACCAGGTCAGTTTTAAAAATGATAGGAAAGTGAGCATTCTGAATTTCAGGAGTCCAGAAGCCAACAAGCAGATTACTCTGGGAGTCTAAGGATTGATTTTGTAACTAGTCCAGCATTAATACCTCCAAATAACTAGGGGTGGGCATTGGGACCTGCCCTCTGGTAGATAAGACAAGGACTTATCCATTAGTGAGGTAGTTTTGAAAGTGAATTTAATGGGAACAATGCTATTTGGAAATTGAAGAAAGTCTGAGCTTACTTTCTCCATAGACTAAGGTGTTTTATGGGAGAATGTGTCCCTCAGGTTTTTTTGAGGGAAATTATTTTTTTTATTTTTATTATATCTTCAAAGAAAATACTCATTTCTAAGTGCTAATTAACATTGTCGTTTAATGGAACTGGGCCATTACTCATTGTAGGGGGTGGGGGAGAATATAAGCAATGAGGGCTCAAGCTAATAGCACTATAGATACTCCAAGCTCTCAAGAGCTCTCAAGCTCTAAGATGCTGAAGGGAAAATATAGCAGGCCTCACTCTGGAAAAGTGAAGCTAGAACATACTAAATACAAAAATGCATTCAATACCTGAACAAAACTAAATACGAAATACTGTGCTTGAACTTAGAAAGTATTTAGATAGGAAAAATATACTGAAGTTTATTGCTTTCTGAAGAACTTATTGCTAGAAAAGGCTGGCTTATTATATTACCTGAACCAAATTTTCTAGTTCAATCAAAGACTAATCTTGGTGAAATAAAATTAGAAATACAAGAACATTTTTATAAATATGGCATGGAGGTTCAATTAATTGTTCCTTGTTGATGGGTGCCAGGACACTCAGGAGAAAACCACAAAATGGCAATGGTATTTTGATTAAAAAGACAACAAAGAAATCTTAAGGAAAAGAAACAAGCTGTGGTAATATAATTGATCATGTGACTTTAAACTCAGAAAACTAATGTTGCCTCCAAAAGTTTGTAGTTTCATTATGATATCTTTTATATATTAAAAGAAAAAAAAAGAAATTAAACTAATAAAACTGAGACATTTTTTTTTTGTTTTTCTCCACTTCTCCTAGAATAGAAAATTGAGAGAAATGGTAAGAGGGTGATGGCTGTGCTTAAAATTAAATAAAAATATCCATTGTAATGGAAAAAGTGATGAAAATACTTAAACTATAATAACTTTCATGTTTTTTAAGTATTAAATTCTATTTACATTTTCTTTCTGGATTTATCCATGGAATTATATTGAGAACTCAGATAAGAACAGTAAAAAATGTACAATTTGGAATTATTTACAAAATAAACGATAATATTTCACAGTTTATTTATAGCTTTTCTGAGATTTTGAACTTGGCATTTCTTGCCATAAACCACGAGCTGATCCAGGGGAAATAGCATTGTCTGGAAGCATGGGAATCAAAAGGATCTAAATCAAGTAAAAGCTATCCTAGTCAGTCTCAATCAATCAGTAGGACCTGGAAGAATCTACTGAATTCTACCTAGCATTTATTAGACTATATGTCTTCATCATATCTCAATCTAGATCACTTTTTGTTACCTTTATTTGGAACTGTGTGGTCTTCAGCCTTCAGGTACCAAGAACTTCAGGCTTTGATCCTTTCTCATACTATTGTCCTTTCCCTAATCTCCCAATACAGTCATATATTGGAGTTCATGGCTGTCCCACTCGATCCTGGAAGTAGTCTGAAACGAATTTGAATAATTCTATTCTATTATTCTCAGAAACACTTGTAAGGCTTTAGAGTCAACCATGGAGAAATTGAGATGCTTCAACAAACTGTTTTACCTTTGGAAAATTGCATATTCAGGGAGGAAGTTTATTGGTGGAGGGACTGGGGGAAGGCAACATTGGCTTGAGGAGTCACCATGTCCCTGCTGGGTGTTGAAGATAGACATAAATTAAAAGATAGTGGTGGAGAAGCATTCTTTATCCCTGGACAAATGTGTGTGTGAAGGCAGAGGTTGGTAGGAACTGAAAAACATGAGAGAGACTTTAGAATAAAATCCCCTCTCTGATGCTTAGATAGCCAGAGTGCTTTCCTGGTGCCCTCACAAGAACATTAGATTAACCCCCTGTAGAGAGATGTATAATGTGTATAATTGGAATATTGATATTAAAGAGATCAGAAATCCATTTGGGCATTTAAATTAAAGGAAGAATGAATCTCTGTCTATCTTGGTATCAATAGAAAATAGAATGGGATAGAACAGAGCCAAAAATGTACTTTTTTCCTTGAAGTATCAAAGTATTTGCAAGAAAACATTTTCAAAGCTTGAACTATCTGGATATCTGTCTCAATAATTGATTTCATTTTGCGTGTGTAGATGACACAGGTAGATAGTATTTCACAATGTTCTAGAGGGCAAATTAACAGACTTGGAGTAATTAATGTTCAAATTCAAATCCTTCCAGTGATACTTTTTGACTCTTTCACCTTGAGCGATTCACTTGACTTCTCCGAAACTCAGTTTCCTACAAATTATAAAACATTGTTTGTAGATGAAATGGGATTTTATATGAAAACATTTCTCAATCCTAAAGCCTTACATAAAAGTTAGCTATTGTTTCTGAGTTAGCTCTCTGTTACATAAAATTCTTTTTAACTATGAGGAAAAGTTTTTCATTTAGTAGATAGAAATAATATTGTGTGGTTCCTGTCAGGTAATCTAATGAATACATCTTACATATCTATGGATATAAGTGGTGTTCAGGAGGACTAGCATTTCTGGTGTGAGGGTATGCTGTGCCCTATTCAGGGTTTTTCATCCATCTTTTGTGTCCACCTGATTCATCCAACTCTCACCTGTGGCTCCAACAAGCTGGAGCATGTGCAGTGGCCATGCCTTCCTTGGTAAACCTGTTTCACAGACAGACTCAACCAAGTTGAAGGTAACCAACAAACCTCAGACCCGTGGTGAATTTGAGGGATATCTACTTCAAGTGTGCAAAGTTTTCCTCTGGTAGAATGGGTGGATGAAAATGATTTGTTCCAATGGCCACAAAAGTGCCTGAAACAAGCTCTGTCACACACTTAAGCTTGTTCAGACATCAAAGACACCAAGGTCATCCACTGTTTCCTGAGTCATCACCAATTGCCTTGACTCTCATCTTAGACTTTAATGACTGCAAGAAAGACTGAAACTGATGACTTTGGGCAATTCTTCCTCACTTAAATCTAATTCGCAAGCAGGTCAAGACATCATCCAATGATGTCATTGGTCCTCTTCCAAAAAAAGGACAAACAACAATAGAAATAAAGCTTATAATGTACATAGCTCTAGATTCAAGGTCAAGATAAATGATGTCAGATTCTTCTTCAGAAGAGGTTTTCTTAAAGAAGAGACAGAGAAAATTTAAGGTCGCTTGTTCCTTTAAAGGGAATGATCACACAGAGGAAGAGAAAGACACTGACAGGAAATCATTCTGAATTGTGGCACTGCTAACCCAGACCAAAGGGGACATTAGGGTCAACTTGTTCTTTTGGATTTCCCCATAATGCTGGATAGTACCTTTTACATTGCTTAGCTCCATATTCTAAGGAAGGGAATGTTGATTTCCAACTCTTAACTAGATCATAGAAAAAATATTGAAATACTGTTGGTTAGCTTGCGTATTATTGTATTGACATTTTATTTCTTTATACAAAAAAAATTGAAAATAACTTAGGAAACTTAAATGATTTATACAGTGAGGAGCTCATCTATTTAACTAAAAAGGGAATGTGCCTAATGATATTACACATGACCAATTTCTCTTTCAAAAAAAAGTGAGGAGCAGGAGGAAAGGGGGCTATCAGAGGCATAGGAAAAAGTGGTATGTGGAATGCTGCTGATAATCTCACCTATCCAATATATTGTGAAATGCATTCTTGATTTGTTGAGTCTATCAGGAAATGCCATCATAGCTTTAAATCTCAATCCATAAATAGTAAAATCTACAACCAGAAATATCATTCTAACATAATTCTATAATTATATAAGAGTATAGCAACCCACCATTCTGAGCTCCCTAAATTCTTCCTTCACGTACCCTTCTTCCCCTTCTCCAAATTATTCTCATATAAAGTTAGAGCCTTTAGGGTAGCTTTTCTCAGAAGGGAAAGGAGTAGTAGAATTCTTGTGCACCCAAAAGGATTGGTTGCCAAGTCAATTACAGGATTATTAATGTATTTCCCCTTATAGCTAACTATCTGCTTTGATTTCAATTATTTTAACAGCAGTTAATTGTATCATATTAATATAAGTTAATACAATATAATTGAACACTCAAATGGTGGTTTCTCAGCCCCAGAGGAAGAGGTTGACTACAGACGCCTCTCAAGCTTCTTGTAACTTTTTAAGTACATCTAATGCCCTTTTAGTGAAAATAAAGCAATTTGTCTATTTCTGAAGATGACTTCATCAGATAAAAATGAAAAAGGAATTACTAGTGTTGAAGGCAAACAGAACTTGGGCATAGAGTTCTTAGGCTTTTCCTTTCCTCAAGTTCCCAAAACAGAGCCCTCTCTGGGGTAACCCACTTGGGAGTATTATTCTTACTGACCATTGAGTAGACAAGTTTCTTGTGTCTTTAGAAGGCAGGAAGAATTAAAATGAAAAACATATCGAACTAATTTATTAATCTTCTTCCTAGTTCCTAGGTAATACACAGAAATTATAACAATAGTTACTTTTTGGATTTTCTATCCTATTATATTAAAATATATAAATTCATTTGCTCTCAGTACAAAACAATACGGCCAAAATCTTTTAAGCACCAATTGTTTGTATGTACATAAGTATTTGTATGTATATGCACACATATACATGACTTACAGTATAGATTAAATAACTAGATTCTAAATCTGACTCATCCACTAAAAGATTATTGGCCTTTACACTGAAGAAAGAAAGAAAAAGATTATTCAGGGTCCAGAGGAAAAAAAAGTCAGTCCTGCCTCTTGACTGGTAGAATAAATTGAAAATTGAGCAAGAGGATATCTTGTCCTTTGGGTAGCTATCACCCAAGTCTTATACAAATGGCAAATCACTAAAGGACTTTCAAAATTTGTTTTAGTATGTCCATAGTTGAATTATTATTAGTTGCTACTAGCCATTTTTTCTCAAGTCAGTAAAAATCTTTCTAACATAGAATGGACTAAATATAACATTTTCATGCTATTAAATATGATCACATAAAATAATGTTTAAATGAAAAATGTATTTATACAAAAAAAATTTAATTCATAAGAACCCTTGAGGAAGACATATGTATGTCCTTTGTCTTGTCAGTCAATGTTTTCTATTAAAGTTGGCTGTCAAGTGGATTTCTATGAGTTAGGTATTAATTTTTCCTATTAAATTGGAAATAAACTTCCATGTTTCCCACAAAGTATAAAAAGTAATAAACTCTCCTGAAAAGTTTCCTATTTTAGCTTTTTCAGCAGTATAGTATGTTTCTCTTGCCATATGTGTTTCCTCATCCTTTTTTAGTCTTTTTAACTGTATGGTATTTTTTTTCCTTGCCATATGTGCTTCCTCATCCCCCAGTTACCAAGTAGTTTCTTTTTCTCTCTCCAAGAAAGAATTTAGATTGTGGATGTCTTTAAGGCATGATAGGAGTTTAGTACTTCATTCCTTCTGAAGATCATTGATTTCACTGGTGTGGACACTATGTCCCCCAATATAAATCTTTGTAGAAGTTACAAATAAAATTATCAGCTTAAGGCTTCCCTTGTGGTCATAAACCTTTTGACTCTGAACCAGAGAATAAACACATTTTTTTTCCTACTAAAACTGGAGCTAAAGCCTCTTCAGTTTGATAGGCTCTTCCAGGCCTTGTAGTATGCTGGCATAGTTTTGAGAAGTTGCAGATGTCTCTCCGTAATGAGTAGGACTTTACTGGAGGATGTTAATGCAGCAACTTTGCTCTGCTGGGAATAATAGTCCTTAACAAGTTCACTTTTTCTTTGTATAACTTTTAGCCAGTGGCCTACTCTGAAGTAGTTCATTTGCCATTGGCTTCACTATGATTGTCAAAAATCAGAATTTCTCAGAGGATTGAGGATCTCTAGACTCTAACTTTATGGTTCCCACAAGTTTACTCCTTATTTCCTCCTTTTCCTGGCTGTTCAATAATTCTTAAATGATTGAATGAATAATTGAATGCAGTTAGATTTTTTTAAGCTATAGCATACCATATTTTACTGGAAGATGTTATGTTATTAAAATACATGATATTCTCCATTGTGAAAATTCTAAAAAAAATGTTAGTTTCCTTCTGCAATTAATTAATTATATATGACAAGTTTTCTTATGAGAACTATTTGTACTCTTCTTAGCATGAGTTTGAAAAATGATTGAAGGAAGTTATAAAATTTGATTAGTAGTATAGTCCCAGAAAGTTTCAAAACTTAGAATTATAGAGCATTGAGAATAGAGGGGATGCCAGAGATCATCCAGTATATGGGGGTATGTGACAAGTCTGTTATTATTCATTTCAGGATGAAGAGACTCTCAGCATTGGAGTTCCCTCAATTTACAGAGCTCCACCCATCTAGGAATTAGTAGATTAGTTCTAGGGAGTAGCTGGTGACAGAAGTTAAATAACTTGTTCAAGTTCCCTCTGCTAGCAAATGTCACAAGCAAAATCCAAATCCAGATCTTCTTGCCTCTATGACTAGCACTCTATCTGCTATAGAACATCTAGGATAATGTCCTTTTTTAACAGATGAGCAATTTAAATACATCAGAAATTTATACAGTACAATGCAATAAACATTGAGTAAGCACTTACTATGATGGTGTAGTGGAAACCAAGCAATGCAGCTGGTGGGAAATGAAGAGTTGGTTGGGCTACTGGACTCTCTTTAAAGGGAGGTTTTTGGGGACAGCTTTTTGCTCTGCCCTCTAGACCTCCTATCTCAGGAACAGAGTTCAACTGAGGATACTGATGAGGTATAGTTACCAAAGCTGAAGCAATTATGATGAGTTTCCTGGAGATGAGCTTATTCTGGGAGGAAGACAAAGCAGATGATAGAGGAGTTGAAGTTCAAAAAATTAGAGGAACTTGTCCAGGATCATGCAGTGATTTAGAAGGCTAATTGGATTTAGATTTTTATATAATCTCCTTTTTTTGGAATATAAGGATAAATTATAAAATGAGGAAAAGCTGAAGTCTTATAATTTGGTTTCCAGAAGGGAGGGAGGGAGACACACACACACACACACACACACACACACACAGAGACAGAGACAGAGACAGAGAGATAGAGACTGAGAGGGAGAGAGAGAGAGAGGGAGAGACAAAGACTGAGAGGGAGAGGGAGAGAGGGAGAGGGAGGAAGGGAGGGAGAGAGGGAAACTGATTAATGGGCAAAGTTTTAAATAAGCGTTTCAGATTAAGATCACTAATGTATGTAGCTGGTTAATGTGGACATCAAATTATCTACACTCCTATTGATCTTCAATGAAGTGAAAAATGTAATTCATTACATAAGGTAAGTATCTTCTTGTTTGTTCTGTTCTTTGTAATTATATTGATGCCTTTGTTGGCAAGCTTGATGAAAATATTTAATTAAATGAAAACTTGCCAAGTTTAAAAACACGGTAGGAATAAAATGGAAACTAATGAATTTATTCCCTACACTTGACATATCCTAGGTTAGAAATCAATTAAAATCATTAAAACATTTTTTTTAAAAAATCAAACTATCTTCAGTGAAGTTACAATTAAACACATTTATATTGTATTAAAATGTTTTACATTTCCCATTGGAAAATGTATTTGAAGGTAAATGCTTGCAGAAGTTTCTGTATGTGTGTACTGAGGGTGATTAGGGATGTGAACAGATGTTTAAGACCTCTCTTTGTACTCACCTCCCAGACTGGTAACCACATATCCCAGATGATTAAGTGTCCCATCTCCTGTTGAAGACACATACCATTTCTCTCTTGCTAAAACTCTGCACAGGAACCTCTTTCCCATTCTTGAATTAAGGTCCTGACTCAATCCTCCAGATTCAAAACTTTCCTTATATCTGTTTCTATTCATTTCCTCCTTTCTTCCAGTTTGCCTCTCCCATTTTAAATACCCCTATTCTCTAATTTGATCCCACAAAATGCATTGAATCACCTTTGGGGGTATCATCAGGTTTAGGCCAATATGATTTTAGTTCTGCATTTCCACTCTCACTTCCCTCCTGTTCCACTTATACTTTTATCCTCTTGTGTGCTAGTTGATTACTTGATAACTTCCCTCTCTTTCTCCCTCCCTCCCTCCCTCACTCCACCCTTCCCTTCCCTCCCTTCCCCTCCCCTTACTTCCCCTCCCCCTCTGTTCCCCTTCCCTTCCTTCTCTCTCTCTCTGTCTCTCTCTCTCTCTCTGTCTCTCTCTCTCCTCCCACCGTGCGCGCGCGTGCGTGCGTGCGTGTGTGTGTTTTGTAAGACTGCCTGCTTCAGAATTTAGAACAACCAGATTCAAGAGTCTTCTGAATGGAGAGCATTAAAGCAAAATATACACAGACTCTACTCTAGGGATATGCATCAAGTAGGTCAGTAACAAAACAAAACAAAACAAAAAAAAAACCTACCCAGCAAAATATTTATAA
>CM053622.1:404926600-404942385 GCA_028646595.1 Phalanger gymnotis
GGAGAAAATTGGATAAAGGGGGATAGGCTAGGAAGGAGCAAAATATAGTTAGTCTTTCACAACATGAGTATTGTGGATGGGTTATACATAATGATACGCATGTGGCCTATGTTGAATTGCTTGATTCTTAGGGAGGGTGGGTGGGAAGAGAAGAGGGAAGAGAATTTGGAACTCAAAGTTTTAAAAACAGTTGTTCAAAATAAAAAAAAAAGTGTTTGCATGCAACTACAAAATAAGATACACAGGCAATGGGGCGTAGAAATTTATCTTGCCCTATAAGAAAGGAAGGGAAAAGGGGATGGGAGAAGAGTGGGGTGACACAGGAGAGGGCTGACTGGGGAACAAGGCATTCAGAACACATGCCATCTTGGAGTGGGTGGAGGGTAGAAATGGGGAGAAAATTTGTGATTCAAACTCTTGTGAAAATCAATGCTGAAAAATAAATATATTAAATAAATTAAGTTTAAAAAAGAATCTGCATTTGTGGAATTAGGTTTCACAATATAAATTCCCTGAGCTAATTAAATAGGACATAGGTTTAAGGAAATTAATTTTATCAATATCGATAAAACATGAAAATTAGAAAAAAACAAAAGACTTAATAAAGTTAATGGAAAAGGAGGGAAAAATAGTTTAACATAGATCTTTAATATGACCTAGGTGGCCTTCCTATTGTGATTCCATAAATAAAACAAATGCAGAACTTTTCATTTACTGACATTTTACAGTTACAGTAGTACTTCCCCTCTCCCATAAATAAAAAAATAATCTAACATTTATACCATTCTCTATTAGCATAAAAAATTCAGGGAAAGCTTCAAGAATATGACAATATGAAACAAAATAAAAGCATGTTCAAACCATTTTTGCTGTAGTTATTCATTTTAAAGTTTGCCTATATTGGCTCTCAAAATCCATGCATATTCATGGAACTAGACGGTTAAATTCTTTTCAGACTAGAGATTTATTGTATATTATTTTTGCATCTACTATTACTGCTTTGTTTCTGATATATTTCTAATTTAAAATTCGATGTTCAGCCATCTCTGTGAACAGTAATTCCAGAGTAAATAATTCACAACCACCAATATGAAAAAGAAGCTAGTGTCTTTTGGTTCAATTTAGGTCTAAGGTTTGCTGTCACTTCAGATGTTTGGGTTTATAAGTTAGGATGTAGTTATGTTCTCTAAGTGTTGGGGTCCCTCTTACCCAAATTCCAAGGCCTTTGTCTAGCAAAGGCCTGATCTCGCGGGCAATGAATGAGGCGAGAGGCATAAGATGTTGAGTAGCTCCGTTTATTCCAGTTAGTACCCAAACTTTTATAACTTTGATTACATAGCAATAGGGCCGCCTTGGTCCCGCCTACTCTCCTCCTACACTCCTCGCCTTTCCTTCCCACACTCTCCCCATAATTCACCTGTGCACAGGTAAATCTGGAAAAGAACCTGGCACCATGTTGCCAACAAGGGCGAGACCCTTCCTCCTGACTCCATCTTCTCCCACCCATACCTCAGAGCCCTGAGTTTACCGCAGCAGGCCCTGGGTGCAGAGGTCCAGCAAGGGCAGAGGTCGGCTCTAACTCACCCAGTTACAACTCCCCGTTTTTGTTTTGCCATGAAGTGGACAAGTCACGGAGAGCCATAATGTCATGCTTCATGCCAAACAGGGAACTGTGCATAAGGGAAAGGAGGCAGAGAAAAAGATAAGGGAGGAGACAGAGACTCAGAACCAGGAACAGAAACCCTATGCCGAAGGGCATGAACCATTGCTTCAGCCAATGCCACGGGTCAGCTTGTTGGAAAAAGTCCAAAATGTGCTGCTCAGTTTTATCAGGGAGCAAATCATCATGTGATGCAATGTTAATGTCCTCTGCCAAGCTTATTAGTTGTTGGAGTTCCAGCGTGATGTTGTCCAAAACAGCACCCTGCAACTGCGCACGGATTGTGTCCCAGTTATGTTCGGTGGCATTATATTGTTTTGAGGTAAGGCAGAAAGTGTTAAACCGACAGTCACATTGTACTTTGGCCTGTAATTCCAGATACTCCACCTCTGTGCCTAATACCTGCACTGCATTTTGTAAAGTTCTAATAGCTTGGAAAAAGTCCTCATCTATCTGAGCCTGATGCTTGAACCCAAGGGAAACATTTACGCATGAGGTCATGTAGCTCAGTGGCTTCCTGAACCTCATTCCGTATGTTTGATACTGCCATTGCTAAGGCTGTGGAACTAATGATGAGTTCCACCAGCAAGGAACACATGAGATGCACCGTCTGGTGCGAGTCAAGGCTGTTATCCAGTTGTCTAGGATGGAGAGTGTATGGCTAGCTGGGGTACGATACCATCCCTCGGTCCTTACTACAGTGAAGGCATATTGAGGCCTAGTAATGATAAAGACCCGTAAAGTTTGGCCCCATGCATACATGTACCGAGCATCTTGGACAGGATAAATTGAATACCCCTGACAAGTTGTGGTGGGGAACGAGGGTGGAGTTACCAGTGTGGTCCCACAGGAAGGCATGAGAGGTCCTTAGACACACTTGTGTGTTGTTAAGCAAAATTGTCTCATTACCATGGCTTTTGTTTCTTTTGAGTGGAAGTACTTTCAGCTGTTAAGTGCTAAGCCCCAGGCCCAGGGCCCTGTCAGGTGTGAAACCTGTGTGGGTGTGGATTGGTGACTTAGCAGGGGCCAGCTCGGGAACCAATGGTCTCTGGTCATTGAGGCGGGGCTTGAGAACGCCGGAAGCTCGGCTGCAAAGAGGGGTGAGCCGGGAGACAACTTCAGCAGCGGCGGCCGAAGGTGTGGAAGCCAGAAGCTGCGGAAGCCGGAAGCTGCGGAAGCGGGGCCTACCTGAGTGCGAGCAGGAACGTGAGGCCAGTGAACATGATTTGGCTAAATACTCTCTTGCTTTTCTTTGGCCTCCTGGTTGCCCTTGTGAAATGGGCTTTCTGGGCCTGGAGTCTTTTTGTCAAGAAGTTGGAATGGGGAGGCTGGTTCAAGTTTTTGCTGCGGTGGGGACTAAATAAATTTCTTGTTGTTTTCTCCTTAGAGAATCTCTCATACCTTGCGATTTCGGACCATTCAAACATATACATGATTATATTTGAGATCATAAATTCGGCCTTCCTACTACAACTTGTCCAGTAAGGCTGACGTTGTTGGTGAACTTCCTTAAAAAGGACTCCGGGATATGGAATGCCTGGACACTCGGGCCCCCAATGGCAAGGATTATCTGTGCCAATCCTGTGGTAAACTGGCCTTCTTTGGTGGTGCATAAAGGGATAGGGTATCCTGCAATAAAGCGGTAGTTAATAAATTGGGAGAGGTTACGGCAAGAGGTAAGAGTCTGATTGGTCCCATTCAGACTCCCAACAGTCCTTTGGCACTGATGCAAATGACAGTTTATAAATGACAGAAAACCTGTGTAATCATGCCAGAGAGTAACATTGGGATTGTTTGTAGGTGTGCAAAGAGGGGGTGGCCGATGAATGCTTTCCAGGGGAGACACATCTTCCCCTTGCAGTGCCGAGCTCCATAGATGGAAAAACCGTACATTATTCATTTATTGCAATGTGTCATGGGTTTGAGTGATGTTGGCACACCATGGCACTGTGTTGGGGACCTCTGTAAGGTTCCATGTAAAACCATTCCAGTTCCCAATTATAGCCTTTTGTAGGCATAAGGGGAAACGGACAATCAAGCCTGTGAAATTCATCCAAGGGGGTTCCTTAGTCTGATTCCCCTCATATATAAAGGATTGTCCAAACACATGGGAAAGGTTCCCTTGTACGGGGTGTGGGATGAATTCACCCCAACCTAATACCCTCAACCAAGGGGGGTTGTTGATGAAAGCCCAATGGTGTTGATGGCCTGGTGACTGGGTCCCCTTACTGAGACCCATCAGGGAGACCAGAAGGAGCAGGTGCAGGAGCATGTTGCTGCAGGTGAACACTAATCAGCCCCTGAAGTAGCCTCTGCTGCTTCCGTGCTTGTCTTTTCCACTGTCCCGGGGATTTTCACCCCGTTGTGGCCTGCTGTTGTCTCAAGTACATGGATCCTACGGACGGGAACCCACACCTCATCACCTTCACCTGTGGAAACACAAACATAGCCTCAACCCCAGACAGTTATGGTTCCCGGCCCCATCCATTGTCCATCTGCGTCCTTCCACGTAGCAGATGCTCCAACACCTCCAAGTGCGAGTTGGGCCCCGGGCTCCGGCATGGACTGTGGCTTCTGTGATGGGCCTAGGACATATTTCATTGCTGGGGACATATTGTGATCATCAAATTTTAAGTAATTCAATGTGAATAGAGCCAAATTGAAGTCTGTGGGCCAGACCTTGCTCCCCTTTTTTGTTTTTGTAGGAAAGCTTTCAGGGAGCGCTGAGTCCGTTCCACGATAGCCTGTCCCGTGGGATTATGAGGGATCCCAGTGATGTGAGTAATAGACCATTCCAGGCAAAAAACCAGAAAGGACTTTGCAGTATAAGCGGGACCATTATCAGTTTTGAGAATTTTGGGGATGCCATGATTGGCAAAACAAGAAAGGAGGTGTGCAGTCACGTCCTTCATCGCCTCACCTGTTCTAGCACTAGCCATGGTGAAGCCGGAAAATGTGTCCACACATACATGAATATATTGAGAATGTCCGAAAAGGGAATAATGGGTGACATCCATCTGCCAAATGTCATTGGGCCCATCCCCTATAGGGTTCCGGACAGTGACAGCAGGAGGAGGAAGAAAAGGAGCACAGCTGGTGCAAGATTTTACAGTTCTCCATGCCTCGGCTTGCTGAGACCATACAGGTGCCGGAGAGAGCGTGCAGAAAGGTGAAATTTGGAATGAGCCAATTGGGCAGGTGATGTCAAGGCCATTCCCTGAAGTGCAGCATCAGCTGTAGCATTGCCGTGCACAAGGGGGCCAGGCAATCCAGAATGGGAACAGATATGCATGACGTGAAAGGAAGAAGAGCACTCACGCACCAAGCACTGCATCTCCAAAGTGAGCTGGGTAATAGAATCACTGCAGGGAGGGACATTAAACTATTTCCAAATGCGGTATAAGACCTGCAACATAATGACTATCAGTAATAATGTTAATAGGAGTGTCTAAAAGCATGGCCTGTAGGAGTGCAAACAATTCATTTTGTTGAGTAGAAGTGAATGGAGTCTTAAAGACTTGGATACTGTTCCTAGAAGGTACTGATGCAATTTCGTGGCATCAATAAATACATTGATTCCATTAACTGGTGTGGAAGAAAATTTGTTCCCCCATGCCCAAGGCCAACTTGTGAATTGGTGAGCCAGAGGAAGAGGTGTACCATGGTGAAAAGTGTGCCCAATTATAAGCTGCCAATCAGGGTCCTCTTGGAAACATTTTTGTAACTGTTGATTAGTATACATAGTGTAGATGACCTAAGGGTCTCTGCCACTGAGTGCTCGTGCTCTAACTATGCCCTTCCAGGCAACTTGGGCAACAAGATTGGTATGGGGAGAGCGCTTTCTATCCTTGATCTGAGCTAAGTGTATCCATTCAATAATCCCAGCTGCCTGATGAAGAACCCCTGTGGGAAGTAATGGAGTGTGAAGGACAGTAAGCTCTAAGGGATCAGTTGCAAGGAACCTCACAGTGGATCCTGCATGGATGGCAGCTTGTATTTCCTGAAGGCACTGAAGGGCCTCAGGGGTCCAATGCCAGGGGGATTTAAGGTCAGAGGGTCCTCGGAGCATTTCATATAAAGGGGAGAGCTGTTGAGTGGTTGTCCCCAACCGGGGGAAGAGACATTCAATATCTCCAATAAGTTTTTGAAAATCATTCAAGGTGCAGACCTTACAAGGCTCTAAACAAGGTTGTCTCATTTGCACCTCTTGTTCATGTAACTTTACTCCCAAATAATCTAAGAGCAATGCCTTCTGGATTTTTCTGGAGCTATAGTAAGCCCATAAGCTTCTAACTGTGTAACAGTGGTCTGCAGGACCTCTTCCAAGAGGTCACAGTTAGGATGAGCTGCCAAGATGTCATCCATACAATGTATTAAAAGAACAGTTGGATAGCGCTCGCGGACAGGGCGAATAACTTGTTGAACATACCATTGGCATAAGGTAGGACTATTTTTCATGCCCTGGTAGCACTTTCCATTGATACCTGACACAAGGTTCCTGTAAACTCACTGAAGGAATGGAAAAAGCAAATCACCTAGTATCATTGGGATGCAGTGGAATGCTATAAAAGCAGTCTTTTATATCAATAACCCAAATTTTAGATCCTCTCAGGACCATGTTTGGTGAAGGGAGCCCTGGCTGAAGGGCCCCCATTGTTTCCATAGAGGCATTGACCTGATGAAGGTCAGTAAGCATCCTCCATTTACCTATTTTTTTCTTGATGCAAAATACAGGAGAGTTCCATGGGCTGGTGGAAGGTTCTATGTGACCAGCCTCCAATTGTTCCTGAACTATCATCTTGAGGGCTGCTATTTTTTCACTAGACAGGGTTAGCAAGGCTGAGAAAGTAACTTAACCAGTTATACATAATTGTTTTCATTTTTTAGTTTCACCAAAATTCAAATTAAAGATTTCTTTGTCTAACACTATTTTTAGCTCACAACATTCACTCGAGTTTTACAATATAGGAGAATTTTACTACAATTTAGAAGTACAATAATAGTACAAACAGAAAAATTTCAGATGACATTAATTGCATTCCCAAATCATTACATACATTAGGCTTACCAAGCATAGAGGCTTTTCTTCTCCTCATAGTTGCAGAGCCTGGCTGTGGACTGGGGGATGCTAGGAAACTGCAGAATCCAGCACCTGAATTAAAGGTCTAAGAAGTCATTGAGTAGGGTCCCTGAGGGATCTTTACTTTCTAATAGTGGTTGCTGGGTTTGGAAGACTAGGAGCAAAAATTCCAGGTTCTGGTGGTATGGGAGCAAGAACTTGGGGGATTGGGATGAGAGGTTCCTCTGTTTACCTATTGCCTAGAAGTGTGGGCTTCAGGGTGCCCAGAGGTCCCCCATATAGCTGCTATGCCTCCCCACTTTTTCTTTTCCAGGTGGGGGAAGGTAACTCAAATTTCATACTGTTACACTCTTCCCTTATCTGATCTGGGATTAGAGAAGTTTGTTTTAGCTGCTCTAATTTTCACTCAAGTAAGCTTCACTTTTGTGTTCACTCCTTAAAAACTTTTGTGAAATTGAGAACTTTGAATTTGCCAGTCAAAGGTGAGTGGGACTCTGGAAAAAAATCCAGTGGTACCATGTCCCTTCTCCTTGTACTGGGGAGCTCAAAGTGTCTCTTTTTCAGATCTATGCAATTTCCCAATTTACCTTAGTGAATAAATTCTGACTTATCAGAAATCAAAATAGAACACATATCACATAAATTTAAGGGAAAAGTTCCCGCTTTCTTTCTTATCTCTCTTCACATTCCAAATTGGTCATATCTGGAATGGAAGGAGAAAGAAAGAGCATTTTTTTCCAATACCAAACTTTTCACTCTCAAAACCTCTATTCACACTGTTTGTGCAAATAGATTATACCTTCCTTCACATGCCTCTTGCCTTCATGTTTAAACTTTCTTGCTTTTCCTTTCTGGTGGACTTTGAATAAAGCCCTTTTAAAACTGTACATATCTTATTTCTAATTCTGACCTGACACTTCTCTTTTCCAACATATAACCTAAACAAGGAAACATTTTTCTCTCTCTTTCTCTCTCTCCCGCCCTCCTGCTCCTCTGAAGAGACTGGAGTCAGGGAGGGAGAGAAAGAGATAGTGGACATTACAGGATGTCAGATTACACACTCACGCAGAAACGCAGATACAGAACACAGACACAAGAGACAAAAAAACACAGACAGGATTTTGTGAATCCTATACACAAAGTGCTTGGCCCTCTGATGTAACAGAGGCCAGGTGCCATGCTTTATTGGGGTTGTGGAGACCCTGCTTTTAAGATGATCTGGGGGAGATCCCCGGTTGGTCTCTTCCAGTTTTTTAAGAGACATCTTTCTCTTACTAGCTTCTTCAGAACTTTCATATAATGTATTTTATGTTCCCAAATGCATAGATTAGATTTAGATTGAGGAGTTGGGAGTAAATTCGTAGGAACCTAAGTCTTTTAGTCTAACCTTGATATAAGGGGATTTTAAACCATAATCCTTGATTGCTCTCTTTGGCTCTTTTTTCACAGGAACCTCTGCCTTTGTCTTATTCCCACGTGGCTTTTGGCTAACTTCCTCTTTGAAACAGGCCATTTTCTGTGGAGCTGAGTGAGCTGACAATTTTTCTAATTTTCTTCTCAGCTCCTGTATTTCTTGTTGCAGCCTCTGTCTCTCCTCCCTCTCTCCCACTTGTTTCCGAAACTGATCTAAATCAGGGTATAGTGAGTCTGAGTAAGGCGGAGCTCTGGAATCTGGGGAGGAGGGTCACGGAGAGAAATCAGGGAGGTGGAGGGTGTGGATCTGGGTGGAGGCTGTAAACTGCCTGGGCCATTTCTCACAGCAGCCTTCTGAGGTTTTGATAAGCCCTTTTGATAAGATTGTATAGAAAAAATGTGCAGGTTTCCAAGCCTCTGGGGTTTTCTGACTCATAGCTTGTTAACTGCTCTCCTATGACTTTCCAAGACCCCTCAGTAACGGGGGGGTTGCTGTGTGGTCCAAGGAGATGTTTTTTTCCACTACTTTAAGAAAACCCTTGATAATCTGGGGGGTGATCATACATCTCTGGTACTTGGCCATCTTATATGTAATTTTTTCGAATGCGACCTGATCCGCGGCAGCCCCTAAGGACTCTGCTTGCCCCATGATAAGGAAAATTCCTTACCTCACCAGTGTAAGCTGGGTTGCCCACAGAGACGGGATGGTGTTTCCCGCTGAGAATTCGGATTTGTCCCAAGGCTGCGTGCGCAATCTTCCCTTCTGCTCTTCTCCTTCCTCTCGGGAATTCCTCCCAAGGCTATGCTCCTTCCATTCCCGAAAAAGGCACCTCGGGGATCGTCGGGGGTGTGCGTGTGGCTCTGTGCATTGTCTCAAGTTTGGGCGCCACTTGTTGGGGTCCCTCTTACCCCAAAGGCCTGATCTCACGGGCAATGAATGAGGAGGGAGGCATAAGATGTTGAGTAGCTCCGTTTATTCAACTTAGTACCCAAACTTTTATATCTTTGAATACATAGCAATAGGGCTGCCTTGGTCCCGCCTACTCTCCTCCTACTCTCCTCCCCTTTTCTTCCAGCGCTCTCCCCATAATTCACCTGTGCGCAGGTAAATCAGGAAAAGAACCTGGCACCACATTGCCAACAAGGGCAAGACCCTTCCTCCTGACTCCATCTTGTCCCACCCATACCTCAGAGCCCAGAGTTTACCTCAGCAGGCCCTGGGTGCAGAGGTCCAGCGAGGGCAGAGGTCAGCTCTAACTCACCCCGTTACATCTAAGTCTATCAACATTAAGGTAAAATGTAGTCAATTGGTTATGGCCTTAGAATCCAAACAGCTGACTTCCCATAAGTCTAGGAGCTTATGAGATCCAGGGAAAAGATGGACGTGTTAAACCATTTACAAAAGTGAAGATATATCTCTTCCTTTGATATTAGAGAGATGGTCAAAAATGTGAAACCTCAATACATCAATTTAAAAACAAAGATTAAAAGAAGGGCTCATACCACCATGCCTCCCAAATTCTCTCAGTAAATAGGAACAAAAGTTTTTTGTTGAGATATAGGTAGTATGTAATCATGGGGCATGAGACCATGAAAAGTCAATTTTTTTTTCAAGATTCAGTTTATTTTTTAGTAAAGTGAAGTAAATCCCATTATAATGACTTATCATGCTGAGGAAATGACTCTTGGGGTTGTTGGTGCCCCCTACATTGCCAATATGTATAAATTTCTTTGTTGCTATGATGGATTTGGCTTTCTGATGTTGGGATTTGACTTTCTCGTGTTTGAAGAAACATTTTGGTTCTCCCTTCAATGAAGAGAGTCTGTTACACCAGTATGTTCACAGCTGTCATTGGTGCTATGAGTATCACATTGGCACTACATTTAGAGATGAGGCTATGATTGCAAAATATCAGACCTCTACTTGGAGGCAGCAAGGCTTTAGGGAAAGAAATGGATATCCCAGGAAGGGAGGATTTACTTTTTCTTCCCTAGCAACAGAATAGGCTAAAAACACAAGGCTCTGTGGAAATTAGGAAACCAGGCTACAAAAGGGAGGACCCAGAGATTTAGAAAAATGTTTGGAAGGCATACCAATAGAACCAGGGAAAGAACTGGCAGGGGTTTATAGGAGAGGCTGGGCATTGCTGAGAAGTTATTATATTGTGTGTAAAAGCAGAGACAAGTCGCTGGAAGAAAAAGTTCAGATGGCAAAGGAGTTAGCTGGTTTGCATGAAAAGCATTCTGTATTACAGCATTTGAGCTTCCCTTTAGAAGAGCAGGCTGGGAAGTCTCATGTGATAGAAGAGAATGCAGCTGTTAATTTAGCTCTGAAAAAGAAGCGAAAAGTAACAAAAGGAAGGTACATGCAGCCTTGCACAGGCTGGTCTTGATGAGGCCCAAACATATGCCAGGAGGATATGTGGGAGGAGAATGAAGCAAAGTTAGATGAAGCTTCTAGGGATACAGAAGTTCACCCAATAATAAGAAGAAAGCAGAAAAAAACAGAGGAGCCACAAAGTGTTTAGGTAGATAATTGAGGATTTTACTCAGCAAGAGGTCACATATATTTTCAGTCCATTTACCCAAAAAATGGGAGAATCGTTAGTATCTTGGACGGTGATAATGTGATGAAGGGACTGGAGGGGCATTGATAGATAACACAGATTGTTTGAAATTCATAGGTATTAGTCAGAATACTTTTGTACAGCAAGTTTTTAGTGATCACCATATGCAAGGAACTAATCTGTTAGCATTAGCTTCAGAAGGATGCAGCAGACACTATCCTACTGACTCTATATGGCCTAGTGGAGATGGATCCACTTAGACACTTAGAGACTATATGAGAAAGTTATAGGATGAGGCAATGAAGACTGCAATCATGATTGGAGATGCAGTTGCATGTTACAGTGCTCCCTTAGCCATTTCTCATAGAAATAGCATAGTGAAGATGGCTCTTCCTGCTTATAAGCACCTAATTCTGACTCTACTAATTGAGCAAATAGGGCACCCTCTTTCAGAAATGCTGGATAAGATTTCACAGTTAAGATTAGGGAAATGGGTAAAAGATAAACTTCCTCAAGAGAGAAGAGTAAATAGTCAGTGGATTCAAAGTCAGAGTAGATCGACAAGAAAATAATTGTCTACTGCTCTATTGAGAGCAGGGATAGATTTTGGAAGAATAGATGGCATTCCAACTAATGAACTATATAAAATGTGCTTAGAAAAGGGGTTTAATATTAGACTGAATAGAGAAGTAAGAACTATCCCTACAGTTCCTCCTGAATCATTGTATTCAAATTTGTCACACCTTCAGGGAGAATAGGAAATTGGCCAAACCCCAGCTCAGGAAAAAAAAAAAAAACAACAGTAAGGAGGATAGGAATTAACACAGTTTTAGTGGATTCATTGACTCAAGAAGCATGGCTGACCCTATATTTACTCTGCTTCTGGTTGTCATATCCTTATTCTTTTTGCCTTTTCAACTGTTTGCTAGATTTGTTTTCTGTGAGTTTGGTGCCCTCTACCTGTAGATGCCTGGCTGCTTGAGCTGGATGTCACTCCCTCTCTAAGACTGTACTATGTAACCCTCGAACCTGTCATTGACCATGCTCCAGATGCCAGCTGAAGAACTGACCCTTGAATGGGACATTTTGGGACAGAGACAACTCTATGTCCAATTTCAGCAAGAAGTAGCTATAGAAGAATAGACTTTTGCCTCTTAACCCAAGGGATTTGGGGCCTCATTTGTTTTAGTGGGGAATGATGGGGTGCTTGTACTTAAGCCCCATCCTAAGATATTGTTTCATGTGTTTATTCTGTGTTATCCCTGTTATATTGTTGTACAGTTCTTTTGATACCTGTTGCCCCTAAACTCCCATTTACCTATGTAATGGATATGAAAGATCTTGGGGCTGAAAGTATTGTTCTTGCATTGTAAATACAATTTTGCAGATCTTCCCATCCATTAATAAGCCCATGCAACCTTTCTGAGTGACATGAATTTGAGTCACATGAAAGCCTGAGTCACATGAGTCTGTGGTAGGAGGAGCTTGCTGTGGTGGGAGGAGCTTGCTGAACAAGTGGCCCATGAAGGGATGGAGCAGGAAGTCAGAGTTTGTTGCAGCTTGGGGAGACAGAGAAGAGGCAGAGGGAGCAGCAACTAGCAGGGGTGAGAGAGGGGCATTTTGCCTAAAGGAGCTTGGTTTGTTTGAAGGCCTGACAGATGAAAGGCTTGGGGATGTCAGTGCCCCTAGCATTGCGAATGTTTATAGACTTCTTTGCTGTTATGATGGATTTGGCTTTCTGGTGTTGGGATTTGGCTTTCTAGTGTTTGAACAAATGTTTTGGTTCTGCCTTCAATGAAGAAAGTCTGTTAAATTTTGTGATTCAGAACTATGCCAGCATATTCATACCCACCATAGGCACTGCAAGTATCACATTGGTGCTACAAAGCCCAATCCAGTTCTACAAAGTAAGACTTTGGATACATGCCTGGTTGCTGGCCCCCATCACAAAGATCATATACTGTTGCTTAAAGAGATGATTCTTGAAGTACTGATTGAGCATGATGGAGGATAATAATTTTAATAAAAATTTACTTCTAGGCTCTCACAACCCCGTTTCTTTCCATTTTACTCCTTGATAAAAAGAAACTCAAAACAACTGACTATTATGCTTTACTTCATCCGCAAGGAGCAATATGGTCAAAGATGAGAGATAGCCACTTAGAAAGCATTTATAAAGGAACCATAATATTGCAATTAGTAGGAGTTATAGTGATCCCTATGTCATCCTGAGTTTAAAAGATTTTCAGATGTCTAAAAAGTTTTCAGGTGTCTTTTCAGAAGTTTTTTCAGAAGATGCTTACTTAGGAAGGTTTTCCTAATCTTAAGGGGTCCTGCTTCCTATAATACCACGACTTTACTGCTAATTTACTGGAAGGTATCAGGCTAAAAATAAAAATTCCCCAAGTCATCAAACCATTGAACTCAATTCCCACTCATTGAAGATGAGAAAAATGCTAATAATGTATTCTTCCCACTCCCTATTTTTATTGAGCTCCCAACCTTATACACTGTCCTGCAGTGTGCAGTATTACAAGCTCAGGAATTATTTTTAATGAATTATTCAGAAATAGGAAGCAAGACCAGACTCCCTCTCCCACAGAGATTTCTTCCTCCTTTCCATTAATTAAGTTAGAATACAATGGGAGGGAAAAATGGATTAGTTGTTGGTAAGATCACTGAACTTTGAGCCAAGGACTAAGATAACTCATTTCACAAGAGATCAAATTCAACTTACACCTTTTGATGAAATAATATAGTAGAATACTAGTATTGAAAATTTTGCAGTTTCAGTGATGTTGGAAGTTACTCTGAGATAATAGGCTTAAAATGCATTCTAAATTCTCATTTAGAGTTTGACCTACATATTTATATATGGCTAATGTAGTTAATTGTTTTACTTGGCTCCACATATTCATTATGAGGGTTTTCTATTTCTTTTTCAATAGAGGAGTGGGAAAAAGACAAAAATGCTTCTGACCAGACAAAAATAAAATTGTGATGAAAAGTTTAATTGGCTACAATTTTTCTTTCAGATGACACATTGAAAATTATTATTTAGGTGTTTTTTATTGTTTATTACACAGTTATAAATTGAATAATTAGTAACTAATGTTTACATTAGGCTGGGAGATTGGGGGGAAGTTGCTATAAAAAGAGTGATGAGGAAAACTTAGGGAAAAAGAAAATATTTCAGTTTACTTATTAAATAATAGATAACTACTGTGAGAATTCAGAGATAATTAATTAATGAAAGTGACAAAACTTTAGTAATTTCTGAGGAAATGTAAGAAAATATCCTTTGTCTTAGAATCTTAAAAATTGATAAGGCAGCTATTAAATAACAGAAATAGAGGAATGATAAACTTAACTAGGGAGTCATTAACTCTGAAAGGCCTATACATTTCTTTTAAATAACATGGGGAATCATATTCTTTGCTAATGTCTTCCAGTGTTATAAACTGGGAGTCATCCTTGACTAGTAACCAAATCCTACTATTTCTAATGCTTCAACATTGCTCTCATCCAGCCCTTTTTACAAACTCTAGTTCAATTCCCCATCTCTTTTTACCAAGAACATCATAATAGCCTCCTAACCAATCTTTCCATCCTTTCCAATCTATCTTCCATATCACTCTTTAAGTAATCTTCATAAACTAAGTTCTTATCATTTCTCTATTCCCAAATATTTAGTGGAGGCCTCAAAATGTGGAAGTGGTTTTGAAGTCCTTTTAATCAGAGATGCACTAAATACCAGGAACGATATACAGTGGAAAATTTAAAATCCAGAAGCACATGATGACAAGAACAAAAACTATGTATAATGAAGTTTAGGGAGGTCACATCAGATCCCTGGACACTTAATTAGAGGCCTACCTCGACAGTATCCCTTCCCCCACCTCTCACATAAAACTACCATGATTCCCTCAAAGGTATTTTTGTTTCAAAAGATTTGTGTTAACCTAAATGAATTTCTTAATTGTGCCATTCAAGTATGACCAAGTGAAGAATTCCAAGCAATATTTAGATATTTTCTGGCTTGGAATATTCTCTTAGCTCTTTAAATCACATGTGAAAATGATAGCAATTATGACTATGTTTATGACTGATCCTCTTCCCAATATCAAAAAAAAAAAAGAACAGGATCACCTTGTGTTTGAGTTAAGGGAAACTTGAGAGAGGTTAGATATGATGTCTTTGATTATCAACAAGTCACACTTGAACTTAGGGATAAGAAAGGGCAAGCTGAGGAATCAACACCTTTAAACTTGTCTTAGAGCACTAGGCAAAGATTCTAGATAAAAAAAAAACTCAGGTTATAGTCAAATCTTTTTCTCCTTGGATCTATGCATAAGTTAACTAACATGATTTTGTAAGCTAGAAATTTTTATTAAAAAAGATTATCTAATACTTTCAATCTCAGCTAAGTAGCTTCACCATAAATTTTAGCTTTCAGATTTTTTTCCCTTCAAAATAACTTTAATCATTTTTAACTTCTTAAATATTGGATCAAATGAAGATTTTTTTAGTCTCCAAACAATTCCAAAGTTTATTTTTTTAAATTGTTTTTATTTAAAATGTTTAGTTTTCAGCATTGATTTTCACAGGAGTTTGAATAACAAATTTTCTCGCCATTTCTACCCCCTCCACTCCAAGATGGCATATATTCTGGTTGCCCTGTTCCCCAGTCAGCCCTCCCCTCTGTCACCCCACTCCCCTCCCAACCCCTTTTCCCTTCCTTTCTTGTAGGGCAAGATAAATTTCTACACCCCATTGCCTGTGTATCTTATTTTCTAGTTGCATGAAAAAAGCAACTTTTTTTTGTTTTTGAACATCTATTTTTTAAAACTTTGAGTTCCAAATTCTCTCCCCTCTTCCCTTCCCATCCACCCTCCCTAAGAAGTGAAGCAATTCAACATAGACCACATACATATCATTATGTATAACCCTTCCACAATACTCATGTTATGAAAGACTAACTATATTTTGCTTCTTCCTAACCTATTCCCCTTTATTGAATTTTCTCCCTTGACCCTGTCCCTTTTCGAAAGTGTTTGTTTTTTTA
>CM053622.1:404942885-404961365 GCA_028646595.1 Phalanger gymnotis
GCTGGAGTCCTGCTTCCCTCTGCCCCTTTGTGGGTTCTGTAGTTCTAGAATTGGTTCAGAGCCATTTTTTCATAGGTTTTTGGAGGTACTTGGTGGGGAGCTCATGCCAGTTACTGCTTTCCAGTCACCATCTTGGCTCCACCCCCCAGGCTTAGCATTTCTTGAAGGAATGTATGGCCTGAGCTTGTGTCCTCTTGTGTCTTGCTGCTAAGTTTTTGAGTTATTTAGTGTTTTGTTATTTCATAATCTCAAAAACAACTCAGGCTGATTTTGACAAAGTGCACATATAATTCTTACATAGTGTGGCTTAGAAGGGAGGATTTTCCTTTAAAATATATTGTTGATTACCCAGCCCCCAAACCAGAAGGTTAATCTAAGGGATATCTGGACAAATATGCTTTCTAATACTCCATAACTCAGACACACTTCTAGGAATTAATGAAAGGAGGTAAGAACAGCTTTTTGTCTAAGGTGGTACTAAGATACAACTTCTCTGTCATATAATTCCACTAATGGAATATTCATTCTATTACAATTGCCAGTAAAGAGCTGAATTCATATACTCACAAACATCTCTTATATTATGAAACATTCCATAAGTTATGCATGTATTATTTGCATGGTAACGGTTAAACTCTGTCAAATTAATTATTTTATCAATGCCACATTTTTCAGCATCCCTCATAAGCAAGCACAAAATACAGATATAAGGTGGCCAACAGCAGTCTATTACTTTGGGATAACTTCCATGAATTCTTCACAATATCCCATCAAGGAATTTCCATGGAGCTCTCTGCCAAAGCTGATTTGCATTTATCTGTATTTAAATTTGTGGATAAAAATGAAATCTAAATTATTATTGACCTTCGAATGCATCATAAAAAAGTAAAATCAAATAAAAGTCATCTGATGCCATGGAAAGAACTGGATTTAAAAGCAAAATATTCTGGAATTAAATCCTGATTTTACTACTTAAAACTGATGTGACAGGCAAATCACTTCTTTTTTTTTTTCTGAGGCTCAGTTTCTTCATCTGTAAGGTGGGAAAGTTTGACTAGTAAATTTCTAAGGTTCTTCCTAGTTCAAAATCCATAGGGAAAAAGATATTCATATTTTTTTTCTTTTTTTCCCCTACAGACTATTTAACATTAAAATTCAAGGCATGCATAGATATTTTTTTTCTGGAATGCCTAATGTTTTCACTTTTAAAACTCTATTTATGAAAGTATAGTATCCAATTTGACAGATAGGTGGCACAGTGGATAGAAGTCAGGGCCTGGGATCAGGAAGACTCATCTTCCTGAGTTCAAATCTGGTCTCAGACACTTACTACATGTGTGTCCTTGGCAAGTTCACTTAACCCTGTTTGGTTAACTACAACTACAACTACAACTACAACTACAACTACAACTACAACTACAACTACAACTACAACTACAACTACAACTACAATTGACCCACCTTGGTCAAAACTATTGCTAAAGCAGTAAGGCAAATAATTTTACTTACTCTAGCCAAATGCAAAGATTGGAAGTGAAAGAATTAGGCTTCTCTACCCTTCCCCCACCCCCAAATCATTGTAGAGTGTGAGATACTGTATACGCTTATTCTGTATTTAAATTTCTCCACTCTCTTAATTGATTAAAATATTTCTAGTTTCTGTAGAGTTTCCAGAGAGGTCTTACTTATCTGGCTTATAATTATATCAATGCTTTTTTCCAACTATCTCCATGTTCTCAATGGCCTTTATAATTTCATAAGGCAATATCCTCTACCTGTGAATATATTGATTACAGTAGACTCTATGTAGAACACTTCTAAGTAATTTCCATGTAGTTCTATGACAAAACTGTCATGAAACATTTTCTTTTTTTGGAAACTTAAAAATCTGATTTTCCTCAGCAATATACAAAACAGTACCTAGCATATAGTGAGCACTTAATAAGTGTTTTGACACTCAGACTTTTTCTTCTGTTCATTGAGACATACTCTAGTGAATTACATAGGCTGAGCAATCTTGCCATGTATACAATTGTATAGGTGTATGTACATATGTATGCATTTATATACACACAAAAATATATTCCTACACATGTCTGTATGCAAACATGTGTATTGTGTATGTATGTATGCTATAATTAAAGAAATATTGAAAGGTTTAGCCTGCCACATATTTCTCCATTACCAGTACCAATTCTGCCCTGCTCTTGAAGTGCGCAATATCAGAATCAATCATTTGGATGGATATGATGTTTCTTTATAAAGTGGCCATTAAAATGCAAATTTGCTAACATATGTCACAAGAACTCACTAAACACATTAGCAGATTAGCTTCTCAGATATACTAGTCATCATTTTGGAAAGTAAAGAGCTTAAAGTGAGAGAATGAAATGGGAGAAAATAAATTTTGAGAGGAATAAAAACGATTCGTGGCACTGGGTCAATAAGTTTGAGGGGGAAGAAGGAGATGAAGACACTACAAAATAGTATGTGCAGTTAGTAAAGAAAATATTCCCCACTCAACTGACTTAGATATGGTCCTTATTTGTGTTTTAGAGGCATGAACTCTGCGCGTAATTTTCCTGACTAATGACCTTATTCTTCATTAATTAAATTGCATCTAAAAAAAGGCTAAAATATATGCTATTTCTATGTTATGCTAATTCCATGATATTCTAAATGCTAGTATGTTAATTGTATATGCTGATTTCATATGATACTTGTAGAAAGAGCAATCACCTTTGTTTTGAATTGACTTATCAAGTATGATTTTTTTCTCATGAATTATTTCTTTCATCAAATAGAGGGACATTTCTTCTTAGTGAAAATTAATTAATATTGTTAGAAAGGAAACAAGCACCTGTTGTGTATCATTTACTGTACTAAGCACTTTACCAATATTTTATCTAATCTTCACAACAACCCAGGTAGTTGTTATTATTTTCTGCATTTTTAAATTGATGAAACTGAGGCAAAGAGTAGTTAAATGACTTGTCCAGGATCATATAGCTAGTAGATATCTGAAACCAGATTTGAACCCAAGTCTTTCTGACTCTAGGCTTTGGATTCTATCCACTTTGCCACTAATTTACCTCTACACAAACTGCCTCTTGAACAATATTTCAGAACATCAGACTGTGACATCATTCGCAAGCACACAAATTATTCACCCACATTTTCCAAAAAGGTCTTTATTCAAGAAAGAGAAAGAAAAAGAGAGTTTCACTGCCTTTCTTCTCTAGGAGGGTTTTTGGAGATGATTGGATTATGATTGTTTTTATATAAACAGGAATTTCACAGTCTCTCCCTTTTACCACATATTGATGAATAAAAATTCAAAGTTAACAAAATCATATCTGATTTGTTTTTCAGATCCTCAAAGCAAGGTACCTTGCTCTTTTACAAGACTGCAATAACAAAGCTTCATATTTAATTGGTGGCCTTGTGAATTTTCCTCCTGATTAAGGGCTCTGTAATTTGTTGACTTCTGAAGACAGTATTGTAAGATCAGCTGTGTGAACAGTTTTCCTAAAAACAACACATCCCTAAATGCAACTCTATCAAAAAAACTGAATAGAAATTCCCTAGTAGTAGGAAAAAAGCAAAGTTCAGGGGAAAGAGAACTGGATTTAGGGGCCCAGAGATATGAGTTCTAATCATAGCCTCTCCACAATTCACTGTGTAAACTTGGGCAAGACATTTTACCCCTGTTTGTTTCATTCAGGTCCTTCAGGTATAAAATCAAGATATTGGACTCAATAACTTATAAAGACCTTTCTCTGACCAAATTCTATAAAGTCCATAGTTTAATTTATTCCTCTGCCAGTTTTATATTGCTATGCTCAGCATATACTGTAGTTACTCTCCATATATAAACAGAGCAAATAACACAAATTAGTAGATAGGGCTTCTGTATGTCCACAGAAATACATACATAGTTACCTGAGAAAGAAGCACCAACATTTGGGTTTTCAAAGGCAGGGGACTCCTTAGTGGTTACCCAGAGTCTCTACAACAACAGTCTTCCAATGAGTGAGCCCCCAAAGCAAAATGCTAACCTCAGAATATATCTATACACTTCTTCAGGGTCAGAGGGCAGCACAACCATGTGACTCAAATTCATATGACTTAGGCTTTCTTGTGACATCAAAGACTCTTGATTCAATCAAATGCAAGACTCAGTCAAAGGCACTTGACTACCTTAATGCTGAGAACTAGAACAAGCATCCAAGTAAAGTCCTCTTTCATATTGATTTGAGGTTGACTTCTAAATCCAATGGCTCTTCCTCTGTAGGCTGACTGTTCCTGACTTTTGCCTGGATTCACATGTGGGCAGCTATCTGCTCCTGCACCAGGTCTCCACTCCAAGCTCCTGCCTGACAGCAGGCTCCAAGGGTTCCTTCTGGGAAAATGAAACTTAACAGGCAGCAACACACACCACCAACACCACCATCTCAATTCACCTCCAAAGTCCGGAAGCTCTGTGTTAACAACTCAGTGCACTTTAACAGCTCTCAAAAGTGGCTTAAGCTAAGCCTCCTTCCCATGAGCATATCTCTGCCCTATAGCTCCACTTGCTTCCACTCCCCTTCAAAGTTTGGTGGGTCCTTCATCAAGTCTCTGCCATTAAAGGTCTCCTCTCTCTGGAGATCTCCCCTCTGCTCTAGAAGCCTCCTACCAGCTCCTTTAGGTTTCCTCTCAGCTCAAAGCTCACAGCTCCTTCTTCTTTGTCTCTTCTCTTCTCAACACTGGCAGTTCTCTCCACACTGGCTCTCTCTCAGTCTTCTTCTCAATGATGGCGGCTCTCTCAATATCTTCTCTTCAATGCCCTCTCAATGTCTGCTCCTCTCACACTCTAGGGTCTCCTTATATGCAGTTCTAGCTGGCATCTGATTGTCTACAACTCAGGTCTCCGATCTGTTGAATTAATGCATATCTGATTGGCTGGAACTCAATGCACATACAAATCTCTGACTGGCTAAAATTCAATGCACATTCAATCCAGCAAAAGTCCCACTTTGCTTGCCATTACAGACATGTATACATGCACATATGTATGCACACACACTTACACATAAATGTGGAAAGAAAGTGATAGAGAAATAAAAGAAGGGAGGAAGGAAGGAAGGAAGGAAGGAAGGAAGGAAGGAAGGAAGGAAAGAAGGAAAGAAGAAATGTAGGTATGGAGATATATATTTGTTGTTCAGTTGTTTCAGTCATTTCCTGCACTTCATGAACCCATTTGGGGTTTTCCTGGCCTAAAGATATTGGAGTTGTTTCCATTTCCTTCTCTAGTTTTGCAGATGAGGAACTGACACAAACAAACATGTGCCCAGTGCCACATGGCTAGTAGGTGTCTGAGGCCTAATTTCAACTGAAGTCCTCTTGATTCCATGGATGGTCCTCTATCTACTGTACCACCTAGCTGTCTCACACACACACACACACACACACACACACACACACACGCATGCGCACGTGCACACACGCGCATTTTTAGCAATGATTTTGCCACAAATATTTTTCACATTCTAAAACTGTATCGAATATTTTCTAGCAAATTTTTCTCATTTTTACAAATGAGATTTTTACAAAATGAGAAAAATTTCACAATGAAAAAAATGTCTATTTTATCTTTTATGATCATATCAGTCCTTGGGATAAGAATTCTACACTTTTAGCCATGGATTCAAGCCTATCTTTTTTATTTTCTTCTAGTAAATTATTTCATTTTTATTCAGATCTGCACTATAATTTTTACATATGACAGTTTTTATTTTATCTAATGGCCAAATAGGATCTGGCCAGATATTTTCTCTAATTTTCCATTGCGTCCTTCACAGATTTTTACCTTCTCAAGATCTTCCTAATAATTCTCTATTAGGTTTAAATTTTACTGAAGGTACACATACAGTATGTCCTTCTATTGTGAATATTATTGCATAGTTTGGTTTTATGTTTTCAGACTTGTTCTCTACTGTTGATTAGGAAGTTCCTATCTTCTCTGCTCAAAATAAAGAAATTAGCTTGGTTTTTAATAAAGAAGAAAATCTCAAATGTGCCAAATTATTCTCTTCAAATCAGTTTCTTAGAAAATATGCCATTGTGTCCTCCCCACCCTCCACCAAAATTTTGTTTTTAACATATATTTTTTTTAATTCATGGGTATATGAGAACTATTAACTATCTCCCTTTCTCATTCTTTTCTTCCTATTCAAAGTGTTTAACTTTAAAAATTGATTCTTGAAGAAATCTTGGATTGTTAGGATTTTCTGGTATATACTACTGTCTAGACATGAGCACCAAACAAATGCTGAATCTATGATAAAATTTCTTTTGAATAAGTCACTGTGGTTTATTTCCTTGTAAAAGTGTCAAATACACAACATTCTGTTTTATCTGTGTGACATTAACATAAAACTACTTTTCTTTTTCTTTTTTAATTTTTTCATACCACAAATATTGCCTATAGTCACTAATTTCTATATGATCAATTTTTTCCTCTTCAATTATTAATGACTGAATTTCATATATCAATTTGACTGATTTCTTATCAGTGTTTTGAAGAGAAGCACACACAATTTATGGGGTAGAAATTTAGTTTGACCTAATTTTTTGTCAGTTATCATTCATGGTATCCTTTTAAAATGAAGTGATGCTTTTTCTTGTTTTGTTTTTCTCTTCCATAATGACTTTTTTCAGTTTTGAAATGCACAATTAGAACATAGGTCAAATAATTCAGTTCTCTTGAATCCTATTTTTCAATTATTTCTATATAATTAAATTTCTTATGAAAATGTTGGCAAAAACATCTGAAGAAGACCTTTTACTATCTTCCTTCTTCTAAGCACAGCTCTCCATTCTGATTCCTTCTCCAAACCAGTCATTGTGCACTCCTTGTGAGAGGCAGCCCCTGAGCAGTCTTTGCTCTAGCCCTGGTTTGATGACCAGAGGAGGTGAAGTTTCAATTGCCAGACACCTATTTGCTTTTCATTATCAAGTCTTCTGGTTAAAGCTTTGGATTTGTTCTTCCTTATGCATTCTAAATCTGACTTGCTAGTTTCAGAACCATGGTAACACAAGAGTAGAAATTAGAAATAAGCTGCTATCAAAACACAATCTGTACCATCTTCATCAAATATGTAGAACAAACCTGAAACTGTAAACCCAAAATCCATATTCGAATTCATACTAGTAGGATATAATAAAGCTAAATCTTCAGGAAAATTTAATCTTCATGGAGAATGGCTAGCAAGCTCCTCTACAGATAATCTAAATAAAGTTGGAAAAGCTATGATATGAGATTTGAGGAAATAATTTCTGATCAGAAATGACAGCTTTTATTTTATCTAATGACCAAGCAGTTTCTGGCCAGATAATTTCTCTAATTTTCCATCACAATAAACTTTCTTATAGCTGCCTAGGATGATAAGATTCTCAAAATGTTAGGTTATCTCCAAGACTCATTTAAAACCATAAATGATAACATTTTTTTTTTTGTTACAACTTTAATCTCCAGTTCCACTTCACAATTTCAGACTCTTTTGGGGGAGAGTCTTTTAAGACTTTGATTATTCTGACTCAGTTTCAGTTGTTTATTCTAATACCAATGGATTCTTAATAATGTCACATATTTATTATCTCTCCCAAATTTGGGATAGACCATAAGGCTAATATTTAATAAGAATTACTGATGATGATAATCTATCTGTAGTTTTTTTGTGAAATTCTCTTCAAATCATAAATACATTATTGATGCAACCCTGGCCAACACTCTTAAGCTATGAGACTAAAGAAATGAGATTAAAGTGAAGGGGAGAAGTACCTGAAAGTATACACTGACCATAAAAATGTGTAGGTTATATCTTCCTCATATCGATTATGGACATGGCCAATGGATTGTCTGAATATAATTTATAGGAGGACATGAATAAATTTCTGAGGAATCCTGCCCACCCTTCTATAAAGGAGGCCTTTACTCTTGCCTGGAGGGGAATAGGGGATTGGAGCCTTGAGACTGGCCTGCTTTACTCTCCTGTGTGAGTGTGTTGGTAAACAAAATGGGCTCTTAGGACTCATTTCAACCAAGTGCCCTTGAAGAGTTTGGCCTTTGTTTCCTTGATTAGATTTGGAAGTCCTTGGTGAATTCCTTGCTTCAGGGGAGGCCTAGTTTACACACGAGTTTGAGTGACATGTTTAGGACATCAGTGGCTTTTAGACCACATGGGTTTAAGTCGCCTCATTGCGATGCATGTGTGACTCACCCTTGACCCTGAAGAAGATATAAAAGCAGGGGTTGGCTTTCTCTTTTTCTGAGCTCTTACCCACAGCTGTGGTGGCATGCATGACTGCGCCAGTCCTTGTTAATGAGCTCCCAGGCTGAACTTAGATGTTGGTAACTATGAAATGTATTTGGTCTAACTGTTGATGTTTGTAATTTGTTTGTAATTTGCTCTGAAGTTCAGGGTGCTGGCTTTTTCCCCTGAACTAAGTGAGTGGTATTCGTATGCTGAATTAAAGTAAACTTGTCAACCCCTTAACGTTGCTTTCCTTAGTAAAGCAGATCAAAAGAACCTGGGCTTTTGCAGCATGCTTGTTGCTGGGCTTGTGTTGGTCTTTCACCCCCACAACAGCTGCTAGACTGATAGTTGAAACAGTGGGTAAGGGCCCCAGACCATATTTATATGTCTGCTCTCTAAATATTGTTAAACTAGGAGAAAAGATATTTGGTTTCAAGCTGCTTTCTTAGTTCTTGTCCCTTAAGGGGGAAAAAGTACTGTGAGCTGTGTTTGAAGGCTTTGACCCTTTATACCAATGTTAATTTTACTGAAATAAATACATAAATAATTAAAAAATAAAATAAGAATAGTGAATAAAAGGAATAAAGCCGTTTATCCAAGCTGATAGGAAACAGAAATGAGATACTATAGAAATGAGAAAACAAGAGACAATGCACAGAGTAATGAACTCTTCTACTTGGAGAGAAATATCTCAGTTCAACTAAGAGAGGGAGACCCTAATCTCATCCAAGGGAAAATTGCCCAAACTATCTAGGCAGGTAACCTGGAAGTTGGTAACATTTCAAGGTTGCTTCCCAAAGTCTTTTTTCTGAGAGTCTAGAACTTCATGTGTTCTTTCTTAAAGCAGGAACCAAGAAGACCCTAACCTCTGCAAAACTCATGTACTCTGTCCCTCACATAGGGACATAGTTTCAAAGCAACCATTCTTTCCACCAATGAAGAGTCTTACCCAAATACATTAGGCTTGAAACCCATGTTGCCAATGAAAAATACTACATTTTGGTGATTTTTCAATTACATGAAATGCTATCTATCCTTGTCTTCTCATATCTGCAATATCATGATCATTTTTTAAAATCAGTGTGTAGTATTTTATACTTATATGTATAAATAAATATCATCTAATTATAGTTAGTCTATTGTTCAGTTTGTCAAGAACTTTTTGGAACCTGTCAAAATGTGTGCTACTGAGTCTTTCTAAATAAGTTGGCTTCTGGTTCTAAATATAGGATCTAATGTTAAACAGCATAAGACTAGAACAAGATATCTGGATAACTCCAATAAAAAAATCTTAGAAGTTAATATTGGCCCATTAAAAACAATTCCTGGGATTGTTATGCAATTGTTATACAAATTGTCCACTGAATTGCACAACTGTAACAACAATGTTGCTAACAGCTGTTGTGGAGGTGAAAGACCAACAACAAGAGTACACAGAAAGGCTGCTAGCACAGGATCTTTGATCTGCTTTTCTAAGGAAAACAACTTTAAGGGGTTAACAATCTCAGTTTAATTAAACATACATATATAATTCACTTGGTTCAAGGGAAAAAGTCAGCACCCTGAATTTCAGAGCAAATACAAACAGAAATTACAAGCATACATTATATAAACAGAGCAAATAACACACAGAGATCAACAGAGAGGCCTCTATCTGTCTGACCAAAGAATTACATAGTTACCAGAGAGAGAGGCACCAATATCTGGGTTTTCAAAGCCAGGGGGCTCCAGCAGGTACCCAGAGTCTTGTCTGGTCAAATCACACAACACTGTTTCAGTGAGTGAGAGCTCCAAAACAAAACAGCAACCACAGATTTTATATACCCTTCTTACAGTAAGAAGGCATCACAACCATGTCACTCAAAACCATGTGACACTTCTTCAGTGTCAGAGGGCATCACAACCATGAGAATCAATCCTAGGTGAAGTAGGCTTTCTTGTTTCTTAAGCAGGTCAAAGACTCTTGATTCAATAAAAGAAAAAAAAAAGACAACAAAAGCCCACTTTGTTTGCCATTACATTTGAAAGGCAAAACTCATCAAGGTAATTGATTACCTTAGCATTCTAAAAGAGAAAACAAAAATGTCCCACCTTAATTATCATAACAACAATCCATATAAATTCTTCTATGTTATTGTTGAGCCAATATCTCTCAATCATGTCCATAAAAATAACATAGAGACTTTGTTAATTTTTTTTTGAAAAGAAATTCAGGAACACTCTTTCCAAAGATTCCTGCTAACCTACCAATCTGGCATCTTTGCCAAAAAAAAGGAAATTAGTATAATGTGACATAGCTTGTTCTTGCTGAAGTAAACTTGGCTTTTCCTGATCAAGATTTCCTTTTCTAAATATTCAAAAACTATTACATTTGTCCAAGTTTTACAAGAAAAAAGTTTTTTTTTTCATTTTACCTATTTGGAATGCTGAAGAACATTTCCTAGTCTCTTTATTCCCCCTTCCTCCCCAAAATTATTGATAGTAGTTCAACAATCACTTCCACCTATTCTTCTGCTAAACTAGTAGATACTTTGTTCAGGTACAATGTTGTGAATTCATTTAAAACTGTTAGGGGTTTTCTAACCATTTCTCCACTTATTTTCAGTGTGCTATTTACCCTATTTGCAGTGTGCTTTCCAGTTTTAAAATCATTCTCCTTCTAAGAGGAAAAAAGGAAGAAAAAGGGAAAGGAAAATTAAAAGAAAGTTTTCTCTATTATCTTTTGCTTTCCATTTATGAGTATTATCATTATGTCCACTCTAAGATATTGTCCTCTCTGTTCTTTGATCTTCCTCTTGCTTCCACACAGTTTAAAAGGTCCTTTTGTTGTTCCGTTCATTAATAGCTTCATATTAAACTGAGGTTGAGTATAGCTAATATTTTTTTCTTAAAGAATTGCATGGCATTTTTGTGTGTGTTTACAGTTACCTGCATTTGCTTTCATTTCAATTTTGTTAATTTCCCATCTTTCTTAGATAAAAATAACCTGTAGAATTTTAACCAAGAAACCAATCTGTTCATTTTTTAAAACTGTTTGAAGTATTCTTCCATGTCATTCAAATGTTCAATGTGCCACTTCCAGTTGGGCAATTTTCCTTTTTTCCATATTTTCTTCCTTCCTTCCTTCCTTCCTTCCTTCCTTCCTTCCTTCCTTCCTTCCTTCCTTCCTTCCTTCCTTCCTTCCTTCCTTCCTTCCTTCCTTCTCAACCTTCTCTCCTTCCTCTACCTTACTGCCTTCCATCCTCTTCCTCCTCTCCCTCTGTCCACATAGGGAATCATATCCTTCTTTGTAGGTGCTCTGCCCAAAGGAATATAAATTTTGATTGCTGAAACCTCACCAGATATCTTGGGGTTGACAGGCTAGATTTGTTTTTTTAAGGACCATGCTTTAAACCCAAATCATTCTGGCTTTCATTGATTGGCCAACAATACATCCCAGCCCAAGCTTCAGTTAGTCATTGTTTGGACTGGTGGTTCAGAGTGGTGTAAATAGCAATTGTTTCTGTTTTGGACAGAAACCCTGATGGTCTTCCCCTTCTAGATTGATTATTTTTACTAGGTAAAAGAGGACATTCTTTGTCTTATTTCTTACCTAGCCTAGGTCATGAAGTACAGAAACTAAGACCTGGAAAAGGTCTTAACTTAAAAAGGAGAAAAAGGCTCCAACTGTATCCTGGGGTCATTTCTAGTTATCTAGATCCATATCTTGCTACTAGACCCAGATGACTCTGGGGGAGAGAATGAGGCTGGTGATTCTCAACAGCCCTGATTCACTTAAATCCAATTCATTTACAAGTCATGACACCACCTTCCTGATGTCATTGGTCCTCTTCAAGAATGAAGAACAAACAACAAACAAGTTTCTTAGATTATTCCTGACTTTATCATAAACTATATGATTGATTGTTAAAGATCTCAGCAATTTTATCTCAGTAACTGTTTTTGGGTGGAACAGAATTCAGTCAAAAATAATAGTTCCTCTTCTCACTTGTTCCCCCTTTTGAAGAACAAAACCAATATTAAGGTAAAGTGTCTAAAACATTTTTTTGGTTTGTTACTGACCACTTTGGCAACCTGGTGAAGCCAATGGACCTCTTTATAGAATAATGTTTGTTGAATATATTTGTAATTGAAGGAAATGTTAAATTTCAGTTCAAAGATAGTGAAAATAAAGATGTATTTTTTCCCTTCCAATTTCATGGATCATCTGAAATCTATCTATAGACCAGAACTCTTGCATCAAGGCAAGTTAAAGTCTGATCATACTCTCTGCTTCAGTAATTTCCAGAGTTAAAATTCTCTGTCATTTTAAGATCATGCCTCCAGTTTTAAAATTTAAAAAGGGAGAAAATTGCATATATATACATATATATATATAATTCATTTATGTATATGTGCACATACATGATTTGGCATATCTGTAGTTGTATATATATATATACATACATACATATATATACATATATACATATATATATATATATATATATATATATATATACATGATTTGGCTTATCTGTAGTTGTGTGTGTATATATATATATATATATATATATATATATATATATATACATATATACATACATACATACATACATATATCAAGCCAGATATTATGAAGAGTAGCAGGAATGATACAGAAAGGATAATATGAATTGAGAGATCTAATAATTCATGAGAATCAGGAAGAAAGATAAAAAGTCAAGTGACAAAATTTGGTTTTGGATATATATTGACAAAATCACAAAGCATATGAAATTAATAATGTGAAATAGAAATTTTATAAAAGGAAATGTATTCAACTTCATTGATATCTCTGAGATTTGGTGGGATAGTATTTATGATTGAAATATAGCAATTGTTAAAAAAAATGAACTTCAGTCCAATGCATAGTTTTTTTCTTTGACCAATGTTTTGCTTTATTATTATGGCCATGAGAGGAGAAACACTCAAATACTGATTGTCTTAGCTCCATGAAGAATCTCCTCAAGAGTAAATGTTTCAGGTTGGAGGTGTAAAAAACATGGATAGTGAAGTGTATACAGGTCACAACCCTCCCAAGTGAGGCCTGAACCAGATTAGAATGTAATTGGGTAATATTTTTAAAAAAATAGTTGAAATAATGAACAACTTTAGCAAAGTTGCAGAATATAAAACAAACTCTCTTAAATCATTGGCATTTTTATATTACTAACAATGTTCAGCAGCAAGAGACAGAAATGGAAACTGCATTTAAAATAACTGTAGACAATATAAAATATTAAGAGTCTACCTTCCAAAACAAACCCAGGAACTACATGAACAGAGTTACAAAACACTTCTCACACTTTTCACACAAATAAAGTCAGATTCAAACAATTAGAAAGTATTAATTGCTCATGGGTAGGCTGAGGCAATATAATAAAAATGACAATTCTGGCTAATCCATGTTACCTATTCAGTGCCATAACAACAAAATACACACACACACACACACACACACATTATTTTGTAGCGCTAAAGAAAGTAACAAAATTTATTTACAAGAACAAAAGATAAACAATATCAAAGGAATCAATGGAAAAAAATTTTAAAGCAAGGTGGCTTAGCCTATCATATCTCTAACTGTATTATAAAGCAGTAATCATCAACACAATCTGCTACTGGTTAAGAAATAGACTGGTGGATCAGTGAAATACATTAGGTATGGAATGCATTGAAATAAATGCCCATAGTAATTTAATGTTTCATATACCCAAAGACCCAACCTTTTGGGACAAAAAGTCATTATTTGACAAAACTTCTGGGAAAACTAGAAATCTGTGGTAGAAAATAGATACGAATCAACATCTCACACCATATACCAAGAAAATGTCAAAATGGGTATAAGAGCGCCTATCAGAAAATATCCTGTTCACTAAATCATGGGAGAAAGAGGGGTAGCACCAGGGATACACAAGCCTGGGGGCAGTGAGACTTTGATTAAATGATAGGAAAATGTATGACCCTCTTCTACATTCCTGAAAAGTCATTATTATGTTAGTAGGAATGAGAAGATCTTTCCTATGCAGTAACAGGCCTATGTGACCTGCTTTGAGCCAGTTACATGGAAGTCTGAGTCACATGAGCCTGGGTCACATGAAGCCTGTCCTGCGAGGAGCTTGCCAAAGTGCTGGAGCAGGAAATATGAGTGTAGTAGAGCTGGGAGATAGAAAGGAGGCAGAAAGAGAGAGCAGAACACCTAGCATGGGTGAAAGAGGGGCATTTTGCCCACGGGAGCTTGTTTGTGGGGAGGCCTGATGGAGGGAAGGCTTGTAGATTGTAGTACCCTACACACTGGTAATATGTATACACTTCTTTATTACTATGATGCATTTGGCTTTCTAGTGTTTGAATAAATGTCTTGGTTTTGTCTTCAATGAAGACAGTCTGTTATACCTTGGGACTTAAACTTGGGAAAATGCCTGCATATACATAGCAGCCACTGCGGGTCTCACATTTTCAATATAGTTATGCTTCGTTTCCATTTGACCATCTGAATGGTCAAGCTACCTTATTGATTTAGTATTATTTGCTTCTGGTTTAGAAATAATTTATTTAAAATAAGACACTGTTGGCTAGAAGAAATGATAATTACTGTATTTTATTTAAGACTTACAAATAAGGAGAGTAAATGAGAGTGATGAAAAAAATCATGAAAAATGAGTCAACAGCTTGGTAAAGGAGATGACAAAAAATACTGAAGAAAATAACAAATTAAAAACAGAATAGACCAAATGCCAAAAGACTTCCAAAAAGACAATCAATAGAAGAATGCCTTAAAAAGTAGAAGTGGTCAAATGGAAAAGGAAGAAAACAATTCCTTAAAAATTAGAATGGAGCAAGTAGAAGCTAATGACTGTGAAAAATCAAGAAACAATAAAACACAATCAAAAGAATGAAAAAAATGATGGAAGACAATGTGAAATATCTCATTGGAAAAATTACTGACATGGAGAATAGATCCATGAGAGATAATTTAAAAATTATTGGACTACCTAAAAGCCATGATCAATAAAAGATCTTAGACCTCATCTTTCAAGAAATTATAAAGGAAAAACTGCCCTCAATTAAAGAGATCCCAAAATGAAAACTTCCAGGAATATTATAGCCAAATTCCAGAGTTCCAAGGTCAAGGAAAAATTATTTCAAGCAGCCAGAAAGAAACAATTCCAGTATGGTGGAGCCACTTTCGGGATAACACAAGACGCAGTAGCTTCCACATTAAAGACTCAGAGGACTTGGGCAGAGGACAGACGGCAAAGGAAAATTACAAAGAATCACCTACCCAGAAAAAAAACTAAGTCTAATACTTTGGAGGGAAATAAACATTCAATGAGACAGAAGACTTTCAACTATGAAAAGACCAGAGCTGAATAGAAAATTTGATTTTCGAATACAAGACTCAAGAGAAGCATAAGAAGGTAAGAGGAAAGGGAAATTATAAAGAATTTAATAAAATTAAACTGCTTACATTTCTACATGAGCAGATGATATTTGTAACTCGTAGGACTTTTCTTATTATTATGGTAGTTAGAAGGCATATATACAGGCAGAGGGCATAGGTGTGAATTGAATATGAAAGGATGATATCTAAAAATAAAAACAAAGGGTGAGAGATGAATGGACTGTGAAAAAGTGAAAGGGAGAGGTGGAATGGGGAAAATTAACTCACATAAAAGAGGAAATAAAATGCTTTTATAGTGCAGGGAAAGGGGACAGGTGAGGGGGAGTCAATGAATCTCACTTTCACCAAAATTGACTCAAAAAGGGAATAACATACACACTCAATTAGGTTTGGAAATCTTTCTTATCATACAGAAAAGTAGGAGGGGAATGGATAAGGTGGGATGATAGAAAGGAGGGCAGATTTGGTGAGGGAGTAGTAAAAAGAAAACACTTTTGAAGAGGGACAGGTGAAAGGAGAGAGAGAATAGAATAAATGGGGGAAGAGGGGATAGAATGGAGGAAAATACAGCTAGCAATAGTAACTGAAAAAAATAAAGTTTCTCTGATAAAGGCCTCATTTCTCAAACATATGAAGGGCTGAGTGAAATTTATAAAATTTATAAAACTAAGAAACATCCATTCCCTCACTGACTTTACTGGGGTAAAATAAATATTTTTTAAAAGAAAAAAAAACAAATAATGAGAATAAAGTGGATAAGGATTACTTTTTGGAAAGGTGTGATTATCAGGAACTGATATAGGAGCTTGGAACTATTAGGACAAAATAGCAGAGGGGTATTTAACTGCAGATATCTGGCATATGACTTCCGGAGTCAGATGGTCCTTGAAATAAATCACAAAATGATAAGAATGGCAGGCTGCTGAAATTTCATTGACATGCAGATTGACCTAGCTTTGATACTCATCACCTTCTCAATGAGCTCAGTTGCTTTCCTTCTTTGATTGGAAGTCTGAAGATTGGAGCAATAAGCTCCTCTCCATGTCTTCCTTTATAGAGGACTCAGAAATTTCCAGGCAACTCCAATTTCAGCAAGTGCCTCTGCAGGATTTCAACAACATGGAACATCATACTCCTTCCTTGGATACCCTTCATGACCACTACCCTCAACTTCTTTTTATGTATTGTTTCCCCATGAAATTGTAAACTCCCTGAAGGCAAGGACTATTTTTCTTTTTCATATTTGTATGCTGAGTTTAGCACAATGCCTTGCATACAGTAGGCACCTAATAAATTCAATTTGTGAAATTATGTGTAAACATGTGGATAAGCACATTTTCCTCTTCAAATGACAGGCTAACATTCTTGCATGTTGTTTCTCTTATTTGACTGTGAACTCCCTGAGAGCAGGGACTGTTGTTTTTTTTTCTTTCTTTCTTTGTATGCCCAGACCTTAACGGGTAATCTGGCACATCATAGGAACTAAATAAATGCTTGTTGACTTGTATTGAAAAGAAAGACACTCCTCTGAAGGAGAATGGAGCTAAAAGAAAACCAAAATTCAAAAGTATGGAAGGATTTCTTCCTTCCCTCCATGAACATTAACGTAGTTAAATGAATACAAGTTTTCAATGTAATTTCAGGCTTAATACATTGGGACAGCCCTGGTTTCTCATAGAACAAAGAGACTGTAGTTAATCAGACACCATATTTTGAATATGGGACATGACTTAGCATCTAACTCAAAATCCTAAAGCAAGTTTTTATAACTAAATTCCATCCTTCAAAGACATGCAAAGTGATCAAAATTCCTTGTGAGAATAAAATATCTATTAAAAAATAAACTTTGGGGCAGAGCCAAGATGGCGGCTGGAAAGCAGGGACTAGCGTGAGCTCCCCGCCAAGTCCCTCCAAAAACCTATAAAAAATGGCTCTGAACCAATTCTAGAACTGCAGAACCCACAAAATAGCAAAGGGAAGCAGGGCTCCAGCCCAGGACAGCCTGGATGGTCTCTGGGTGAGGTCTATCCCACACGGAGCTGGGAGCTGAGGGGAGCGGAGCTGAGCGGAGCAGAGCAGAGCCCAGCATGGGCGGTGCAGACTGACCAGACCGTGGACTGATCAGACCCGGAGCCGGGTGGAGTGTGCCCTAGCGCCCTGAATTAGTGAGCTGTGGCATTTACCAGACCACTCAACCCACAAACACCAAAGACAACAGAGAAGGTTAGTGGGAAAAGTTGCTGGGGACAGGGAGTTTGCAGTGGGGCAGCGGAGGTGAGGCAGCTACAGAACTATAGCTGCAGATGCTTCTGGCCCCAGGCCCACATGGTGGAAGGACCTAAGTGGTGGATCAGAGCAGGAGTGAAGAGCCTGCTGAAGATCTAAGTCCAGTCCCAGTTAGGGATTCTTAGGGAAGGAGGAGTGCTGGTGTGGCAGTGCATGCACCCAAATGTGGAACATAGAACTCTTTAGTCTATAAGCAGTCGTACCCCGCTGAAAAACTCAAGGGTCAAGTAAGTTGGCTGGGAACATGGCCAGGCAGTGAAAACACACCCAGATTCAGTCTCAGACTCTGGAATCCTTCTTTGGTGACAAAGAAGACCAAAACATACAGCCAGAAGAAGTCAACAAAGTCATAGAGCCTACAACAAAAGCCTCCAAGAAAAACATGAGCTGGTCTCAGTCCATGGAAGAGCTCAAAAAGGATTTGGAAAGCAAGTTAGAGAAGCAGAGGAAAAATTGGGAAGAGAAATG
>CM053622.1:404961865-404982137 GCA_028646595.1 Phalanger gymnotis
CATGAGAAAATGTATAAATTAATTCAATGCCTAGTTATACCTGGAAGTTATATGGGACTCCATGCCTTCTTGGGGAGGGAGGGGGGAGGGAGGGAAGAAAATCTGGAACCAAAATTATGTAGAACTGTTTGTTGCAATCTAAAAATAAAAAAAAAATAAAAAAAGTAATGTATAGGAATGCTGAGGATTTATGTGGGTTTATTTTATAACCTGCAACTTTGCTAAAGTTGTTTTTTATTTCATGTAGTTTTTTACTTGATTCCCTGGGATTCTCTAAGTAAATCATTATATCATCTGCAAAAAGTGATAATTTAGTTTCTTCTTTGCCTATTCTAATTCCTTCAATTTCTTTTTCTTCTCTTATTACTACAGCTAACATTTCTAGTACCAAATTGAATAATATGGGTGATAATGGACAACCTTGTTTCACCGCTGATCTTATTGGGAATGCATCCAGCTTGTCTCCATTTCAAATAATGCTTGTTGATGGTTATAATTTATAATTGTTAATTTATAATTTTAAAGAAGGCTCCATTTATTCCTATACTTTCTAGGGTTTTTAATAGGAATGGCTGTTGTATTTTGTCAAAGGCTTTTTCTGCATCTGTTGGAGATGATCATATGGTTTCTGCTAGTTTTGTTGTTGATATGATCAATTATGCTGAAAGATTTCCTAATATTGAACCAGCCTTGCATTCCTGGAATAAATCCTACCTGGTTGTTGTGTATTATTCTCATGATGTTGCTGCAATCTTTTTGCTAATATTTTATTTAAAATTTTTACATCAATATTCATTAGGGAAATTGGTCTATAATTTTCTTTCTCTGTTTTGACTCTTCCTGGTTTAGGTATTAGTACCATATTTGTGTTATAAAAAGAATTTGGTAGGACTCCTTCTTCACCTATTTTCCCAAGTAATCTCAATAATCTATAAATTGTAGAAATCATTTGTTCTTTAAATGTTTGATAGAATTCACATGTAAAACCATCTGGCCCTGGATATTTTTACCTAGGGAGTTCATTGATGGCTTGCTCAATTTTTTTTTTTTTTCCGAGATGGGGTTATTTAGTATTTCACTTCCTCTTTTGTTAACCGGGGTAGTTTATATTTTTGTAAATATTCATCCATATCCCTAAGGTTGTCAAATTTATGGGCATACAATTGGGCAAAATGCTTCCTAATTATCATTTTAACTTCCTCTTCATTGGAGGTGAATTCACCCTTTTCATTTTTGATACTGGTAATTTTATTTTCTTCTCTCTTTTTTTAATCAAATTGACCAAAGGTTTATCAATTTTATTGTTTTTTTTTCATATAACCAGCTCTTGGTTTTATTTATTAATTTAATAGTTTTCTTGATTTATTAATCTCTCCTTTGATTTTCAGTATTTCTAATTTGATATTTAATTGGGGATTTTCAATTTGTTCTTTTTCTAGCTTTTTCAGTTCCATGCCCAATTCATTGATATTCTTTTTCTCTATTTTATTCATGTAAGCATTTAAAAGATCTAAAATTTCCCCTAAGAACTGTTTTTCCTGCATCCCATAAGTTTTGGCATGTTGTCTCATTATTGTCATTCTTTTGAATGAAGTCATTAATTGTTTCTATGATTTGTTCTTTGGCTCACTAATTCTCTAGAATTAGATTATTTAGTTTCCAATTATTTTTTAGTATATTTTTTATGGTTCTTTATTACAAATAATTTTTATTGCATCATGATCTGAAAAGGATGCTTTGACTACTTCTGTCTTTCTGCACTGCATTGTGAGGTTTTTATGCCCGAGTACATGGTCAATTTTTGAGTATGTACTATATACCACTGAGAAAAGCATATTCCTTTTTATCCCCATTCATTTTTCTCCAGAGTTCTATCATATCTGCTTTTTCTAAAATTCTATTCACCTCCCTAACTTCTTTCTTGTTTATTTTGAGGTTAGACTTATCAAGTTCAAAGAGAGGGAGGTTGAGGTCCCCCACTGGTATGGTTTTGCTGTCTATTTCTTCCTGTAACTCCCTTAACCTCCTTTCTAAGAATTTGCATGCTATACCACTTGGTGCAGATATGTTAAATAATGATATTGCTTCATTGTTTATGGTGCCTTTTAGTAGGATATAGTGTCCATCCTTATATCTTTTAATTAGATCTATCTTTGCTTTTGCTTTGTCTGAGATTAGGATTGGTACCCCTGTTTTTTTTTACTTTAGCTGAAGCATAATATAGTCTACTCCAGCCTTTTACCTTTACTTTGTGTGTATCCCCCTGTTTCAAATGTGTTTCTTGTAAACAACAGATTGTAGGGTTATGGTTTTTAATCCATTCTGCTATCCACTTCCATTTTATGGGAGAGTTCATCCCATTCACATTCACAGTTATGATTACTATCTGTGTCTTTTTCTCCATCTTATTTCCCCCCTATTTATGCTTTTATTTCTCCCTTCTCCCTTCCACTCCTCAAAAGAGTTTTGCTTTTGACCACTGCCTTCCTCAGTTTACCCTCCCTCTTGATTCCCCTCCCTTCTCTTACCTTTTTCCCCTTGCTACTTCTTCTCTCCCTTCTGACTACATGCCTCCCTTTTCTTTCCCCATTCTCTTCCTACTGCTTGTAGGACAAGTTTGATGTCTATACTTATCAGGGTATGTTATTCCCTTCTTGAAACAAATCCAATGACATTAAAGCTCAAATACTGCTCTTCTCCCTGGCTTCTTTCTCTCTACTGTATGCTTTGTGCCTCTTCATGTGATGTAATTTACCCTTTTCTACTACCTCCTTACCTTTTCTCCCAGAACCATCTCTTTATATGTCTTAGTTCTATTTTTATCATTACATCATTTATTTTATACTGACACTCACAGTCTATGAATATTCCTTTCAATTGCCATAATAACTGCACTATTCTCAAGATTGACATATATATATATATATATATATATATATATATATATATATATATATAACAAAATAATCCTATGTAAGGGTGTAACTAATTAGCCTTATTGATTAACTACCCCTCCATCTACCTTTTTATGTCTTTCTTGAGTTTTGTATTTGAAGATCAAATTTTCCATTGAGCTCTGGCCTTTTCATCATGAAGGTCTGGAATTCTCTTATTTCATTGAATGTCCATCTCCTTGTTTGGAAAATTATGCTCAGTTTTGCTGGGTAGTTGATCCTTGGTTGTAGTCCAAGCTCCTTTCCCTTCAGAATATCATATTCCAATTTCTCCTGTCATTTAATGTAGAAGCTGAAAGATCTTGCGTGATCCTGACTGTTCTTCCATGATATTTGAATTGTTTCTTTCTAGCTGCTTGCAGTATTTTCTCCTTGACCTGATAGTTCTAGAATTTGGCTATATTTTTTGGAGTTTTCCATTTGGGATCTCTTTCAGGGGTGATTGGTGGATTCTTTCAATGAAGATTTTACCCTCTGGTTCTAGGACCTTGGGGCAATTTTCCTTAAGGATTTCATGAAAGATACTGTCTAGGCTCTTTTTTTTCATCATGGCTTTCAGGTAGACCAATGATTCTTAGATTGTCTCTCCTGGATCTATTTTCCAGGTCAGTTGTTTTTCCAATCAGATATTTCACTTTTTCTTCTATTTTTTCATTCTTTACATTTTGTTTGACTACTTCTTGATGCCTCACAGAGTCCTTAGCTTCTACTTGCCCAGTTCTAAGTTTTAGCATATTGTTTTCTTCCTTTAGCTTCTCTATCTCCTTTTCCATTTGGTTGATTTTACTTTTCAGTGAGACATTTTCTCCATTTATATTCTGATTCTCCTTAACCATTTCACCAATTTTACTTTTTAAAGATTTGTTTTCATCAGTGATTTTTTTTCCATTTTTTCTTTTTTCCCTAATTTGGTTTTTAAAGTCCTCCTTGAGTTCTCCCAGGAATGTTTTTTTTTTTTTTCAGGAGACCAGTTCACTTTCCCTTTTGAAGTTTTGGATGTGGGTCTAGTGTCCATGCTGTCCTCTTCTGAATTGGTATTTTGATCTTCCCTGTCTCCATAATAGGAATCAATGGTATTTGACTTTCATAGTTCTTTTCTATTTCCTCCTGGCTTCTAAAGTGGATCTCTGCTTCTGGGATTAAGGGAGCTCTATCCCAAGTTTCTTGTGTTGGAATCTGTGGGACTGCTCACTGGCTTTATGTTCTACAGCCTCTAGTTTCCTGAGGTGTGGGGGAGGAGTGGTCTGGTTACTGGGAGTCTCCTCTTCCACAGGACTGCTCTACAGCATGGGTGGTCTCAGCTGTTGTCTGTGCTGGTGTCTGCCACTTAACCTGGCTGTGCAAAGGCATGCCTGGGGACCTGGCATTGATGTCTGTTAGCTCCACCCCCTGGGGTTTAGTTACTCTTGTTGTTCTGCTAAGGTGAGGGCTACTGGGACACCTCTCTTCCTGCACTAGTCTCGTTCTGCCACCACAGGAAGGGCCCTTCTCCCCAACTTCTCTCGCTACTGAAGCCCCTCTTCTGGCTTCTCTGTTTCTCCCATGGAAGTATTCTCTGTGTTTGTTCAAGGGAGGGATGAGAGCCATTTTACCTAACCTTCATGGCTCCCAGAAGTTCAAGAAGGTAAGTTTCAATCCTTTAGACTGTGGGCTGGAGGCCTCTGGGCTAGCTGCTCCCACAGCCACAGGCTCTGTGTTCATGTGTCCTGTAACTCTGACAGTATCCCATCCTGGGCTGAGAGTCCTGGGGCTCCATCGCAGTTATATCCTGTACTTTCTCCCTGGACTTGTTTCTGCTCCAGATCTCCCAGACTGACATGCTGGCTGGATTCCTCTGCTGTTTCCAGTTGGTTTGGTCTGGTGCCCTTGTGTGTGCCTGGCACTCCTACCCCTCTCAGTCTATTAGTGGCTTCTAACTCTCTCAAACTGCTCAACTACACTTTTTTAGATGTATCTGACAGAATTTGTGAGAGAACTCCAGTAGTTCCTTCTTTTCACAGTGCCATCTTGGCTCTGCCCCCTCACACATTTCATTTTTGAAATGATAACACTGAGACAGCATAACTAAATTGTTGGGACATAGACAAATCAATACTTATGGTAAAATTTATTTCTTTAAATACTTTTTATCAATATAAAAGAGAAAGAGGTGATCGACAAAGTAGGTATTCAACAACAACAAAAAAACCTATAAAACACCCTCAATTAAACATTAGGAAAAAAGAAACTGAAAATTAAAATTTGAGGGAAAAAATGAATTAAAATGGCAGCTTTTTCTAAAAAGCTCATTTGAGTATAAAAATAAAGAAAAAAAAAACAAATCATGAGTATAAAAATTAAAAAGCTAAATTCCTAACCAATGAAAAAAAGAAATCAGTAGAAACTATCTTACTCATTTATGTGCCAATACAATTGACTATCTAAATGAGATAGATAAATATTTCAAAAATATAAAATGTCCAGATCAATAGAACAAAAAGGAAGACTTAAACAACCCAGTCCCAATAGGGGAAAATTTGAACAAGCCACAAATGAATTCCCAAAGGAAAAGGGAAAAAAAAGGACTATATAGATTTACAACCAATTTTATCAGTCGTTTAAAGAATAATTAATTCCAATATTATGTAAATTATCTGAAATAGATGACAAAAATTCCTCTTTTCAATTTCCTTCTATGATAGAATTTTTGTCTTAATACCCAAATCAAGGAAAGTTTAAAAACAAAATTATAGAATATATCTTTAATGAACATTTATTAAAAAAAAGGTTTAAATAAAATATTAGCAAAATGACTGCAGCAATATATCATTAAAATAATGCACTATGAGCAGGCTGCATTTATACTGAGAGGAGAGAGATTGTTCAGTGTCAGAAAAATCATAAATATAATAGACTACATTAATAACAAGAACAATAAAAAAGTGATTACATCGAGAGATGAAGAAAAAACTTTTTGAAAAAAATGCAGTACTCATTTCTATTAACAATACAAGAAAGCATAGGAAAAAATGGATCTCTCATTAATGGAATACATAGTATCTATCTACAACCAATATCCAAAATTTCCTACAATGGAGATAAAATAAAAGCTTTTCTAATAAGATCTAATAAGATCAAGCAAGATCTGTTACTATCTTTACTATGTAATATATTGGTAGGAATGTTAACTATAGAAATGATGCAAGAAAAAGGAGTTCAGGGAATAACCATAGTGGAGAGGAAATAAAATTATTTCCATTTGAACCGCACTTAATGGTTTATTTAGAGAACACTAAAGAGACCGTTAGAAAACTAAATGAAACAATTAGCAATTTCAGTTATGTTTAAAACTATAAAATAAATCTACACTAATCTTCCTCATTTTTGATTACCAATAAATTCTAGGAAGAAGAGATAAAAAGTGAAATTTCCTCTAAGGAAAAATACAAAATACTTCATGTTTATGTTGCAACATATGCACAGTAGCAATATGAACATTGCTGAATACCCTTTATACAAATAAACATGTCTAAATAATTCAAAAAATATTGATTGCTCTGGTGTAAATTGAGCCAATATATGAAGTGACATTTTATCTAAATTTATTTGCTATACTTATCAAAGTGGAAAGGAATATTTTATAAAGCTAGAAAAATATAAAAATAAAGTTCATCTTGTTGGAACAAAAAGTCAAGAATCTTAAAAAAATAATAAACAAAAGTTGGAAGCTCAAAGTTTAGCAGTATGGCAAGTGAAATCTGCAATTACTAAGGGAACAAAGGTATGAGCTTCCAAGTCTACTCATTTCCTGATAAGGTGCACAGTTGCACAACAAATTGGGACCAGGCCCCTCAGTAAGCACTGGATCTTAGATAAGCACTTTTGCACTGATTTTTATATAGCAAATGAAAATAACATATGGAATATAAACCATGATGTAAGATTAGGCAATGTGATTTCTTACTAGAGGAAAGATTCAGGACTTTTCAAGTTGTGAAGAAAGGAGGAAGTTTTGAGCCTTTCCGAGATGTGAAATAGGATGTAGCTGAATTCCCACCATTGAGAAGGGGAAAGCAGAAAATGAAACCTAAGTTCAAAATTGAGTCTGTTTTATGAGATGGGGTCAGTTTGCTTCACACAGATTCCCACAGTAGCACCTGATCTCAAACCATATTGTGAAACAGTAATCATCAAAACAGGTTAATTAAGCAGAAAGTTGGTCAGTGAATGAGTTAAAGTAAAACACACACACATATTTATAGGAAAAGTTTGAGACACAGGAAAAGAAACAGACAACAAAACTACGAGAGTTGAGACTTCAATATTTTCCTGTCAGACAGGAAACTATTCTAGAAGAAGAAGAAGAAGAAGAACAAGAACAAGAACAAGAACAAGAACAAGAACAAGAAGAACAAGAACAAGAAGAACAAGAACAAGAAGAACAAGAACAAGAACAAGAAGAACAAGAACAAGAACAAGAAGAACAAGAACAAGAAAAAGAAGAACAAGAACAAGAAAAAGAAGAACAAGAACAAGAAACAAGAACAAGAACGAGGAGAAGAAGAAAGAAAAGAAAAAGAACAAGAACAACGAGAAGAAGACGAACAAGAAGAAGATGAACGAGAAGAAGAAGACGAACAACAAGAAGAAGGAGGAGAAGAACGAGAAGAAAAAGAACAAGAAGAACAAGAACAAGAACAACGAGAAGAGGACGAACAAGAAGAAAAAGAACAACAACAACCACAACAGCAACACAAACAGGAAGAACAAGGAGGAGGAGGAGGAGGAGGAGGAGGAGAGGAAAAAGTTTAGTACCTGAATAGAATTTTTAAAAAATTATGCTTCTGTAGCAGTTATTTAATGAGAATTGAAAAGATTTTGCATATTTCTTAGCTGTGCATAACTATACAAAAATTAACCACATGCACACACCTTTAAAAGCAAATGAAGAAAAATAAAAATATTAAGCATATTTTATTGACAACACAATTAAAATACTCATTTCAATAGATTTTAATAAATAATTCAGACTAAATAATAAGCATAATTGGATCCAAGATGAAATCACAAATAATACATAATTTCATCAAATTAAAATGAATAAAATGAGAGAAATACTTTAGACATATAGCCAAAATACTTCTAAGAGGAAAATTTATTATCTGAGCACTTTCATGACCGAGAGTGCAAAAGAACAGACTAATGAACTGTCTATTAATATGCAACTCTTTAGATATCAAAAATAATAAAATCTTTAAGTTAGGACAAATAGCAGGATTTAAAATCCACTTTGCAAAACTAATTAACAAAATAAGAAAAAATAAATCCATGGGTTGAGCCTCTTCATTGAAGGGAATAAGCACTTATTGAGTGCCTACTATGTGTAAAGCACTGTGCTAAGCACTTTACAAATATTATCTCATTTTGAATATCCTATAATAGATGCAAAAGAAAGAACAATTGAATGAGAATATCAATTAAATTAGGGGCAATTTGGAGGAAAAGAAACAAAAAGCAAGAACGTTTAAAGAGTGTGTGATCTCTGTACAAGCAAAATTCATGATCTCAAAGTGAAGATGCATGGAGACAATTAACTTCAGCATTTGGAAGCCTCCCAGAAGAACACAAGAAGGGAAAAAATCCTGAATACAAGAAAAAAAACAAAAGAAATCTTCCTGTAATCTTTGAATACAGAAACTTAATCATTGACAGAAATAACCCATACATCACTGCTAAGAAAAACAAAACAGTGTACAACAGCTTATGCATCAAACTGGAAGACATGCAATGTGGTTAAATTTAACAATTCAAAATCCAAATAGCCAATTTTGCAAGTAGCCAGGATAAAATTTCAAGACAATCCAAAATAATATAATACATATGATACAATATAATATCATACCACAACATACAACACAACACAATCCAATACAATAAACATTTATTGAGCCCTTGCTATGTGCAGGAACTGAGCTAAGTGCTGGGGATACAAATAAGAAAAATAAAATATAGTCATTGCCTTCAAAGAGCTTACATCTTAAAGGGGAAGCCACAGGAAACAGCAGAAAGAAATGTGATAATATATTTTAAAATTATCTTTTACGGAAAAGTGGAATGGTGTATGTCAAAAATTGTATGTAGACCAACATTTCACACTATAAACCACAATAAGATCCAATATTAGATGACATAGATATAAAAGAACATATCATGAACAAATGAGAAGATAAAGGAAAAAGAAATACCTTTCACAGTTACATAGGAGGAGAATTGTTCACCGAATTACACACTAGTTAAAAGAGAAAATTGGGATTATGCAAATTTGCAATATTTTTCACAAATCAATTAGAACAGTTAATTGGGATTTTGAGGGGAATTCTCTCATATACAGGAGTGAAATCCAAAATACACAGGAAATTTTTTTTTTACACAGGAAATTCTTACAAATATAGAAGATAATGAGAGCCATTTGCCAGTAAATCAAAGATTAAAGGTAATTCTCAAAAGAGGAAATACAGGCTACAAACATTGATCTAAAAATGCCCTAAATCAGTAACAAAAAGACAAAGTAAAACTGTAACTACTGTATGATTCTAAGAGATTGTGAAGACACTAAGATAGGAAAATTACAACTGTCGGAGTGGTGGTAGGAGGAAAGTGCCATTCATAGATTGTGGAGCAGAGAATTGGCCCAAACATTCTAGAAAACAATTTAGAACTATATATCAAAAACCACTGAACTGTTCATATCCTTTGACACAGTGATACTATTAGTATTTTTGCCCTCCAAAGAAATCACAAATGAGAGAAATGACATACCTTTACATTTATAACAGTAGTTTTTTTTTTCTTTTTTAGTTAAAATGAAGAACAAAAAAAGAGGTGGCCATCAGTTGGGAAAACAACAACAGGAAGAAATTTGGGTATATGAATGGAATGTTATTGTCAGTATTAGAAATGATGAAAGCAACAATTTGAGAAAAACCTGAGAACATGTGAAATGATCTAGACTGAAGAGATCAATAGAACAGAAAAACATTGCAAAGGAAAATATTCTTGAAAGACTTAATAACTCTAATAAATGATGTGGCCAAGACTAGGGGGCTGATAGTAAAACATGTTCCCCACCTGCTGGAAGATAGCCGATAAATTGTAGGTTAAATACATATGTGTGTATATATGTATGTGTATGTATATATGTATGCACATACATATATACATATATGTATGTGCATACATATATACACATATGTATGCAAATACATGTATATTGATATATGGCTAAAGAACGAATTTGTTTTGTTTTACTCTACCTCTGTCTTTTAAGAGACTTCTCTTTTTAAGGGGAAGAGGGAGAATCGTTAGAGGGAGTGGGGAGTACTCATATGAAGATACAAAATAAAGAAGAAAGTCAAGAGCATCATTGATGTATTTAAAAATAAACAGAAAGGAGGAAAGTTTAGAAAGGGATACAAACAGCTAGAGCAGTGTTCATATTACTGTGTTAAGTGTTTACTTAATCAAAACAAGCTGTACGTAAAAGAAATTCATAGTTGCATAAGTATTTTGTTGTTGTTTCTAATGCTTTTCATTAGTGAGTATAGATACTTGTGAGAGAGGAGTAAAAAGGGAAGGGTTGGACAGCTAGAGAACTAGAGTTCTGACCCTCTTGTCTACCCCTAACTTTTTTCATTCTGTCAGACTTGACATTTTCATTAGCCCATAACCTCAGCTCTATAACTCAGAAGGATGGATTTCTTTAACCTGAGGTGGAAGAACAAAGGTACCGAAGGTGCACAAAGCTTCCATTCTCAGCAGAAATCACTCCAGACATTGCCACAAAAGGATTGACATAAGTTGCAATTCTGCTAAGTCCAGATTCTGCTCCAGATTCACTCGTATTTTTCTGCATTTGGGAAATTATAAAACATGAATCAGTAAAATTATTTTTCAGTCTAACTCAGGAGCCAACAAGTTGGGAATGCTCCCAGAAGGATGAAAATCTATTTTTCTCCCTGGATAAACCATTACTTATTTAACCTCTTTCTCAGAGCCATTTAAACCCAAAAATCAAGCACAAAAATCAGTATCACATGGTCTTAGAGAAAACAATTTCTTTTAAAATTAGCTGCAAATAATGAATACAGCTCAACAAGGCAGATTCAACACTCCCTAGAAAAAGAATGAGAATGAGATGGAAAGGGAAAGAGGAATTTGAGTATAGACTCTCACAGATTCTATCTGTAAAGATCATTGGATATAGCACCGCATCCTCTGCCTCACACTCACTTTTAATTTCCATTCCTGATATGGCAGTTATGGTTTCCTCCTTTCATTATCTTTTCCCCAAAACCTCCCTTCTTCTTAACTTCCTTGTTTGTATCAAAGGTACTACTATCCTCCTAATCACTCAAGCTCAAAACCTTATCATCCTCATCCTCACTTTCCTTGCCATCCATATTCGATAAATATTTATGTACTCTACTTTCAAAAATCTCTCAAAACTGCCCCCTTCTCTCTCCTGGCACTGCCACCACCCTGGCACAGGCCTTCATGAGCCCACTCCTGGAATATTACAATAGCTAGCTTGTTGTTCCTTCTTCCCTTGAGTCTCTACCTACTCTAATCTATCCACTGCTCAGATGTTAAATTGATTTTCCTAAAATTCAGATCTGACTATATCATCCCTCTCTAATCAATAAACTGCATTAGCTTCATCTTACCTCCAGGATCAAATATAAAATCCTCTGGTTTTCAAAAGCCCTTCCTCTTACATGAGCTACGAACAAACAAATAAGACCAGATGGATTTTCAAATAAATTATACTCAATTGTTGCAAAACAATACATTCTAACATTCCATGAGCCATTGGCAAAAAATAGAAAAAGAACGTATGCTACTAAATTTATACCATAATTAAAAAATCATCTTGGCACCTAAACGAGGGGGAAATAAAACAAAAAGAGCTATAGACAAATATCCCTAAGGGCAATCTATGCTAAAATGTTCAACAAAACATTAGCAAAGAGACTACAGAAGCAGATTAAAAATGTTGCCCAATATGCTAAGATTGAATTCATACCATGAATGTAGAATTGTTACAATGATGAGAAAATTATAGACATAAAATAAAGAAAATGGCAAAAAAAATCTTGATTGTATTAATAGATTTGTAAAAGTTGTTTTTTTCTTATGAAATATTATACATGTTGCTTTAAAAATATGAAGCACCAAAAAAACTTGGAAATAAAGGGACCTTTCCTTTCTTGGAAAATAATAAATATCTAAAACCAAAAGCCAGCATTATATGCAATTGAACTATGCTAGATGAGTTTTCAATAGGATAAGTGATAAAGTGGGGATTACAGGAATTCATTATTTTTGATAAGCTTGTAGAAATTCTACTATATATAATATATTTTACAATAAGATAAAAAAGAAACTGAATGAATGAGAACAGATAACAAGGAAATAAAATTATCATTTTTATAATTCTTATGGTGTTTTGTAAAGATTAAATGAAAATTAATTAAAATAATCACATTTACTAAATTCACAGTATGTAAACCAAGAAAATCATAAAGCTTTGTGTACAGTATCAACAAAACTCAGAAGAATGTGACATAGAAATTCCATTAAAAATAATTACAGAATATACAAATATTTGACAGTGTACCTAACCAAAACACATAAGAATCATAGGAATAAAACTATAAAACATTCTTTATATAAATGGAAACCTAAATAATTAGAGATATGTCACTTAGTTTTATAGTTCTTAGTTTTATAATGCAAGGTAATAAAATGGCCAGTATTACATATATTAATTTACCTATATAACACCATAACAAAGAACCAAAGAGTTATTTTGTAGAGTTAGAAAAATAGTAACAAAATTTATTTGAAGGAACTCAAAAGCAATGAGTTTTTTTTTAAAGTGAGGATGAAGTAGTATCAGTAATACAAAATATTAAACTATTCTAATTATCGAAATTATTTGATACTTGTCAAGAAAATAGAAAAGTTTTTAAGCAAAATAATTATATACGCAAGATTCCAAAAATAAATGAACATAGTAGTATAATGTTCAATAAACACAAACTAGCAACTATTGTCATAAAGACTAAATATTAAGCAAAAAAATGTGTTTAAAAAAAGTCTGATAGAAATTCAGTGTAAACTAACACCTCATATCATATACCTCTAATGGATGGACTTCTCAGGTATAAAAGATTGCACACAATTAGAGGAGTAAAGAAAACAAACATTTGCAACTTCAGACCAAGAAAGATTTATTTACCAAACCTGAAACATAGAGGATCAATAAAAAACGGCAACTTTGATTACATAAAATGCTATGTGTCAATACTGTATCCTGGATAGGGGGACAACTGCAAGGCCAGGAAAACCAGAGTTCAAGTCCTGTTTCTGACACATAATCTTTCTGTGACCTGGTACAAGTCTAAGTCTCTGCTCTAAGTAATTCTATATCATTAAAAGTTAAAGAAGCTCTTGAATTGATAAAGAGATTTTCTTCACCTAGTACCTCTTATAAAATCATAGGTCTAGTCTTTATTCCTATATAATAGAACATCCTTTGAACAAATAAAATCTATGCATCTAAACTTAGAAGAGAATGAGTTAGTTGGTGAAAATTGAAGCAAGTTTCTCTGATATAGGTCTGATATACAAAATACAACAGAATTTTTAAAAAAGTGTATATATAAGAATGAATCATTCCTGTCTAGATAAATCATCTAAAGTTATAGATAGTTCTCCAAAAAGGAAAATCAATCTAACAAAAATGAAAATGTTCCAAATCATTAAGAATAATAGAAATGCAAGTTTTCATCAGATTGGCAATAAGGCCAAAAAAGGAAAATAGAAATTGTTAGAGGAGTTGTGGGAAAATAAAAGCATTTGGGCTCTATTGGTAGTAAAGCAGCAGATTACCTTGGAGGAGCAACAGGAAGTGATGTGTGCCAGAAAAGTCAACCTACCTCTATCCTGACCATCATTTCCCTTCAGGCCTTGATGAAGAAAGCTTAGGACTCTGAATCCTAGAGCCTTGACAAAAGCAATGCTTTCAATTCACTGCCTCCAAATACCATCTTGGTAAGCAAATCCCTATGGAGATGCAACCTGGCAACTGCTCTTGCAGATACCACAGCCACTTCTTTTGAAGATGAAAAATGATAGTTTTTAGGACCAAAGGTCTTGGCACTTCAAAATGGTTGAGAATTAAAATAACAAGATATGATTTTATCAGACAGTACCATCTGCTTTCCTGCACACCCTAAGGACCTTTTTATATGGCTCGCATCTGAAACCTTACCCTTAAAAGGTAAGCTCTTTGAGAGCTGGGAATCTTCTACTTTTCTGTTTGTATCCCTGGTACTTTGGTCTTAGGAAGAGCTTAATAAAAGCTTTATTCATTCATTCATGTGAATTAATTCAATCATTCTAGGAAACAATTTCAAATCATATGCACAAAAGCCACTAAACTGATACTATGTCTAAGTGGTGGTGGTAGTGGTGGTGGTGGTTGTCCTTCATTCTCAAAGAAGACCAAAATGACATCACTATTCTTGAGTCAATATTCAATGTGTCTGACTGTGGCTGACCAGGCCAACACCATCTCAGAATTCTCTATCACAGGTCCAGCACAAATAGTCCATGTAAACATTTCGGGTGGATTACTCCAAATTCGTGCATCCTGCATTTCCTTCGTGCAGTTTCAATTCTGCTTTGCTCATAGAGCATAGCACCTTCTCTGATGTGGGCATGCCATTCTGAGCAGTACTGTGCCAGTCTCTCATGTCACACAATCAAATCCAAAGTTCTTAATAGAGACCTTGAAAGTATCCTTGTATCATTTCTTCTGACTACCATGTGAATGCTTGCCCTGTGTGAGTTCTCCACAAAATTGTCTTTTTGGCAAGAGTACATTTTGCATTTGAACAACATGGCCAGCCCATCAGAGTTGTGCTCTCTGAAGCAAAGATTAAATGCTTGGAGGTTTAGTTTGAGTAAGTACCTCAGTATCTGGTACCTTATCCTGCCAGGCTATCTTCAGAATCATCCTAAGACAATTCGAATGGAAGCAATTCAGTTTCCTGCTATGGTGCTGGAAGACTGTCCAGGTTTCCCAGGCATACAACAATGAGTCAGCACCACAGCTTTGTAGATCTTCAGTTTGGTAGTCAGTCTAATACCTCTTCTCTTCCATACTTTCCTGTGGAGCCTACCAAACACTGCTCTAGCTCTGGAGATGCATGCTTCAACCTCATTTTCAATGTGTACATACCTGGAAAGTACAGTACCAAGGTAAGTGAAATTATCCACAGCATTCAAAACTTCTCCATTTGCTAAAACTGATGGTTTCACGTATGGATGGTGTGGTGTTGGCTGATGGAGCACCTGTGTTTCCTTGGTGTTAGTCACTAGGCCAAAATTAGCACAAGCAGCATAGAATTGATCCATACTTCATTGTATCTCAGCTTCAGAGGCTGAATTGAGAGCACAATCATCTGCGAACAGAAAATCATGCACTAACATTTCCTCCACTGTGGTATTGGCTTATAGCCATTTTAAGTTGAAGAATTTACCATCATGTGGTAACTGACCTTGATTCTGTGTTCATCCCGTTGAAAGAGATAAAAGACAAAAGAAATTTGGAATTGATCCACATGTACAAATATATTTATAACAGCCCTTTTTTTCTTGCAGCAAAGTACTAGAAACTAATAAATATCTCATTAACTGGGGAAAAAATCAAATTATAAACAATGAAAAACTGGGAAGACTTGCATGATGCTGAGAGAAGTGAGCACATCCAGAACAATGTAAGCAATAACTATACTATTGTAAAGAAAAACAAATTTGACCAATTTAAGAATGCTGATAAATGAAATGACCAACTGTAACATTAGAGTAGCATTGGTGAAGCATGTTTCCTACCTTCTAATAGAGAGGTGATGGATTGTACATACAGAAAAAGAAACAGATTTTTCAGACAGGGCCAGTGTTTGGATTTGTTTTGACTCACTATGTTCATTTGTTAGAAGGTAGGAATTCTTTATTTAAAAAATAACATACTTATTAATTATTTTTTAACATTTTTTTATTTTAAATTTTGAGTTGCATGTTCCCTTCTTTCCAGCAAGCAAAATCCTATCAATTATACATGTGAAATCATGCAAAACATTCCCATAGCAATCATATCACAAAAAAGACCAAAAAAGTGAAAAAAAAATATATTTCCATTTGCATTCATTGAGTTGCGTGGCATTTTTTCATCATGAGCGCTTTGAAACTGTCTTGGATCATTGCATTGATCATAGTAGTCAAGTCTTTCACAGAAGAACATCACCATCATTATTGTTGTTCCTGTTAGTCCTTTGTTCTTGAAGAAGACCAATGACGTCATGAGGGTGATGTCTTGACTTATTAGTGAGCTAGGTTGCAGTGAAGCAAAACTGAATGAAGTTGTCAGCCTTACTCTCTCCTCCAGAGTCCTCAAAGTCCAGTGGCAAGACAAGAGTCAAGATGACTGACACTGGCACAAGCTTATTCCATTATTCTTAGGAGGGGTATCTAGGCAACTTGGCCTGCTTTGAACACTATTTTTTTTTCATCATTTGCAATATTGCTGTTACTGGCACAATGACCTCCCAGTTCTTCTCAGTTTACTTTGCATCAATCATATAGAACCCAATCATGGTTTTTTTTTCTTTTTTAAAATAAAACCACCCCTCTTGTCCTTTCTTAGAGCACAGTAGTACTCCATAACAATCATGTCCCAACTTGTTCAGCTATTCCCCTATTCATAAGCATCCATTCAATTTCTAACTGTTTGCCACCACAAATAGAACTGATATAAATATTTTTGTACATATAGTTCCTTTTCCTTTGATCTCTTTGGTAAACAGGACTAGGAGTGGTATTACAGAGTCAAAAGGCATGCACAGTTTTATAGCCCCTCAGGTGGAGTTCCAAATTGTTCTTCAGAATAACTGAACCAATTCACAAATTCACTAATAGTTTACTAGTGTACCTGTTTTTCATCTCTTCCAGCAATTGTCATTTCTGATAGATATAAAGTGGTACCTCATCATTGTTCTAATTTTCATTTCTCTCATTTGTAGTGGTTTAGAAATTAATCGCTTTTATTTTTATGTGTTCGACTCAGTTCCCTATGTGTTTGAGAAATGAGACCCTTATTAGAAAAACTTGCAATTTATTTTTTATATTGTCTATGGTACATTTGATATTATCTGTGTTATATACTATCTTCATTGACTATGGTACATTTTAGAAAAATAGAGTTTCCCTGATTGTCTCTTTTAAGTAAGTCTATTTTTATTTTTGCTGTGTCTCAGATCATGTTTGCTACCGCTGCCTTTTTTACTTCAGTGGAAACACAATTTATTCTGTTCCAGACCTTTATTTTAACTCTGTGTGTCTTTCTGTTTTAAGTGTGTCTCTTGTAAACAACATATTGTTAGATTCTAGTTTCTAATCAATTCTCCTATCTGCTTCTGTTTTGTGAGTGAGCTCGACCCATTAACATTCACAGACATGATTACTAACTATATATTTCCTTCCATCCTCTATGCTTTGTTTCAGCCTTCTCTCTCTTTTCATCCTGTCCCTTCTCCAAAGTTTGTTTTGTTTCTGACCACTGCCTCCCTTAATCTATCCTCTGTTTTATGATTCTTCCTTCTACCCTTGGTATCTCTTATCCCTTTCTTTCCTATTTCCCTGTTGGATACAAGAGCTCTCTCTCTCTCTCTCTCTCTCTCTCTCTCTCTCTGTGTGTGTGTGTGTGTGTATGTGTGTGTATGTGTGAGCCAATTATGATGAGAGTGAAGTTCAAGCATTTCTGGTCACCACTTCCCATTTCCCCTCCACAGTAAGAGCTTTTCCTTGCTTTTCTCTTTTATGTGAGAAAATTTCCCCTATTCTACCTTTCAGTTCCACCTTCTCTGACACATTCTTTCTTACTCCTTCATTTATTTTGAGATCATCCCAATATAGTTGGTTCACATTCCTGTTCTCTATGTAGATTCTTTTTAACAATCCTAATAATTATAAAATTTTTTATGAGTGAATATATCATCTTCCCATATTGGAATGTAAACAATTTAATTTTATCAAGTTCTGATAATTTCTCTGTGATGTTTACCTCTTTATGCTTCTGTCGACTCTTGTATTTGAAAATCAAATTTTCTATTAAGATCTGGTCTTTTCATTAGGAATACTTGAAAGTTCTCTATTTCATTAAATACCCATTCCCCCACCCCCGAAGGGTTTCACTTACTTTTGCTGGATACATTATTTTTCATTGTAATCCTAGTTCCTTTGTCTTCCAGAATACCTCATTAAGAACCCTTCACTCCTTCATCATGGAATCTGCTAAATCTTATGTGATCCTAACTGTAGCTCCATGATATTTGAATTATTTCTTCTAGCTCCTTGCAATATTTTCTCCTTTACCTGGGAGTTCCACAATTTGGTGATGATATTCATGGGAGTTTTCATTTTGGGATCTCTTTCTGGAAAAGTGGATTCTTTCAATTTTCATTTTACCTCATGGATCTAGGCTATTGGAGCAGTTTTCCTTGATAATTTCTTAAAATATGATGTCTGGCTTTTTTTTTTTAATCATGGCTTTCAGGCAGTTCCATAATTCTTAAATTATTTCTCCTTGATATATTTTCCCAATAAGTTGTTTTTCCAATGACATATTTCACATTTTATTCTATCTTTTCATTGTTTTGACTTTGTTTTATTGCTTCTTGATGTCTTGTGGGTTCATTAGCTTCTACCTGCCCAATTTTAATTTTTAAGTAATTATTTTCTTTAGTGAGCCTTTGTGCCTCTTTTTTTCCATTTGGCCAATTCTGCTTTTTAGGAGTTCTTTTCTTCAGTGAATTTTTATACTTCTTTTGCCATTAGGCCAATTCTGGTTTTAATTAAGATATTATATTCTTCTGTATTTTTGTGCCTTATTTTTTTTTACCAAGCTGTTGGTTCTCTCTGTAATTTTCTTGCATCACTCTCATTTCTTTTTCCTAGTTTTCCTTCTAATCCCTCCAATCTCTGTTTTTAACTCTTCCAGGAATTTTTATTGAGGTTGATTTCAATTAGCATTTTTCTTTGAGGCTTTACTTGAAGTTATTTTATATTGTTGTCTTCTGAGTTTTTATCTTGGTCTTCCTTGCCACCTTACTAACTTTTTATGGTCAAGTTATTTTATTGTCATTGTTTGCTCATTTTCCCATTTTATTTCTTTGCTTTGAAATTTATGCTAAAGTTGGGCTCCGCTCACACCTAATGGTGAGGAAGCACTATGCCAAGCTTCAGGCTTTTTTTTTTTTTTGCTGCTGTTTTCAGAGCTAGTTCTGTGGGGCTGCAAGTTTTCAAGGTAGTGCGAACTAAAGAGAGGTATGGTCACTACTCTACTGGTCTTTATCCAGGAAATATCCCTGGTCTCCTGTAGCTGTGAGCACTAGCACCCTTCTTGGTTGTGAAATTGTGACTGGGTCCCCTGCTATTCTGCAGCACTAACTCCTCTTTACTTTGAACTGTGAGCAGGACCCCTTCTTCCTTATGACTAACCAGAAGCATTCATGTCCACCCTAAAACTGTTCATGACCCAAAACTGCTCTTTGGCAATAGAGTTGCCAGTCAGCACCAGCTGCCCCCAGTACCAGAAAAAAAAAAGTCCCCTGTAATCTTTTTCTGACCAATTGTTCAACTCCCCTGCCACTTTTGGCCTGGAAACTTCCAAAGTTGCTGCTACTACTGCAGGTATCTCAGCCACCTCCAAAGCCCACTGGTGGTGCTGCTGACCTACTCAAGGCCAGCTGCCACCCCAGGGTCATAGACTTCTCCTGCTGACCTCCTAAGTTTTAGGCTGGAAAAATGTTTCACTTTGACCTTTTTTTGGCTATGTTTTTCCAAAATTTGAATTGAGGAGTTATTTTAAAGTTGTTTGGAGGAGACTGTTGAGAAAATTTAGCAGGGTTGGTGCCTGTACTTTGGCGTCTTTGGTAGAGTTAAAAAAAAAAAAAAGTTGACAGGAGCCAAGATGGCGACTGGAAAGCAGTAACTGGCGTGAGCTCCCCACCAAGTCCCCTCCAAAAACCTATGAAAAAATGGCTCTGAACCAATTCTAGAACTACAGAACCCACAAAGGGGCAGAGGGAAGCAGGACTCCAGCCCAGGTCTGCCTGGATGGTCTCGGGGTAAGGTCTGTCCCGAACAGAACTCCCAGCCCCCAGCCGAGGGGAGCGGAGCTGAGCCAAGCAGAGCCCAGTGCGCGAGGGGGCGCG
>CM053622.1:404982637-405017918 GCA_028646595.1 Phalanger gymnotis
GTTTTTCTTGAAGGTTTTTGTTGTGGGCTCTATGACTTTGTTAACTTCTTCTGACTGTATGTTTTGGTCTTCTTTGTCACCAAAGAAGGATTCTAGAGTCTGAGACTGAATCTGGGTGTGTTTTCGACTCCTGGCCATGTTCCCAGCCAACTTACTTAACTCTTGAGTTTTTTCAGTGGGATATGACTGCTTGTAGACTAAAGAGTTCTATGTTCCATGCTTGGGTGGATGCGCTGCCTCGCCAGCACTCCTCCTTCCCCAAGAACCCCCTACCCAGACTGGGCTTAAATCTTCAGCAGGCTCTTTACTCCTGCTCTGATCAGCCACTTAATTCCTCCCACCAGGTGGGCCTGGGGCCAGAAGCAACTGCAGCCGAAGTTCTAAAGCTGCCCCACCTCTGCTGCCTCAGGGGCAGTGGCCGAACTGCAAACCCCGTCCTGTCCCACAGCTTTTCCCACTAACCTTCTGTGTTGTCTTTGCTGTTTGTGGTTTATAAGATCTGGTAAATGCCACAGCTCAGTAATTCAGCATGCTAGGGCACTCTCCGCTGGGCTCCTGGTCTGGTTGGCCTGCACCACACGCGCTGGGCTCTGCTTGGCTCAGCTCCGCTCCCCTCAGCTGGGAGCTGGGAGTTCCGTGCAAGACAGACCTTACCCCGAGACCATCCAGGCTGTCCTGGGCTGGAGCCCTGCTTCCGTCTGCCACTTTGTTCTAGAATTGGTTCAGAGCCATTTTTTTATAGGTTTTTGGAGGGACTTGGTGGGGAGCTCATGCCAGTTACTGCTTTCCAGTCGCCATCTTGGCTCCACCTCCCAACATCTAAAATTTTTAATTAAGCTGTCAATAACCTTATGTCCTTTTCCTCCTCTGAAAAGACATACTAAGTATTTCTCAATTCTAAAGGGAAAAAAATTAAATCATTTTTTCCTCTTTATGCTGTCTACAAAGATGTGATATGTGCAATGCTACTGACAAACCCAATGGGACGAGATCTTGTCAGCATATAGAAAAGCATTTGATTTTTTCTCAACATTATTTTTAAATCTTGATAAAACTCAATTGATAGAGATAGTCAGCATGACCTATGTTCCTCTCTGTTATATGCTTTCTCATATAGCATTTTCAGCACATTTCTCAGCAGGGCAAATATTAAAAGAAATACTATGATAATGAATGAAGAGGATGAGGAAAAAATTATTACATGCATCCTTAGAACTTAAAAATCTATTTGTACATTAGATTAATATCACATGTCCATTCTTATATTAAAGTGATCTTCAAATTTATTTCCTCACTTTGAACTTATCTTATTCTCCCTTTTATCAAAGCTACTTAGGCATCTTGTCTTCATGAGATCTGAAGGTACTTTCTGAGGATACCTATGGCGTCTCTTTCTTTGTATCTTAAGCAGTGTCAAAATTACCATGGGAAAAATGAGACTTTGCCCTAGAACACATGGGGCCATGTGTAATTTCCTCCCCCTTGTGGCCACCACTTATCTCTGTCCTCCATTGTGGCACATCACCATGAATTAGAACCATCATCAGGGATCCACCAATGTAATGGTTCTTTACCTAGGCCTACCTTTCCCCCAACCCCAAAACTAAGTGTATAAAATTACAGTGCTGACATAGGGTCAGGAACTGCCCCAGGACAATAAACGGGTTGTGAGAGGTGGAGTTGATGATGGGGAGGGAAGACATGACAGGAGTACCTAGATAGGAGTACCTAGAGGGAAGGTCCTCCATTTGCCTAAAAAAAAGGTGGTGTGACTAACCATATACTGTTCTGGCAAATTTGGACTCAATTATGCATGTACACATCAGCTGAATTTTCTTTAGTTGCAATAATTCTAGATATGGATCAGATATCTTTGACTTTAACATAGTGAGAACTTAGGAAATTTTTTTTGAATTGTATAGAAATGAGTTAAATCTAAGGATTCAGGCTTTTTTTACACCTTACTTGAAAATAATTATAAATTCAACATTTATTGAATACCTACAAACAAGAAGGCACTGTACTAAGCACAGAGCTGTACAAAGACAAAAGCCCCTAGCTCTGAATTTGTTTTTCTATATCATTTAGACAATATTAAATACTATTATAACTAGGGCTCTCAGGAGAATCACTAGGAATGTGTATGAGCATTCTCCATTCTCATTCTGTTCCTAGAGCCAAAATAAGGCTCTACATATTGCCCTTATGAGGGCAATTAGGTGGCACTGTGGATGGAATTTATACAATCTATTCATTAATATCTCCTCAGAGTAAAAAAGCAAAACTATACCTTCTGTATTGCAAGTATTATGCCTAATCATTAGATTTAATATGAGAAATTCTGTCTCCTCTTAAATGAAATCACAAGACTTTGTGTATTTGTGTGTGTGTGTCTATGCATGTGTGTGTCTGTGTGTTAATAAGAGACTTTCTTGTGGTTGGCTAAGTCTAACAAATGATTATAAAAGAAATAGGCACAGAATGAATTATTAAAAATGTTAGATGTGAATGGCCCACAGAATCTTATGAATTAAAATATGTAAGAATGTAAATATTTCCAGCCATCATATAGTATCTTTACAACAATTTATCATGTACTAGAGTATAAAACAATTGCAACCAATGATAAAAAGATTAATATAAATATTTTCTACAGATACTGTGAAGCAATAAAATTATTAATAAATGAATAAATTATAAGTAAATTACACAGAACTAAGTAAACCCATTGAGTTTTGATTATTAAGAACAAATTATAGAAATAATCATTAGGCTAAAGATAACATGACAAAACTTATGGAACAAAGCTAAAGTGGTCCTCAGAGAAAGACATAAGTATCTGAAAACTTATATTAGTAAAACAGAAAGAGAATCAGTGAAATGAGCATGCAATTAAAAAGACTGAAAATAAGCTAATTAGTAACTTTAAAAAATTAAGGAAGAAATTTGAAATTCTGAAAATTTGAGATTAGAGAAACCAGGGAATAAAAAGACCGTGTAACTGACCAATAAAAACAAAAATAGTTTTTCGTAGAATAACAGATTCAGCATTAGCTAATCTGGTCAAATAATTACCAAAAGAAAAAAATTAACTTATAAAAAGAATCATTATAAACAATTATAAATACATTGAATAGTATATATTAATCATATTAAATAGAAATTGTTGGATTATATTAAATTATAATTACTTATATGTATATACATACATATATATAATTCACCACTTTTAAACCATGAATAAGCATTTATTAAATGCCTACTGTGTACCAAAATTATGCTAAGACCTGAGGCTACACAGAAAGGTAAAAACACAGTCCATGCTCTAAAGGATTTCATTGATTAACCAACTCCACTAGCAAACATATTATTGAAAAAGAAAAGAAAATTATAGAAAACTGACATCCAGCAATGAGCAAACCTGTCCCAAAGATGCAATCCAGTACAATTCAACAAAAGGTTCATGGATTCCTAGGAACATATATTCAAAAGCTAGAGATTTCTCTCTCTGCTGTTGTCATCAGATATTACTGTGTTTGATTCCAACATTTTCACTTTACTCCTAGTGAGCAGCACTAGGTATTGCTGTAGTATGAGACTAAGACCTTAATGATCAGCTAGGTGGTTCAGTGGATAGAGTGCTGGACCTGGAGTCAGAAAGATTTGAGTTCATATCTGACCTAGATGTGTGACCCTGGATGAGTTACTTAACCCTGTTTGCCTCAGTTTCCTCATCTGTAAAATGATCTGGAAAAGGAAACGGCAAACCACTCCAGGATCTTTACCAACAAAATCCCAAATGGGGTCACAAAGAGTTGGACATGATTGAAATGATTCTACCTAACAATAATAAAATAATATTACTGGCCACAGTTTTCAACTCTACATAGGAGAAGGAGCCTGGACTTATGGATTCTTTTAGAAAATAAATGGATAGTGAATAAAGGGCCATAATGATTTACTCGAGAGCAGATCATGTCAAACTAATCTCATTTCCATTTTTTTGGTGAGGTTAATAGAGTGGTAAATTAGAGAATACCATCATATAGTAAAAGGTAATTGCAGATTAAGAAGTTTTTAGCAAACACTTGATAAAGCTTCTCATACTCTTCTTGTGGGAAATATAGAGATATGTGGACTAAGAATAGTAAAATTAGATAGATTTTAAAGTAAAAAGTCTGTATCAAAATGTTCGTATGTATATCTGTAAAACAAACCAACAAACCACAAAGCAAACAAAAACAAAAGAAAATCTTAGTTTCTGCCCTAATATCATTCTTGAAAATTTGTATATGAACCATAGAGGTTCATAAAATATAGGCCTAAGTAGTTTCCATCAAGTAAAGGATTGGATCCTATCTTGTTTATCCTGAAAAGTATGCAACTTATTTAAGAGCTGCTCCATCAACTCCCTTTTACATACTTGGACAGCATTTATTGTATTAAACAAAACATTGGAGGATAAGCTCTTTATGTAAAAGTAAATTATGTAAATTTTAATCAAAATGACATTGCACAGGAAAAGAAAGGGAGTAAAAAGCTCTAGGGAAAAAATCTCCATCTTCACAGATCTAGAAGGAAAAGGGGAAAAAAAAAAAGAAGACACATTCAAATGCTTGCCTCACAGCAAATGTGAGTGGGTGGGTGGGTGGGTGGGTGGATGGAGGAATTCAACTACCATCTGCTTGCTGTCATTCTGTTTGCAGTTCTGGATGCTAGTGCTCCATCTAGCTGTGGCGGACATCTGGTCTCACTTGAACAGTTTCTCTTTCCTTTACTCTTCTCCCAGTGACCCCAAACTTCACATGAATGCAAGATCTTATTTTCTTTTATATCAAAACTCTTCACAGCCACAACTGAGACTTTTTCCCTTGACCCCTGCTTCTGCCACAAACTAGGGAGCTATCTTATTAGTCTCTGAAAACTTGTAGAAGAAGCTACATATAGATGATATGTTCATCAAAGTTTCAGATGGCTCAACCTGGAAGAAAGAATGAACCCAATAGATGACAGGCTGGTAACATGGTTTGACTCTAATAAGATGAAACTTAATAAGGAAAAATATAAAGTCTTACATTTTACAAGTACAAAATGGAGGTAGAGAGCAGTTTAACTTAAAAAAAAAGATATCTGAGTGCTTTAATGGACCAGCACAATATACAAAAAACAAAGTTGTTGTGAACTAAGGCTACAGTATTCAATCAGTTGGTCAATAAATATTATTATCTTCCAAGCACTAGAGACCCAAAGAAAAATGCAAGACATTCCTTGCTCTTAAGGAGATTACATTCTAATGGGAGAGACAATATGAAAATAGCAGTATACAAATAAGCTACATACAAACAAGAAATAATCAAAAGTGAGAAGGCACTAGGATTAAGGAGTATTGGGAAAGGCTTCCTGTAGAAGCTGAGCTTTAGCTGGGACTTGAAGGAAGCCATAGAAGCCAAGAGTCAGGGATGAGCAAGATGAGGAGTGAGAGCATTCTATGCTTGGGAAAGAGCCATTGAAAATGCCCAGTCGGGAGACAAAGTGTCTTGTTAGAAGACAGATAATGACAACAATGTCACCAGATTGCAAAGTAGAAAGCTGGGTGAAGGGTTATGGGGCAGAAAGATTAGAATAGTGAGTGGAGTAGATTTATGATAGGTTTTAAATGCTAAAGAGAGGATTTTATATTTGATCCTAGAAGTGATATGCAGTCACTTGAGTTTACTGAGTGGAAAGAAGGAGGTGATTAGTCAGACTAGTGCTTTAGGAAGATTGCTTTGACAGCTAAATAGAAGTTGTTTTGGACTGGGGAGAGACTCGTATCAGGCAGACCAACAAGGACCAATGCAATCCTGAAGAGATGCCTGCCCTAGGGTGGTGGTAATATTGGAGGAGAGAAAGGAACATACTTGAGATGTTGCAAAGGTAAAATTGACAGGCATTGGCATCAGATTGAATATATGGAGTGAGAGAGAATAAAGTTAAAGATAAAATCTATGTTGTGAATCTAGGGGACTAGGAAGATGGGAGTGCTCTAAACAAAAAAAGAGAAGTTTAGAAGGAGTAGGGCTTGAGGAAAAAGATAGTAAGATCATTTGGGAACATGTTAAGTTTAAGATAGCTATAGGATATACAGTCTGAGTTGTCTAATAGGCAGTTAGTGATGTGAGAGTGGAGGTCAGCAGAGAATTTAGGGCTATATAAGTAGATGTTTGAATCATTAGCATAGAGATAATAATTGAATTCATGGGAGATGATGAGATCATCAAAGAAATAAGGAAGAGAGAGAAGAGGGCCTAGGAGAGAGTCCAGTGGGACACTCACTGTTAGTAGGAGTTACCTAAATGAAGATCCAATTAAGGAGACAGAAAAAGAGTTCCAACCATTAAGAGTAGCGTGAGCCAAGACAGACGCCTGAATGGAGGTAGGCAGTGTACCTTCAACAAAGGTAAAATTCCCCCCCCCAAAAAAAAACAAACTAAAAATGATACTAGATTGAATGATAAACAATAAATTAGTGAATAATTACAGTAAATACAAATAAAAACGTTGAACCAGTTATATACAAATGGAATTGATTATAGAATTAAGAAGGTAGACCAGAAAGTCTAATCCTACAATTTTTGAGATGAGAAACCTAAGGTCTATGGAGGTGGAGTGACTTGACCAAGGTAGTAAATATTAGAGCAAAGATTTGAAAGAGTCAAATGAAAGTGCCAAACTCCCAACATAGTCTCTTTCCATAGTACTACAGGACCATGGTCTGTTTCCATAATAACATCCTATTGTCCATAAGTAGAATTTCAAAGTGAAGAAGAAAAGTTAATTGACTTAAATCTGTAAATAATGTTTGGGCCGCCAGCTTTTCTCCTATTACCCCCCACCAAAAGGAATAGTGTCACTCTGTGAGTAGAGTTGCTAATAGCTAGGGTACACAGAAAGAAACATTGACAGCTTGAATGGCAGAGAGAGATCTGGAACTATAGCAATTGTGAGGAGCCCATGCTAACAGGAGGGCCACCATCTTAGTTTCTTAACTCTTGTTTAGGTTTCTGGTAATTAAGTTAATGAGAAAATTTACCTTAGAATCCCAAAAGGTATTATTAGGACTCATAAAAAGCTATGTACAGTAAGGCAAGTTAAGTATACCACCTTACTTTGGAAAACTATTAGTACTACAAGGAAAGGTTTATAGTAAAATGACTGAAAATATCATCCATTTGGTTATGAAAAGATACAGCTCATATACTGTCACAAAGTGGGTTCTCTGATGATCTTTCTGTGTAACCAATCAGGTCTTCATTTTTCCTATCTCTGGAGACATAGTCAATTTTGGACCATTTAGGATTCAAAATCATGCATCAATCACACCAGTGATTGCTACTTGAATGTCTTCAAAAAGCCACCATTGAACTTTCTTTAAAAATTCTTTTGGAGGCTGTAACAACACCTAAATAGTGTTTTAAACATTATGCTTGACCCATATATCCTTGATACAGTTCACCCCTTGCTTGTAAAATATCTGTATTAGGACAACATTAATCAGTATGTTAACTGAACTCTTAGCAGTAAGCCCTGGCTAATCATGCAAACATAAGGAGGAACTAAAGAGGATTTGGAAATGTCCACAAATAATAAGAATGGAATTCCCCTTTGGCTAAATTGGATATTTTAACTTACATATTTTTTTGTTGCTGCATCACAGTTGTAAAATATATGAAATAAGCCTTGAATTTCTAGCAAACTCATAATTTTACCCATTCAGCACTATTCTGGACTCTAAAACTATGCTGAAGTGGAACAAGGAGGACAACTACATTAAAAAAATATTACATACAGGGATTTCAAGTCATGCTGGTGAATTGTGATATCAAGAAACTATGACTGGGGCAGCTAGGTGGCTCAGTGAGTAGAGCACCGGCCCTGGAGTCAGGAGGACCTGAGTTCAAATCTAACCTCAGACACTTGACACATGTACTAGCTGTGTGACCTTGGGCAAGTCACTTAACCCCAGTTGCCCTGCCAAAAAAAAAACCAAAAAAAAAGAAACTGACATATTGTGACACTTTAGGGAATTAAAATAAGATCATAGAAGCATAGACTTAGACTAGAAAGCAACTTAGAGGCCATCAAGTCCAAATCCCTTATGTTGTAGATGAGGAAACTGAGGCTGAGTGGCTTACCCAAAATTACAACACGATTACTGCAGAATCACCCAGGTGCCAGAATGGTAAACTTGCTGTCAATAGAGAATGAGATTCAAACTCTGGCTCTGACACCCACTAGATCATATGAAAGCAATTTAATCTCACCAAGCCTAAGTTTTGTTTTGTTTTTTTTTTAATCTGTAGTGTTTGCCTCAAAAGTCTGTGTTGAGGATCAAATGAGTTCATGATCATTCTCCTCATAGTTTACCTGGCTCCGTTGCTCTTAGATTTCTCTGACTTCTCTACCATGCCCGAGGGTGTTAATTACAGGGAACACTTCATCATCCCGCAAGGTCCTTATCAGCCTTAGAATTCCACCTCATCACTACCTTCTGTCCCTGTGATTGGCCTATAGAGCCATGAATCCAAAAACCTCCATTTAAGGAGGGAGGTCAGCTCAGACATCTCATCCCTCACTTCTCTGGGACTCCTCTGACTTCTTCACAATAACCCCTCATCAGGTTTCCTTTCTTCTTTCTGACTTTTCAGCTGCCTTTTGTGTATTGTTTTCCCTCATTAGATTGTAAGCTCCTTGAGAGCAAAGACTGTCTTTCTTTGCTTGTATTAGCATCCCCATGCTTAACATAATTCCTGGCACATAATAGGCACTTAATGTTTACTGACTACTGTTGATTATAACATATAGTCAATTATATATATATATGTATATATATATAATATTTGCATAATAATGTAATTATTTATATGTGTATATATGTACACATATAGCATTTTTCCATGTTAAAGTATTACATAAAGATCAATCCTTTTCTGTTGATTTTCATTTCAAAAAAAATCCTCCTAATACATTGTGAACAGCATAATTACAAATTGAGAAGTTGGTGCCAACATCCTGTTTAGTGGAGATATTTTCCCAGTATTTTTAATGAGTGTTTGAGTTAACTGTAGTTATACGTTTATACAAAATGTTAAAGTTTATGAAACATCAATCATAAAGTAAATCATGTCCCTTTTGCCACAGGCATTTCTGACGCAGGGTTTACATATGAACGTAGTTGATTAAGAGACAATTTCTACGCCATCTGTACCCACCAAATTTGAGCACTTCTTTTTATTCCAGGACTCTAATAGTTCAAAGTATATGAAATTTTGTCAATGTGAGTATTATCTACAACATTATCAATAGTGCTCTATGTGGCCTACCCATCCTATGTGATTCTGTTTATACACTCCCACAAATTCCCCCCAGAAGGTACATCTATCATGCTGCAGTTTTCCTCAAATGTTGATATTTCAGGGATACCAGTAATTATTTATATAATATAATATTATATAAATAATAATGTATATTCACATATAATTACATTTTAGATCAGCTGTTGGTGTTGCCCTCTAAAACCTTCCTTCCATTTCTTCCTTTATTTTTCTCTATGCATTTTCCTTCTCCATCTTTCTTTTTTTTTACCTTCTCCATATTTTTCTTTTTTTAATTTATTTTTTTTATTTTTAGTTTACAACACTCAGTTCCACAAGTCCTTGAGTTCCAAATTTTTGCCCCCTCCCTTTCCTCCCCAAGATGGCATGTAATCTGATATAGGTTCTACATATACCTTCACATTAAACTTATTTACACATTAGTCATGTTGTAAAGAAGAATTATAACCAATGGAATGAACCATGAGAAAAAAGAAACAAAACCAAAAAAAGAAAAAATAGAAATAAAAAAAGAGGTCAAATACTTCACCTCAATCTGCATTCAGACTCCATAATTCTTTCTCTGAATGTGCAAGGCTTTTTCCATCATGAGTCTTTTTGGAGCTGTCTTAGAACCTTGTTTTGCTGAGAAGAGCCCAGTCTATCAAAGTTAGTCATCACAGATACCGTGTGTCTATAATCCTGTACAATGTTCTCTTGGCTCTGCTCCCCTCACTCAGCATCAGATCATATAAGTATTTCCAGGTTAATATGAAGTCCATCTGCTCTTCATTTCTTAAACCCAAGAGTATTACATTACATTCATATGCCAAGACTTGTTCAACCTTCCCCCAATTGATGGGCATCTGCTTGATTTCCACTTCTTTGCCACAACAAAAAGAGCTGCTATGAACATTTTTGTACATATGAGTCTATTTCCCACTTGTATAATCTCTTTGGGATATAGCCCTAGAAATGGTATTGCTGGGTCAAATGGTAGGCACTTCTTTATAGCCCTTTAGGCATAGTTCCAAATTGCTCTCCAGAATGGTTGGATCAGTTCACAACTCCACCAACAATGTAATAGTGTTCCAATTTTCCCACGTCTTCTCTAGCATTTATCATTTTCCTGTTTTGTCATGTTAGCCAATCTGACAGGCTTCTCAATATTTTTCAAGTTCACAAAGAGAGTTGTCTTCTCAGCTACATGATCAATGAAAAGAGAATCATCCAAGTGATCCCTGAACAAAACAATATATTTTGTTTTTAAAGCTGATATATGCTCCTGAAAACATATGAAGACTTAAGGTAAAATCATTAGCCGTGAAAATCATGTTCAAACAAAAGCTAGCGGTATCTTTACCTGCATGTTGCACATTTCTCTGATGATATCCTTCACAAAATTCATTGTAACAAAATAGGGAAATTAATATACCATAACTACAATCATCATGATGCTCCCTACAAAAATATTCTCAAAGATACATGCAGTAGGACAATGTCAAAGTTTGATGTCTATTGCAAAGTCTCTCTTATGCTCTTAGTAGCCAAACTTCTTTGTATAAGATTTTAGTTTTACCCACACAAATTTTGGGTTCCTGCATTGTAGGAATATTATACCTAAAGAATCATAATTGTTCTGAATGCTATCAGAGCCAGGTTGAGCAACGGGGCTGAAGAACCTGCCAATAATGCCCTTTCACTGTGACTCCATGTCTGACCTGGTATCTGAGGCAACAAGCTTGAGGCACAGATTCACGGGACAAGGGTGTTCTTAATTTTTCTTAATATTTTTCATGCTTATCCTGTTGTAGGCAGCAATAGAAATATCAGAAATTTCCCTGTGGTTATCAACATTAAGATAACTGTGGGATGCTCTTTGTTTTTAGGGTCTTAGAATAACCATTCACATCTATGTTATCTGAAAAGGTAGGAATGATGAGTCCTATTATAATGAAACTCTGGTATCATAATTAAAGAAATGGAAATACAGGGACTAAATATGTCTCTTGAGGGTGAATGGTGAAGTAAAAAATATACTTGACAGCTGAGAGCTGAAAGCAATTTAGCATTGGGCACAAAGTACAGATGACGAAGGCCCACTAAATCCTGCATGAGACATTCATTACCTTTTGATGTAATTACTTTTTATATGGTTTGAGTTAAAAACCTAGACATGTACACTGAAGCTAAACAGGATGGATGGCAAGAGAGGTATATAATAAATTTACTGAGAAATGAGATATAACAATCTGTTTATGTGGTGTGCGCGCGCGCGCGTGTGTGTGTGCGTGTGTGTGTGCATACTTCTGCAGGTGTCAACAGCTAAAGAAGTGCCAAATAGTTAAGTCAGTAAAATTATATGGTTGTTATTTATTGATGCAGCACATGCTTTTTCTTTGCATACTTCCTTTGGAAGGACCTCACACAGACACAGCTGCCATGATTCATTAGATACTCCTTCTGAAAGAAAAATAATGCCTGTGACAACTTTAGCACATATTCACCACAATGATTTCATAGATAAATTCGGGACTGGTCCCTGATAACTCAGTTTCTTAGGGACATGTGTTGGATTGTTATGACAATTTTCATCCCCTTTTCTATCCAGTTCAGTTTCCTGGATCTTCTCCAGGATTGCCCCCACTCAAAGTGTGATGAAAATATAAGATAACTGCAGATGGAAGACACTGAGCATAGGAGCAAAGAGCCTCTCTTGAAAGCTACAAGAAACTCCCTGAAGTTTCCATTTCTGCCCACAGTTGTTAACTTGGAAAACATAAAAAAGAATGAGTATCATGGGATCAGAGATCTAAGTCTGGATGAAACCTGATAGGCCATCTAATGTAACCTCTTCATTTTATAGAAGCAAGACTCAGGGTAACATGCAAAATGTCACACAGAGAGCAAGCTCAAGAGTTGATTTTCAAATCCAGATTTTCTTATTCTAGAACTGGTGATCTTTGCACTGCTATGTGGCCTACATGTCAACCATCTCCACATCCTCAAGGAATTTCACAGAAAGGAGAATAGTGGGAGCACCAGCATTCCTTGTCCAACAAGACCATAATAGTAATCTGAACTGTTGTGATTCTTTGGGTAAAAGGTTCCTCACTGGCAGTACATTAAACATCTTGGTAGAACTACAATCCTCCAATTTTGCAGTCTCATCACACCACAAAATTAAGGCAATCAAAAGTGAATACACAACTGGTAAATGTGGAAAAAAATATTCATGCCAAAGATCCTTCCTGTACCACTTTACAGACTGTCAATTTGGTTCACAGGGAGGTTTTGGGCATGCATGCTTAAGCACAGTATGCTGAAAGGTCTTTCATTTAGTGATTTGTCGCTACAATTTTCTTTGCTCTTTGCAAGCTGGAAAAGATGCATCAGGAATTTCAATGCTTATAGTAGGTTCAACTCTGGTCACATTTCTGCAAGACTGATTTGGTTATTTATAGCTTTATAAATGTTCTCACTTTGCTGCTCAAACAGTGAAAAATCGTGTAGAAAGAGAAGCTTCTTCCTTGAAGAGAGCTACTTGCAGTATATATGAGAATCTCAGTCCCCTTCTTATTATGCAAAATGTTGGATCATTCTCAAATTTATGTCTTGTCAACAAGAAAAATAATTGATGTTTCTAAAGCACTTTAAGGTTCTCAAAGGCCTTTGCATGCAGTAACTCATGTGGATCTCACAACAGCCCTGTGAGATTGTTGGATAGCTTTATTCTTGTCATCAGGGCAAAGCCATATGGCCATTTGCCCTTCTCCTGTGGTAAACTTCTCTAGTTACCAAGGAATGAGGCAACTAGTTAAATTATCTGTGATTTGTTTTCTGTTCACACAATTATCCACTTCCTTTGGCATAAAAAAGTAATTTAGATATGATTATATGCTTTATAAATTATGGTTATATCAATCAACCCACAAACATTTAAGTGTCTACCATATAGCAGACAGTCACTAGCATGAAGACACAAAGACAAAAATTTAAATAAGCTCCAGGCATCAAAGAGCTTACTGGAGGAAAACATGCACACAGATAAGGAAATACAAAACATATACAAAGAAAATGCAAAAGAAGTGTGTGTGTATGTGTATGCAAATGGGGAGTATAAACCTTTTCTGTATCATGTACCCCTTTGGCAATCTTATGAACCTATGGACCTCTTCTCAGAATGGTGTTGTCAAAGGCATAAAATAAAATACATACAATTACTAATCAATTATATTGAAATACAAATATATTAAGATATTTTTTAAAAGTTAAGAACTTTTGAACTAGGGAAGTCAAGAAAGAATTCATTTAAGATATGGCACCTGAGCTGAGCTTTGAAGGAAAATAAGGATTCCCAGTGGTATTAGGTGAAGATAGAGAACTCAAGGCCTGGGAGATATGCTATTCTAAGGGGAGGAAATGGAATGTCATCATTTTTGGCTCAAGTGTAGAGTACATGAGGGGAAGTGTTTTGAAATCTCTGGAAATTATATATACATATACACATAGATAGATAGATAGATAGATAGATAGATAGATAGATAGATAGATAGATATAAACTAGATTGTGAAGAATTTTTTAATGTTCAACAGAAGAATTTGTATTTTATGTTAAAGGAAAAAGGGAGTGACCTTTCTTGGATGATGAGGGGGATATGAGGAGAAGGGAGAGGAACTAATAGACAGACCTTCAGAAGCTTGTTGGTAAGAATGGACTTAATTGTGAATATGAGCTGCCTCCTCAAATTTAGCTAAATAGTTTTGTCTCTGTATCTTATGTGTTACTATATTGACTGCTTCATTTTTTATTCACATTGTTGGCAGGATCCAGTGCTAGGATAGCAGGGAATGATCACCTCTTATAAGGATTGTAAGCTCCTTGAGGGTGGGGACTGCCTTTTGCCTCTTTTTGTATCCATAGCACAGCATAGTGCTGGTCAGAGTAGGCACTAAATGAATGTTTATAAATTGATTGAATAGGGATGCCTCCATAGGCATGCCAAAGAACATGTACCTGTGTTATTCAGGAAATTTTTATTCCTCCTCTTTTTTCTATAAAAAGTTATGGAAAATTCCCTATGTCCTACAGTGGCTCTCGCCTGTGGCTCCAAGAAGCTGCAACACACATGGTAGCCACAGCCCAGAGAAACCATCTCGGAAGACACTAGTGCTTTCCCAGTCACCAATGAAGCAAAGCAGGGCTCTGCTTATCTTGCTTTTTAGCATGGTGTTTTCAGTGATGTTTTCAGAAGCTGTCAATGAGGACAGAAGCAGCAACAAGATCAACCATCACAGTGATGATAAAGTATTTAACTTGAAATGTTTACAAGCCAAGACTAAAGTGGAAGGAGAGGTAGTGCATAACTTTTTGTTTGCAGATGATTGTGCATTTGTGCAGCCTCTGAGACTGAGATGCAACAAAATATGGATTGATTCTCTGCTGCTTGTGGTAATTTTGGCCTATCAATTAATACTGACGAAACAGAGGTTCTCCACCAGCCAGCACTATACCATCCATTTGAGGAACTATTGGTCATAGCAAATGGACAAATTTTGAATGCTGTGGATAAGTTCACTTTCCTTGGCAGTATACCTTCCAAAGATGTCCACATAGTTGATGAGGTTAGTACATGCATCACCAAAGCTAGCTCAGCATTTGGAAGGCTATGAAAGAAAGTATGGGAAAGAAAAGATATTTGACTGCCTACCAAACTGAAGGTCTACACAGCCGTTGTGCATGACCTCGTGTCTGTGAAAACTGGACAATATACAAGCACCATTACATAAAATTGAACTGTTTACGTTTGAATTGTCTTAGGAAGATGTTGAAGATCATCCAGCAAGATAAGGTGCTGAATCCTGAGTTCATTTCTTGAGCTAAAGTCCCAAGCGTTCAAACCCTACTGCACATAGCACAGCTCCAATGGCTTAGCCATATTGTTCAAATGCCGAATGTACTTTTGACTAAAATACTATCTTACGGACAATGCATACAAGGCAAGTGCTCACATGGTGGTCAGAAGAAGCAATAAAAGGACACTCTCAAGGTCTCTCTGAAAAATTTTGGAATTGACTGTGAAACATGGGAGATACCGCAGCAAGAAAGCCCCCCATGGCTTGCCTGCATCAAAGAGGGTTCTATGCTTTGTGAGCAAAGAAGAATTGCAGTAACTCAAAAGAAGTGTGAAATATGTAAACTTGGAAACATCTCTGTACCAAATGGTCATATGGACTATTTGTGCCCAACTTTCAGTAGAGCCTTCTATACTTGTATTAGTCTGATCAGCCTCAGTTGGATGAACTGTACATTAACACACACACACACACACACACACACACACACACACACACATCATGAAGTCATTTTGGTCCTCTTCAAACATGAAGGACAAAAAATAACAACAACAGCAACATCTCCTGTAGTAATTTAATCATATCATCAGGGAACATAAATCTTGATGGTTTTCAGGCCAAAGTAGGAAGCAGAGTGCAAGTTGGTCTTTGATTCCTAGGCCCTTTCTCCAGGGCAATCTATATAGCTCTAGGCCAAGAAAAAATTCATGAGCTTGGAATTATGGCAGCTTATAAATTAAAGGATCTTAAATGGTATAAGTAGGGGAGGCCTTCTGTTCATATGGGTCTAAATGGTTTCCTACTCCTGGCAGCTAGGTAGCACAGTGTTTCAAGCACTGGTCCCAGAGTCAGGTAGACTTGAGTTCAAATCCAGCATCAGATACTTCCTAGCTATGTGACCCTGGATACACATGTAACTTATGGCAGCCTCAACTCTAAAGTGAGGATCATAATAGCACCTACCTACCAGAGCTATTGTGATGATGCAAAATGAGATACTATTTATAAAGCACTTAATGTAGTACCTAGAACACGGTAGACATTTGATAAATGCATGTTCCCCTTCCTTTCTCCTTTCCCTTTCCCATTTCTGGAGGAAGGGTCACAGGCAGAGATACATTATCAAGGTTGGGGGGAGGGAGGAGGGGTGATAAACCTGCTCTAATATGCAGACTGCATCTAGAATATTGTTCTCAGTTCAAGGAGTCTAATTTTTAGAAAGAAAATTTACAGGCTAGAATGTGTCCAGAAGTTAGAGATTAGGATGGAAAAAGGAAACCATGCCATACACGTTCCAGTGTTTGTCTTTTATTTAACCCATCTGTCAGAGAATTCTTATGTGATAAGACATCCGATGACTAATTTAGCTTACATATGTGCATGCACAGACATACACACACATACATAAAGATGCCTATGTGTGTGCGTGTGCATAAATCACTTTATTGAAATACAATATGAGAAGATGCATGCAGCTTAGAAAACACAGACACATACAATTATCTCCCTAATTAGAATATAAGGTCCTTCATTTCATTTTCTGCTTTTTTGTCCTCAGCACCTAGTACAGTGATTGGCATATTGTAGGTGCTTAATAAAAGCTTGTCAATTAATTGATATTGCTTCTGGCGATTCTCCTTTCTTAAAAATAGAATATAAACTCTTTAAGAACAGGAGCTGTTCTGTTTCCATATCTCCAAAATCTAGCATAGTAACTTGCTCGTAGTCAGAGCTAAATTTTTTTTAATTGATTGAACTGAATCATCTTCAGACAAAAGGTACTGATAGTTGTTCATGAGAAACTGATCTTTCAACATTCTCACCCATAATGAAATATCTTAAACTAGGAAATTAGAAATAGAGCATTTGTATTAAGTAGCCTATTAATTCAGTTCTGTTTCTTACATTCTAAGTCTAGAAAGTATTCATTAGATTTGTCGCTTGAGAATTTTTTCCACAGTGTATAACATTTTACCACTAATTTTCACTTTGGCATTGTATTGTGGTATTATGTTTCTCTTAATAAGATGTTTGGGGTCAGCTTCTAATGCTTTTGGATATAAATTTCTGATGAATTATTTATAGACTAAGGACATGTTTTACAAAATGGGTTGTCTCTATTTTATCATCAGTTTCTGTTCTACAACTTTAGCCCATTCCAATTATACAATTCAGCTGCTGAACACAATTGTTACCCTTTCCTCCAAGGTACAGTCACACATGACTTAGTCATATTTGCCAGGAGAATTTGGGGATCTCCTATTAGTGTGTGGTGACGTGGTGTAGTTGTTTTATTAAAAAAATAAATAAAAACTGATGAGTTTTTTTCACCATATGAATGATAGATTATGTAGAAATCAGGCAATTTCTCCTTCCTCCAACCAAAACACATCCCCCATCAGAAATATTTGAACTATAATGATTGCTTTGTTGTTGCTCAGTCATGGCCAACTCTTCATGACCCTGTATGGGGTTTTCTTGGCAAAGATATTGGAGAGGTTTGTCATTTCTTTTTCCAGTAGATTAAGGCAAACAGAGGTTAAGTGACTTGCCCAGGGACATGTGGCTAGTAAGTGTCTGAGGCTGCATTTGAACTTAGATCCTCCTGACTCCAGGGGCAACACTCTATCCACTGAGCCATCTAGCTGACTCTAAGAAGTGAATATTGAACTAAACAAAGAAAATCTGAGCAGGATCTCATGTGACAGTGAATAGAAGGAAAATGAATGAAGATTATCCTGATGATCTGACAGTTTTAAACATATACTAAGTCAGCCAAAAGGTCAAATTCTAAACCTGTAGAGGCACTATAATCTTTTTCAGTTAAGGCTGTAGGTGAAGAAGAGAAATGATGGAAAAGGGCATAGTTATTTTCACTAGTGACCAAAGAGGTTATCTTATCCTTAGTATGTGTGAGTGACATTCCCATTACATAGTGATGTAACATGCTATCTTTTGTCATAATATATTTTCCTACTTTACATTTTTTGAAAACACATATCCTCATGCGGAAGCAGCTTTGAAGAAGGACTTTAAATTGAGAAGTTTTCCTTTTTTATTTTTAAAACACCTATATAGGTTTTCAATGTATACTAATAGTGATATTGTGTCTATTTCTCCAGTGGAGATTGAAATACACAGGAACTGCTTATTGCAAGAAGGAGGAAATGACAGGGACACCTATCTTTAATTTCTGTCACAATACAAAGCACAGTATTGTCAATAATAGTGATAGCTACTATTTCTATAGCACCTTCGTTAGAACAACCCTAAACAGGTGGTGATGTAAATATTGCTATCTCCACTTTGCAAAGGAGAAAAGAAAGCACATGCTGATTTGTCAAGATAATTTTATTGACATCTTTGTTATGTCACCTGCATTTCCCAATGTAACTGCTCCCCTCCCCTTCCCAGAATGCCATCTCTTAATAACAAAAAAAGAAGAAAAAAAAAAACAAATTCAGCAAAACTAACATGTCAAAAAAATCTATCATTACATGCAGGGTTTCATGCCTATAATTTTCTATATCTGTTAAGGAGGGGGATCCCTGTAATATCTCTTCTTTAGGGCCAAATTTATAATTTTCAGTCAGCTTTATTATTTTTTTCCATTTATGTTGTTGTGTTTATATAATTTTCCTGGTTGAGATCATTTGACTTTGCCAATATATAAAAAATGAATTAAGAGCTCTGGAGGAAAGAAATACAGAAGTAGGATAAATAGCTTAAACTAGAAGGCAAAAAACTTGTTCAATTATCATACTTCATGAAATTAGAATGGAGAAAATAGAACTTAATTATTCTAGGGGGAAGGGGGGACAAGAAAATTAGAACAAAACAAAGAAGTTTTTTTTTTTAATAGAGGAAAATATAAGGTTTCACCTATAAAAAAATAACAGTTAAGGGGAGAAGGAGACAGGAGAGCAAAGAGATATAACAAGAATAATCAGAAACCTTGAAATCATGACCAAACAAGAAACCCAGACAATATGTTTCAAGAAATCAGAAAGGAAATTTATCCAGGTCTATTAAAACTAGAAGGCAAAGTGAAAACAGAAGGAAACCAACAGTCAGCTCCTAAAATAAACCCCCAAATTAAAACTCCCAGGGATGTCACAGTCAAATTCATTGCTTATATTCCAAAGAAAAAATATTGCAATTAGACATAAGAATTCAAGTACCAAGGAACCATAGCTAGGGTCAAATTTTTGTTCTTTGTCCTTCATTCTTGAAGAGGATTATGATATCAGGAAGGTGATGTCATGACTTGCAAATGATTTGGATTTGAGTGAGGCAAGGCTGTGCAAAGTCACCAGCCTCACTCCCTCCTCCAGAGTGATCTGGGTCCAGTGGCAAGATATAGATCAGGACAACTGGACATGACCCTGGATGCAGTGAGAGACCTTGTCTCTTCTAAGCTAAGGTCTTTCCTAGTTCTCAATTTGACTGAAGCAATGCCCATTCAGTGATCAAAGCTAGGTAAGAAATGAGGTAAAGAATGTCCTCTTTTACCTAGTCAAAAAAAAATCCATCTAGGAGTGGAAGACCCTCAGGGCTTCTGCCCAAAACAGAAACAGTTGCTATTTACACACACTCTTAGCCATCAGTCCAAAAAACACCAAGTGAGGCTTGGACTGGGACCTATATTGTTGGCCAATCAGTGAGTCACAGTGATTTGAGTTTAAGGCATGATCCTTAAAAAAGAAATCTTGCCTGTCAACCCCAAGATACTTTACAAGATTTCAGCAATCAAAATTTATATTTCTTTGGAAGCAAGGAAAGGTGTGCTTCCCTATGTGGACAGAGGGAGAGGAGACAGGGATCACAAAACTTTTGGCAACAACTATTACAAGAAAAGCTTGAAACATGACGTTTGAAAAGGCAAAATATGTAGGTTTAGAACCAAGAATAACTCGAGCATAATAATACAGAAGAACATGTACCATTAATGGAATTTCAAGAATATTGGATAGAAAAACCAGAAGTGAGAGAATCTTTGAAATGCAAACACAGGAGACCTAAAAAAATCTGGCGAAATAAATTTATTTGAGTAACTGGAAAAGGTTGAATAATGATGGTTTGAAAATGTTAATGCAAAGAGAAGGGACAAGTTTCCTCTTTCAGAACCCTAATGTCTTCAAAGGAGTTCAATAAGCAATCAGAGGGGCTGGGATGTTTTTGCCCTGCTTTAATGGTCTTAAGAAAGAAAACAAAAGGAAGAGAAAATGTTACACATTAAGAATATATTAAGAAGAAATGAAGAAGGGCATGTAACATTTCTTATAATGGGGGATGGGCAAGGAAAGTGCATACACAGATGAGAGAAATGGGGTAGTGAGTACTATATGAATGCTTGTCTCTGAACAGGACAAAAGAGATGGAAACACACACATTTGGTTTAGACATACATTAAAATGGTCATGTGATGAGAGAGAGAAAACAATTTCTGTTGTTGCAGAGGTCTGACACTAAGAATCCTAACAAGGTAACAAGCCAATGAACTAATAGCTGAGAAAGCTAATCTCTGATCCCTAATGTGCTCATTCAGGACCCTTTCCCACACCAGCCACCATCCTTCTGCAAAACTGCACAAGCCAAAACATGGACTTGCAACAGAACTCAATTCTACCTCTCCCCCTTCCTGTGCTACAGAAAATCAAAAGGCAGAAGTTTTCTCTGGCTTGGCCTGAAGTGTGGCATCACTCTGTGTTAAAGCAGAACTCAGCTAGAAAACTGAGAGAATGAAGTGTGGCAGAAGGGAGAAGATAAACATGATTACAGAAGATAAAAAGGACAGTTTTACCTACTTGTAAGCCCTCTTTTTCTCTGAGAAGCTACACAAGTTATTTTCCTTCCATTGTTACCATTGAACAGATTAGGGTGTCTCACCTATTTCCCTTTATCTTTTTCTCCTCCACCCTTTCTTAGTACTACAAACAATGTTAATTTACCTTTAGGGGGGATATTGTGAGGTTTAGTTCACGATATTTTAGGCCAATTCCTACATAGTCACTTTCACCTTTGTCTTCTTGTGTACTTTTAGGAAGAAATATCTTAAATGTCTCTTAGTGGGTTTTGTTGTGGTGGTAGTGGTCATTGTTGTACTCAATGCCATACATAGGTGTCTTTTTAGATTTTTTGTTCTTTTCTTCCCTTTAGTGTTATTTATTTCATCGCTTGTGCCTTCCTTAATGTGAGTATTTGTTGATCTTTCTTGTATTTCTGTCTCAGAGTATTTTGTAAAGTAAATAATTTCTTCAGTTATGGTTTTCTTTCTTACAGTATTCCAGATGCTTCATTTTTATTGAAAATTCATCTTTTTTATTAATGTTGTTTGGCTCAGGTTTGTAGAGAATGTCATCTTAGATTGCGTTTTGAGCTGCTTTGCTTTTTGGACCACATTATTAAATTCCTTTCTACTGTTTCTACTAGATGCATAATATTTGTGTATTATTTGAATTTCCTTTTATATTTGAAAGTATTTTTTTTCTGTTTGCTTGAAGAATTTGTTGTTTGTCAATGTAATTATTAAATTTAGTCACCGTCTTAGAGTTTGCAGTGTGATCCTTTTTTTCCAGAGGCAATCTAAGAATTTTTTGATTTGTACTGCTTTCTATGTTGAGAAGTTCAGGGCAATTTTCTTGTAGCATTTCCTGTATTATACCATTCAGATTTTTTGACATAATGTTTTACCGTGAGGCCTAGAATATTTAAGTTCTACCTATGCACCTTGTCTTTAAGATCAACATGTCTTGCTTGTATTGAGATCTCGTTTTCTATTGCCTTTGGCTTTGGATTGTCTTACTCTTCTGTATATTTTTATTCACTCTCTATTATTTTCTCTTCCGTTTGTTTAGTGATGCTTTTCTATTCTCCTGATGATTTAACTTGTATTTCTCTTTTGAAACATTTGTTTAGCCTTCTATGGTTCCTTGCTCTCTTGAGAATATTCAGTATTCTCTGCCTTGATTAGTATTAACTCACTTTGATTTGGCCTGAAATATTTATTCATAGAAGACTGGACTTATACATCTGATCTGGAGGCCATATTCCATTTTGCTAATGTAATACAGGCTTGTCTGTGCATATCCCATTCATCCAACCTGGAGGCTCTCTTGATGGATCTTTGGAACATGTCTAGATGGCCTAACATGCACGCATCTGCTTCCCCAACTCTGGGTGGGAATATCCTCCTTTGATTGGCTCTGACATCTTTAAAATTGGTTAGCCCAAGGGGCAGGGCCAAGATGGTGGAGTGAAGGCAGGGATTTGCCTCAACCCTCCCACAAACCCCTCCACCAGGCTGAGAGAGCAACACAGTCCAGTGCAGGCTGTGCCAGCACAGACCCAGAGCAGGCCTCAAGTGACTGAATCATTGGCAACTATGGTGGTTTCCAGACTTCTCAACCCACAGATGCCAAAGAGAACTTAAAAAATAAGTAGGAAATAGGTGTCGGATCTGGGTGAGAGAGGAGCACGGTCTAGCCCTTGCCTCAGTATAGCCCCAGCCTCAGTAAACCAGGAGTAGGCCTTGAAAGTGATGAATCAGCAGGGTGGCTGTGGGAACTGGAGTGGCAGTAGCTGTTTCAATAGCTCTCAGCCCACAGACAATAAGGCGATAAAACAAGTGGTGAGAAGGAAATTACAGGGGTCTCTTTGCTGGTGTTGAGGCATGACTCTTGTTTTCCAGATAGCTAGATCTGACTCGTAGTCCTATGTGGCAGTTCTGAGGAAAGGACGAGCACTGGCATAGCAGAGCTTGTGGCAGCAGTAGAGAGGGAATCCTCCTCAGAGTTCCAGGGCAAAAAAGAGTGCTTGTGCTCACTCACAGACCAGAGCACAGGCCAGGAGAGGAGTGAACATCATTTTCTAGATCATACCACCTTGGAAGAATTGAAAACTTTCAGGTCCCTAGTAGCATCTTTGAAGACAACTGCACAAAACCCCTGAAGCTTGGGATAGTATGCCCTATGCCCTTCACTATGGAAGCATAACCCTACCTTAACGCAGTTAAAAAGGAAAGTAATAAATTGTGAAAATGAGCAAACAATAGGAAAACACACAGACTATAAAAACTTATTTTGGATAGAAAGAAGATCAAAACATATACTAAGCAGACCACAAAGTCAAAGCTCCTACAGCCAAAGCCTCCAAGAAAAATAAGAATTGGTCTCGAGTCATGGAAGAGCTCAAAAAGAATTTTGAAAATCAAGTAATAGAAGTAGAAGAAAAATTGGGAAGAGAAATGAGAATAATGCAAGAAAGTCATGAAAAATGAGTCAAAAGCTTGATAAAAGAGACCTAAAAAATACTGAAGAAAATAATACCTTAAAGATGGACTGGACAAAATGGCAAAAGCAAAAGCCAATGAGGAGAAAAATTCCTTAGCAGAATTGGGCTAATGGAAAAGGAGACCCAAAAGCTCACTGAAGAAAATAATTCCTTAAAAATTTTAATGGAGCAAATGGAAACTAATGACTCTGAGAAATCAAGAAATTATAAAACAAAACCAAAAGAATTAAAATAATACAAGACAATGTGAAATATCTCATTGGAAAAGAACTGACCTGGAAAACAGATCCAGCAGAAATAATTTAAAAATTATTGGACTACCTGAAGGACATGATCAAAAAAAAGAGCCTGGACATCATCTTTCAAGAAATTACAAGGAAAATGCCCTGATATTCTAGAACCAGAAGGGAAAATAGAAAGAATCCACCAACCACCTCCTGAAAGAGATCCCAAAAGGGAAACTCCTAGGAACATTATAGCCAAATTCTGGAATTCTCAGGTCAAGGAAAAAATATTGCAAGTTGCCAGAAAGAAACAGTATAAGTATCGTGGAACCACAGTCAGGATAACACAAGGTTTAGCAGCTTCAACATTAAGGGACTGGAGGGCTTGGAATAAGATATTCCATAAGGCAACAAAAAGAGCTTGGATTACAACCAGGAATCAAATTCCCAGCAAAACCGAGTGTAATCCACAAGGGGGAAAATAACTTTCAAAGAGATAGAGGAATTTAATGCATTCCTGTGCAAAGACGAAAGCTAAATAGAAAAATTTACTTTCAAATACAAGACTCAAAAGACGCATGAAAACGTAGACAGGAAAGAGAAATTATAAGGAACTTATTAAAGTTGAACTGTTTACATCACCACATGGAAAGATGATATTTTTAACTCAGAGACCTCTCACTATTGGGGTAGTTGGAGGGAGTATATATAGAAAGAGGACACTGGGTGAGTTTAATATGAAGGGATGGTATCTAAAAAATAAAATTAAGGGATGAGAGGGGAATGTGCTGGGAGAAAAAGAAAGGGAGAGGTAGAATAGAGTAAATTATCTCACATAAAAAAGTCAAGAAAAAACTTTTACAGCGTAGGGGAAGATGGGGGGGAGGTGAGAGGGAATGAGGGAACCTTACTCTCATTAGAATTAGCTTAAGGAGAGAATAACATACACACTCAATTGGATATGAAAATCTATCTTACCCTACCAGAAAGTAGGGGGGAGGGGAGGGAGGGCAACAGAAGGGAGAGCAGATTGGGGAAGGGAGTAATCAGCAGTAAACACTTTTGAGGAGGGAGGATGAAAGGAGAGAATAGAATAAACTGGGGACAGGATAGGATGGAGGGAAATAGTTTTTCACAACACAACTATTATAGAAGTGTTTTACATAACTACACATGTATGACATGTATCATATTGCATGCCTTCTCAATGAGCATGGTTGGGAAGGGAGGAAGGGAGAGAATTTGGAAGTCAAAGTTTTAAAAATGAATGTTAAAAATTGTTTTTACATGCAACTGGGAAATCAGGTACGCAGGGAATGGGGTATAGAAATCTATCTTACTCTACAGGAAAATAGAAGTAGAAGGGGATAAAAGAAGGAGGGGTGATAGAAGGGAGGGCAGATTTGGGGAAGGGGTAATCAGAAGCAAAACATTTTGGAGGAGGGACTGGGTGAAAGGAGAGAAAGAATGGAATAAATGGGAATAGGGGGAAGACAATGGAGGGAAATACAGTTAGCAATAGTAACTGCGAAAAAAATGAAGCAAGTTTCTCTAATCAAGGTTTCATTTCTCCAACATATAGAGAACTGTTTCAATTTCATAAAAATAAGAGCCATTTTCCATTTGACAAATGATCAAAAGATATACTCAGCTTTCAGACAAAGTAATTAAAGCTGTCTACAGCCATATTAAAAAAAAAAAACATTCTAACTATTGATTGCAGAAATGCAAGTTAAAACCATTCTGAGGTACTACCTCATGCCTAGTTGATTAGCTAATAGGACAGAAAAGGTAAATGACAAATGTTGGAGGGGATGTGGGAAAAATGAGATATTAAGGTACTGTCGTTGGAGTTGTAAATTTATTAAACCATTCTATAGAGCAATTTGTATCTATGCCCAAAGGGCTATAAAACCATGCATGCTCTTTGACTTAGCAATACCACTACTAGGTCTGTATCCCAAAAGAGACAAAAACAAAAAGGAAAAAGACCTATACGTACAAAAGAATATTTATAGTGACTCTTTTCTGGAGGTAAGGAATTGGAAATTGAGGAGATGCATATCAATTGGGGAATGGCTGAAGAAGTTGTGGTATGGAATTGTGATGGAATACTATTATACTATAAGAAATGACGAGGAGGATGCTCTCAGAAAAACCTAGAAAGACTTACATGGGTTGATGCAAAGTAAAATGCAATGAGTACAAAGTAACCACGATATAGAAAGATGAGAAGCTGTGAATGGCTTAGATGCTCTCAGCAATACAATGATCCATGACAATTCTGAAGGACTTAGAATGAAAAATGCTTTCCATCCCCAGAGAAAGAACTGATGGTGTCTAAATACAGATTGAAACAATTTTTGTGGTTGTTGTTTTTTTTTAATTTTATTTTTCTTGAGTTTTTTAAACTAATATTTTTTCCATGACTATTATGGAAATGCTTTGCATGATTACACAAATATAACCTATATGGAATTTCTTGCCTTCTCAGCGGTGGGGGGAAGGGGAGGGAAGAAGGGAAAGAATTGGGAACTCAAAGTTTTAAAAACAAATGCTAAAAATTGTTTTTACATGTAACTGGTGAAAAAGTAAATACTAAATAAATAAAAAAATTTGTAAGCTTCAGAAGTGTTCTCTATCCACTGCTCCTTTTCAACCTCTCTCTCTTTTTCACCATTCTCTGTTGCTCTTTTTGGCCACTCTTACCTACTGCATCCCAGCATGAGCACTATGAACCTAACGAATTGAGAGGAAGGACTTCCTTCTCCTCCTTATTTCTCTTTTACAATATAACTCTGAGGAAGAGGCCTGAGAGTGTTTCTATCCTATGGGGTTTATCTTCATCAGTTTCAGGTGATCCCCAAGGGCCCAACTTGGAGTTAGTTCAAGTCATGACCATCTTATTCTCTTTTGGCATGTGAATTGAAACCAAAAAATAATGTTTAAAATGTTGAAATCAATTCAATAATGACTATTTTCTGAATTCTGTCACTGAACAAGTTCCAATTCCACCAAGTTGTGTTATCATAGTCCATACTTCCTGATTTAGACTAAAATGATAGCATGAAATTGTGTAAAATAAGGTCGCATATAAATAAATAAAAAGAGTTAAGAGACTTCATCAATGCTTTGCTCAAACTCATCTCTTTGCCTACAGCATTTTTCCCCAAGTGACCAGACTAATTACCTTATCTAAAAAGCAAGTAAGGTCAGTACAACATGACCTCTTCTTGAATCATTTTCAAAATGTTCACAAAACCTCCCTTTAATACTGTATCCTAGAATTTTACCAGAAATTGAAGTCAAACTAACTGATCTATAGTTTGCAGTCTATTCTTTTCTCTTATTTGAAACTCAGACCAACCTCTGTTCTTCCTGAATCCTACAACAACTCTTATGCTCCTCCAAGCTCTTCAAAGGCAACTGACAGTGAGTTAGCAATTATATTTGACAGTTCTTATAATGCTCTAGGGTATAGTTAACCTGGGTATGGTGCCTTGAACTCATTGAGGGCCCTTAGATGCTATTGGACTATTCCTATTTATAATAGATTTTCTACTTCCTGTTAGTCATTATTTCTCTGTGCAGTGATCATTCTCCTTGAAAAAGAAAACAGAAGCAAAGTAAGATTTGAGTAGTTCAGCACACTTACTGTTATATATTGTCATTTCCCCAGCTACTCTGAATGGTGATTTCTTCTTTGAGCTTTTTCTTGCTCCTAACATACGTAAAAATCCATTTTATTCTGCCTAATATCTATCACTAGCTTCAGCATATTCTCTGTTTTAGTACTCTTGAACCTATCCTTACGGCATTGTACCATCCTTTTTCATTGATCCTCATTTACCTGCTGTTATTTAGCTCTTTTTTGATCTACAGTCTTTAAGACTATAAATTAGAGGGAAGTTGCCAGCCTATGGTCTTAGAAGGAATTTCCTTAGCCAGGAATTCCCAATCCCATTGACATTTGATGTTCAGTTGCTATTCCTATCCCTACCTCTTCTTACTTCAATTTTCTTTTAAAACTTGATTATGGAGGCAGCTACAACAGCAGTAGGGGCAAATTCAGGAGCTCTCAGAATCCTAAAAGGTGAGGCAATTGGACAATTATTCAGGAAGCGATTACTAGAGACTGCTGGCACTGGAAGTAGTTGGAGCTGATTGAAAACTCTATTGCCTATTAGCAGTTCTGAGTCATAATTTCAGGGTAGAAATGAGTGTTTGTCATTGGTCACAAGGGAGCAAGAACTCTGATCACAATTGAAGGGCCAACAGCAGCACTAGTAATTGTAGCTGAGAGGGAACAGGGTCCCATCCTGGATAAAGACCAAGCACAGACCAGGAAAGCAGTGACCGCACTTCTCCCACAATACCACCTTGGAAGCACCAAAAACTTGCAGAAACCCAGAACAAGTTCTGAAAATACAACAAACACAAACACACACACACACACACACACACACACACACACACATACACACACACAAACCTGAAGCTTTGGACAGTGTTTCCCTACCACTAAGTAATCAAAGCCCAATTTTAACATAACCTTGTCACTGTGTAAGATAGTACTCTTAACTTCCCTAAATGAAAGAATCTCTGTGATACATCCTTCCACATTTTCTTTCAGAAAGTTGAGGTTTTCATGACATTGTTCTCTTTTTGTTCTTCTCCTACTTCTCTGACCATTCTTTCTCAGTGTCATTTATGAGATCTTCATCCAGGTCACCAAACTAAACATAGGTGACCCCAAGGCTCTGTCTCGTGCCTTCCATCTTTCCTTTATATTATTTCCCTTGTTAATCTCATCAGCTCCCATTTTTTAAAAATTATGATCTTTTTTCAAATGAGTTCCAGATTTATATATCCACCTCTAGTATCACTCCTGATCTACAGTTTCATAACACAACTTGACTCTTGGACATCTCAAGTTGGTGTCCCGTAGACATCTCAAACTCAATATGTCCAAACCAGAGATCATTATTTTTTCCACCTGAAACCCTGTTTTTCCTTAGTCCCCTATTACTGTCAAGGAAACCAGCATCACCCCAGTCATCTAGGCTCACAACCTAAGTGTCATCATTGACTCCTCACTTTCACTCCCCCTCTCTAGATCTAATCTATACCAAATTCTGTGGTTTCTACCTTTGATGAATTAATCAATAAAGGTTTATTAAGTGCCTATTGTGTGATTGGCACAAAAGAAAATTCCTGCTTTCAAGGAATTTACAATACAATGTAGGAGACAATATGAAAAAGACTATACACAAAGCAAATTATATATAGGATAAATAGCCCCCTTCTCCAAATACTAGTGCCTTTATTTTTCTGACATTTTACACTTTCAATGTATGTATCTTGTATGTACTGCCTTTTACATGTTGTCTCCCTCATTAGAGTGTGAGTTTCTTGAGGTTAAAGAACATCTTTCTCCCCTATCTTCATCCTCAGCCATTAGCACAGTGCCTGCAATACAGTAAAAAATTAATAAATACTTATTTAATGATTATACTTACTCCCACAATAACCTGCAACTTCTAACATTCTGAAAACATAGACATTGTCCCCACAGCTCCCAAACATTGGGGGCAGCTGAAAATGTCACACTGCTTCATAAAATATTGAATAAAGTATAAGATAATGAAAAAAGGAGAATGTTATTTAACTTAAGAAAAGTTTAAATCACTATAAAGTAGATAATTATATAGCCTACTCAATTTTTTATGCACACGGATTACTGAATTTAAAGTAGCATTTTTATGTGATTAGTGTAGCTCATTAAGTCTAACCCCTATCCCAACTCAGCTGGGAATTTATGGGACCATCTAATCTCAATTTGCACTAGGCTACCAGAACAAAAAAGCAACATGTATTTAAAAAATAAGATATTTAGTTAGCACTAAAACTATTAACAATGGAATGAGAAAACAAACACAACATACATGCTGAACATCTGAGTGAAGAGTGTATAAAACACTGTCCTCCATGATCCACTGGTATGAAAATTACTCTTGTGGAGCTGAAACAAAATTTGGGAGTACGTACTCACAAAGCATTTGAAATTCTACTATGTCTAAAGCTGTCATCTCAGTTGCTGTCTCTCTCTCTCTCTCTCTCTCTCTCTCTCTCTCTCTCTCTGTATGTGTGTGTGTGTGTCTGTCTCTCTCTCTGTCTCTCCGTGTGTCTCTCTCTCTCTGTCTCTGTCTGTGTGTGTGTGTGCATCTCTCTCTCTCTCCCTTCCTCACTTACTCCCTCCCCCCTGTTGCTCCTTCTATCTCTCTGTCTGTATCTGTGACTCTCTGATCATCTGTCTTTCTCTGACTCTGTCTGTCTCTCTGTACATCTTTTTCTGTCTTTCTCTGTTGTTCCATTTCACTGTCTGACTCATTGTCTCTGCCTCTCTCTGATTCACAACCATTGTCTCTCTCAGTCTCTGTCTCTCTCTGTTTCTCTCTGTCTTTCTCTTTGTCTTTCTCATTCTTTCAGTCTCTCTTTTAGAAAACAGGTCATGATGCTGCTATCTCTGTTTGTCACCAGGAACTACTATTACCAACCCCTTAACATGGTCCCTCTACCTCCCCATCTCCTTGCCATGCTGCCCTAACAATAGATACATAGACTAATAGAAATCAAAGATCTGAAAATTTCAACTAGGTATGTCCCAGAGGTCCAGTGCCCTTATAGGAAATTCAGGCTTTTCCCTAAGTTATCCATAATTATAATTACAAAAACAATCTAATGAAAGAATCTATACTCATAGTAAAAATGACACAAAAACTTGTACATAAATACAGACACTTTCTTTTCCAAATTGACAGTATCATTCATCTACAATATGAAATTATAGGGTCCTTTAGTTAATAGCAGTATAATGCAGGCTTAATGAATGCCATTTTTCAGACATTTCGATTTTTAATTGCTTTCTTTTCAGCCTCATTAGTACAGCAGCAAATCTTCAGTCATTCTAAACTGAGTGCAAAAGGTACTGTTTATAACTTGTTTTATTTTGTTTTGTTATAAAGAGAAAAGATGTGTCATTAAGTTAGGGTTTCATTGAAACCCTGGCTCTTCTCTGTTATAAGATGTGACCTGGTATTGTGGGAAGAACATTGAATTGGGAGTCTGAGAATGCGAATGTGGATCTCAGATCTGCTTCTGTGTGACTTTGGACAATTCACTTCCCCCTCATTGAGCTCAATTCCCTCACATATATAAATATCTATTTAAGTCAATGGATTGGACTAGTTGACCTTTAAGCTTAGATACTAAGGCCATGGTGAATTCTATGAATTCAAAGAGATAAAATTCAGCGACCTCAGTATTTATGCACCTCCTAAGAATTTCAGTAGTTAAAAAAAAAAATGATACCGACTCCTTCTCATTCTTATAGCTTTAAAGGGGCCATTATTAGCTTTTTAAATCACTACATATTTGCCAAAGTTGCCATTTTGTTAAAAGTCTGCTGACCACATGTTAAAACATCCATGTAGGCATGTATCAAGAAGGGTAGATTGTAGTTATTCATCTTTCATTCTCTTTTTTTGTTTTTGGTGGTGGGAAGGCAGGGCAATTGGGGTTGAGCGACTTGCCCAAGGTCACACAGCTAGTGAGTGTGCCAAGTGTCTGAGGCCAGATTTGAATTCAGGTCCTACTGACTCCATGGCCCGTGCTCTACTCAATGCACCACCTAGCTGCTCTTATCTTCTTTTGATCTCAAAAAGGACCATAACAACAGGAAGGTGAAGATAAGACTTACAGGTGAATTGGATTTAAGTGAGTCAGGCCTATGCCAAGTCACCAGCCTTACTCTCTCCTCCAGAGTCCTCTGGGTCCAGTGGCAAGATATAGATCAGGACAACTGGATATAGTGGGAGACTTTTTAAGTTAAGGTCTTTCCCAGGTCTCAATTTGACTGAGGCAAGGCCCATTCAGTGATTAAGCCTAAGTAAGAAAAGAGGCAAAGATACCTAGTTAAAAACAAAATCAATCTGGGAGGGGAAGACCTTGAGGGTTTTGGGTCAAAAGAGAAACAATTGCTATACATTCACTCTGAGTCATCAGGTCCAAACAATGACAGAGTAAGGCTTGGGTTAGGACCTATTGTTGTCCAATCAATGAAAACCAAAGTGATTTGGGCTTAAGGCAAGGTCCTTTAGAAAGAAATCTAGACTGTCAACCCCAAGACATCTTTTGAGGTTTCATCAATCAAAACTTACACTCCCTTGGGCAAAGCAAAGGCAAGTAAGAGTAGAAATAATGACAGGAAGAAACCAGATTCTTCTAGCACATTTTTTTATCTTGAACTCTGAGGAAATGTTTAGAAAACTTTATTTACAAAACCAAATCCACAAAACTTACAGGATAACTGGCAATTTTTATTTTTAAGTCACATAATATGTCTGGTTGAATCAAACCTGTTTAACCTGAATGGTCAAATGAATTCAAGGCATAAAGGGGTAAGGTTCTGTATATAGGTGGCATCATGGAGACAAGATGCCAGGGCTAGAGTCGACAAGATCTCAGTTCAAATCCTTAAATATTTTCTAATGCTTAGTAAATTCTTTCTTTGGTTTACTACCTGGCATGAGAGAAAGCCACAATGGATTCCTAAGATGTTTGTCTTATTTAAATAGCTTCTGAAAATTTCTTGGTTAGAACATAAATTCCTTGACATTGTTGTAGTCATTTTTGTGTTTATGTACCTAGGGCTTAGCATAGTATCTGCATATAATGTCACATAGACACATAACACCATTTTTATGTCATGATCCCTTTAGCAATCTGATGAAACCTATGGACCCCTACTCAGAACAATGTTTTTAAATGCATAAAATAAAATCTATAGGGCAAAACGTATAAGGAAAAGGAAAAAGAACAAGACAGAAAGCCAAGTGGAAACAGTTTGCTCTAGGAGGGAAGAGGTCATTCTAGGAAAATTTAAAGCCAATGTATACATGGCTGTTCATTGTACATGATCCATGAAACTACGGGTATATGATTCACTGTAAGCAGAAAAGCCCCATTACTCTAACAGTTGTTGCTTAAATACTTAACCACAAAATTAAGCTGACATAGTCACTGGCCAAAGTAGCTGAGATAAATACTTATGTAGCAGTCCCAAACAGCTAGAAACTGTGGCTTTTCCAATTAGGTTAAGTGGCAAAGTAGCCGTGGTATACTTGAAAGTCTGTCTTTTTACTTGTTTCAAATTTCATGAAACCTCTAGGCCTTGTACCACCCAGAAAATCCAGGCAATTCACCATGTGACAGCACCCAGTGTTTGGCCATCAACTCTCCATTTGTTTATTTATTCAACAAACATTTGTTAAAAGTTGGTTAAGTGCACTGTGCTATGTTGTGTTAGGTACTGGAGATCAAAGAATAAAGAAAATATGTCCCTTGCCTTCAATGAGCTTATAGTTTTGTAGAAGCAATTGACAAATATGCAGAAAATATAAGACAAATTAGAATACAAATGCAGATTATGTTTTCCTATGAGAGGTAGTATGTCCTGGTGGATAGAGATCTGGCTTCAGAGTCAGGTTCTGTCGCTGCTGTATATTCTTGGGGTGATGCAGAACAAGATGCTTAACCCTTTCAATGTCTCAGGTTGTTTTCTAAGATTGTAAGTTGCAGCATATATGCTTCTGGCAGCTCCCTGTGCTAAAGGAAACAACTTAAATTCAAATAACAACAATAATAAAAATAACAACCCAAATACCACTAAACCTGAAATTGTTAAAAAAAAATCACACAGACTGTCAAATACTATGGAGAGAATCACTTGTAGCTGGAGGATGAGGAAACTTTGAACGGAGATTTAATATTTTACATGGAATGAATTTAGTTGTTATTTACTGTTTTAAAGTAAATGCATCTTTTTTTTTAATTGACGTTTCAGGCACTGTACGTAGTAGGTGCATAGATAATGCTCATTTTCTACCCTCCTTTCCCAGTAAGTAGGTACTATAACTATAACTATGTTTTTCTTGGCTGTGTCTGTAGAAAACATCAAATGATTTTATACACTTGTTTGTTTTTAGTGTGTGTGTGTGTGTGTGTGTGTGTGTGTGTGTGTGTGTGTGTGTGTGAATGTAGTATGTATGTGTTATTTTGGTCTAACTAGACTCTAAGGTTCCTGGGGAGAAGAAGTATCTGTACACTTCTTTTGTGCCTTTCAAAAGTACCTAATAAAGAGTTGGGCATATGGTAGTATCTGAAAAATAATGCTAGCTAGTCTTTATATAGCAAATTAAGGTTTTCAAAGTGTTTTATAAATATTACTTCATTTTATCCTTATACTAACTCTTGGCGTTTGTATCTATTATGGTCTCCATTTTACAGATGAGGAAAACTGAGACAAAGTTTTTGCTTTGTTTTATTTTTCTGTCAATTGTGTCCCACTATTCATGACCCTGTTTGGGGGTTTTCTTGGCAAAGATACCGGAGTGGTTTGCCATTTCCTTCTCCAGCTCATTTTACAGATTAGAAAACAGTTAAGTGTTAAGTGACTTGCCCAGGATCATACAGATTGTGAGTGACTGAGACTAGAATTGTACTCAGGTCTTCCTGACTCCAAGGTTGGGTGTTCTATCTACTGCACCACCTAGTTGCTATTAACAGAGATTGAGTTAAAGGAGTTTAAGGATAGATTTGAATTCAGGCCAAACTTCAGGTTCAGTGCTCTATCCACTGTACCACATAGCTGCCTCCAGCTTGATAAGAACTTGATTAAGTGATATAAAACCATATGAAAAGAAACAAAACTAAACAAATAGCCTGTAAATCTCTTTAAAGGCAGCTAATAAGGCAGTAAACACATTTTTAAGGTCTGCCCTACATATATGTAAATGGGGTGAGGAAGGGCAAAAATAAGAAAAAAATTCATAGAGAAGGTACAAGTCCATGGTTATGAAGAGGTTAAAAGTAAAAATGATGATAGGTATGGAACCATACGTTCCTAGGGGTGCTCGAGACCCCAAAATACCAACACACCGGGTCCTGCCGAAAGAATTTGACTCAAGCCTTCTTAGCCAAGGGAAAAGACAAAGTTTATTAGGGATTCACCATAATGGGTTGTCTTAAGAAATCCCACCCTTTGTGATGCCTGTTTTCACAAGTGGGCCAGATTCAATCTACTGAGCTAGATTGAATCTGAGGGCCTTCATGGAGGCAAGATGAAGATTATATACACAAAGATTGTAGGAGGGATTGAGGGGTAGTCTGGGGTGACTAGAGGAGGGGTTTAGGAAGGGTCCTGAGGAGAAGTCTAAGGAGGAAGAGATGAGGTCAGAGTCTGTAGTAGGAAGGCCGAATTTATAATCTCAAATATAATCATGTATATGTTTGAATGGTTCGAAATCGCAAGGTATGAGAGATTCTTTAAGTAGAAAACAACAAAAAATTTATTTAGGCCCCACCGCAGCTTATCCGTGAACCAGCCTCCCCATTCCGACATCTTGACAAAAAGACTCCGGGCCCAGAAAGCCCACCTCACAAGAGTAACCAGGAGGCGACAGAAAAACAAGATAGTATTTAGCCAAATAATTTTTA
>CM053622.1:405018418-405036981 GCA_028646595.1 Phalanger gymnotis
CCAGAAAGCCCACCTCACAAGAGTAACCAGGAGGCGACAGAAAAACAAGATAGTATTTAGCCAAATAATTTTTACTGGCCTCAAGTTCTTGCTCGCACTCCTGGGTCTACACACGGGTCAGCTCTGCATCCGCAGCTTCCTGCCTCCACAGCTTCCTGCCTCTGCTGTAGTTGTCCCTTGGCTCACCTTTCCTCGCAGCCGAGCCTCTGGCATTCTCAAGCCCCGCCTCAACGACCAGAGACCATTGGTTCCCAAGTTGGCCCCTCTTGAGTCATTAATCTACACCCACACAGGTTTCACACCTGATAGGGCTTTGGGCCTGGGGCTTAGCACTTAACAGCTGAATGTACTTCCACTCAAAAGAAACAAAAGCCATGCTAAGGAAACGATTTTGCTTAACAACACAGAGTTCAGGAACCAAGAGAATGGAATTAAGAGTTGGAAGTAGCTGAAGGCATGGATACTGATATCAATAAAGGACAATAAAGGGCTAGGCTAGGTAGAGATTTGGGCCTAATGATAATGTAAGGCTTATGGCCTTAGGGGAAGGCCAGATCTAGTTGGAAGATTCAAGGACAGTTCAAGGGGGCTCCCAGAGACTGTATTCCAGATTCAAGGGGGTTCCCAGAGACTGTGCCCTCATCAGTTACAGTTAACTTCTATATACTATGCAGATCTTCAGTTTTTTTCTAGTTGCCTTGTGGATTAGTATTTAATTAACAAGTATCTCGATTCTCCAAAAATCCATAATTTCATGTTTTGGGGGTACTTCCTAAAACCAGTGAAAATAAAAGCTTCAAAATAAGCCTTAGGGGATGGCTGTTCCCAATCTCCCAAGTCATCCTATGGTGATTAACCTTCTGGAGATAGACCTTTCTACATTGAGACAAACACTTAGATAACAGTATATCAGTAGAACCATGTTCAGAGTGGTGGAACCAGTTCAGAATTGTGCTCCTCAGCATAGTCTTCAAAATCAAGTTAAATGGGGTTTCTTAACAGTGAAGATTGGAAAACATTTAATATTATCACCATGCCAGTATAGAAATTGATTCAAATGTATCATTGAAGCAATTCCAAATTCAAGAAAGTCATAATAGCAATATTACTTCACATTGTGTTTATGAAAATAAATTACCACTATTTGCCAAGCCTACATCATAGCAATCCAGTTCAACCTCCCTTCATTCAAAAGCAAATAGCAGTGTACTCTCTACAGCAAATAGGTGAATTGCTAGAATTAATTACAGAAAATGCTAAAATATTTATTTAAGAAAGAACCATGAATTCACAGGAAGCAAAATACTCAAGTTGAATGTCTCCTCAAACCTATTATTATTGAAATTCTCCCATTTAAACTTCAGGTTTCCAAAATGAAAACCACATATTTGATGGAAGAGCTTTCTAGAGTTTAAAAAGCTCTTTTCTACCACATGGACAGGAGCACCAAGTCACAATCCAATTACCTACTCAGAGCCATTTTTAAAACACAAGATTCTTTAAAAACCCACCCTCCCTCAAGAGTCACAGACCTAAGTTTGGAAGAGAGTCATTCCCTTATCAGCATTACCAAGAGCTTAAAATTAGTAACAGACTTCCATGCGCAACAAATACTCTGTTTTTTAATGATATGTTCTGCAGCTTCCTTTTCCATAATGTAGCCTCCAATATACAGGAATGACATATAAGATTACTTACTCAAACATTCAAATGAATTTGTGATCTCTTCAAGCTGGTGTTCCCTCCAATGATGTAGGTAGATTAGTGTTATCAAACTAACAGGCCCACTTAACCTTTCATAAGGATATGTGTGGGACACATATTGAATTAGAAAATCACATGTTAACATTATCTGTTTTATTGTGTTTTAATTTATTTTGATAACATTTCCCATTTTAATCTCTTTCAGGATGCACTAGGGAGTGTTGCCTCCTCTCCTCCCTCCAACCCTTCAATATGGCTCAAGAAGGCTTCGTAACATCTCTGATACAGATCACTCACCATTGTCTGACCATCCTGCATGACTCCGGTTTATGCCCTCCTTTACATACTCAAAGAATTTCTCACTTTCTACTGATATTGTCAAGGTATCAGTGAAGCGCTCTTATTGTCCATCTGTCATTCTTCATTCTTACCACATGACCAAGTATATCTTCTATTCCTATTATACAATATCCTGATGCTATTTCTTAATCCTTTTTCTTTTTTTGGAGTTTCTCATTGGCTACATGTTGCAATCTGCTTATACTTGCCATATGTTTCTACATGGCCATCTGTCCAATATTCATTTTCTAGGTCTTCCAAAGTAGCTGTGTTCCACTTTTTTCTGCCATATAACAACATTGGTCTAATGTCAGGGTTGAAAGAAAAAAAAAATATGCCTTTCCTTTCATGTGGAACTTGGGGTGGATAAATGAGTTTTTTCAATTTCCCTAAAGTAATTTAACCCACTCTCCTTTTTAACACCAGATAAGGAACAATAGGTATTTATGTACCTATATAATAAAACAAATGTCTTAATATTTCTTAAAAGATAATAAGTGTGGAAGACACTTAGAATTTTATTATTTTACTACCACATTGCATTATTGACCTTCTCTTCAGCAGCTCTTCCAAGGGCTTTGACATACATTCTAATTTGATCATTACAACAATGCTGTCAGATTGGACAGCTCTCATTATTTCCATATTTCAGGCAAGGATATGATGTTGCAAAAAGATTCATTCACTTGCCCAAGGTTACTCAGCGGCAGAGACAGAAGTATAACACATTTGATATTAAGCCTAAGCCCCAAATTCTTCCCAATAAAGGAGAGTTACTTAACTTGGAGTTTACTGGCTAGATTTCTTTTTTTCTTTTTCTTTCTTTTGTTTTGTTTCTTTTATTTCTTTTCTTTCTTTCTCTCTTTCTTTCTTTTTTCCCTCTTCCCTTCCTTCCTTCCTTCCTTCCTTCCTTCCTTCCTTCCTTCCTTCCTTCCTTCCTTCCTTCCTTCCTTTCTTTCTTCCTTTCTTTCTTTCTTTCTTTCTTTCTTTCTTTCTTTCTTTCTTTCTTTCTTTCTTTCTTTCTTTTCTCTTTCCTTCTTTCTTTCTTTCATAAAGCCTTAAACCCAGTTCACTCTGAAGTTCATAGATTGGACCACAATAATTCCCTGCCCAAGCTCCACTTAATGGCTGTATTTGGGGCCCTCCTGGCTTAGACTGAATGTCAAGGATAACTATTTCTCTTTGGAACAGCAACCATGAGGGGCTTCCCCTCCCAGACTGATTTTTTTTTCTTTTTTTCTAATTACAAGTGCCATCCCTTGACTCACTTCTTAAAGAGGCCTATTCACTGAATGAGTGTTACCTTTCATGATTTTCTTACGTCACTCTCATTTCTCTTCCCTTTTTTTCCTCTACTTCTCTTACTAGATTTTAAAAATCCTTTTTGAGCTCTTCCATGGCTTGACAACAATTCAGATTTTTTCTTTGAGGCTTTGGGTCCAGGAATTTTTACTTCATTGTCTTCTTCTGAATGTGTGTTTTGAGCTTCTTTGTAACCATGGTAACTCTCTGTGGTCAGAATTTTTTTTGTTATTTTCTCATTTTCCAGCCCATTTCTTCACTTTTAACTCTATGCTAAAGTGAGGCTCTGCTTCCCAAGTGGAGAGACCACAGTCCCTAGCTTTGCTTTTTTTGTGCAGTTTTTTTTCAAAGGTAATTCTGGGAATCAGTAAATTTTGGGCTTTTCCAAGGTGGTATGATCTAGGGAGAGGTGTGTTTTTTACTCTCCTCTTGTGTGCACTGGGTTGTGAGAAACCACCAGCCTGGAACTCTGACAAAAGTCCCTGGTCCCCTGTGGCCACAAGCTCTGCTGAACTAGTCCGGTTCCTTGCACTGGGACTAAGACCTAAGACTGTCACCCAGATCCAAAAATAAGCAATGCAACAGGGTCGTCATGATTAATTATTTAATTATAAACATTCCCTACACATCTGTCTGAAAGGTAATTCCTTCTCATCTAAATTTTGTGTCTGTTTCCATTTTATATTGGTGTGCAATGTGAAATATTGGCCTGTACTCAGTTTCTACAAACTGTTTACCAATTTACTCAGCAGTTCTTGTCAAATAGTGAATTCTTATCCCAGTAAATCATCTTTGGTTTTATTGAGCATTATGCTGCTGTCGTTGCTTGCTACTTTGTTGTATGCATATTCCATCACACTGATTTACACCTCCATTTTTAATATGTACAAAATATTTTTACTGATTACAACTTTATACTCTAACTTGACATCTGATGCTGATCTCTTTTCTACTACTTTTTTTTTCAATATTAAACTTGACATTCTTTATATTGTTCCTCTATATAAATTTTATTGTTTTTAAGCTGTATAAAGTAATCCTTTGTTAGTTTGATATGGTATTGAATAAGTAAATTCATTTAGGTAATATTGTCACTTATGGAACATTGCCTCAACCTAGCTATGAGAAACTAATATACATACATATGCACATATATGTATACATACATGTGTATGTGAACACACATATGTGTATGTGTGCAAACATGCGTTCATATGTGTACATGTGTGCATGAATGCATGTTTACATGCATATATTACATATACATCAAGTAGAGTAGCATTTAATTATTTAAAAGAAAAGTTAATTAGGAGAAAAAGTACATGGTAACAATATAATAGTGGGAGATTTTAATGTAGCTCTTTAAACCTTTACAAATTTAACTAAAAGATAATGAAGTAAGAAATTAAAGACCTAAATCGAACTTCAGATTAATTAGAGATGATATCTCTCTAGTAGTTACTGAATGAGAACAAAAAGGAATTTGTATATTTTGCAGCAGTATGTGTCACCTTTATAAAAATTGACCATGTATCGAGGCATAAAGACTTCATCATAATTGCAGAAAACCAGAAATACTAAGCATATTATTTTCTGATTACAATATGATAAATATATTCCCTGGATTCTCTTACTTTGTTCTTTAAGTTTCTCAGAGAAGAAAGACGGATACAGACAAAACAGAAATATTCTAAATATAAATTATACGTATAATTATTGGCCTGACCTAGCCAGAAACAATAAGGTACTGACAGGTCAGTACTCTGTTAGTTTGGTTTTGACAATGAAACAAATTGAGACACTCATAGGAACTCATAGGTCATTCAACAACATCTATTAAAAAGACATTTACTTAGCCACAGCATGAGAAGGATATTCAATAAGGATAAGAACTATGGAGAGCTTGTGTTGATTCAACTGAGTAAAGTTCCTTTATTTAAGATGGCAGTCAGCCAATAAATATTTACTAAGTGCCTACTATGTGTCAATCAATGTTCTAAGATAAAGACCCCCTAACCTCCAAAACCTTATAATCTAATGGAGGAAGACAACACAAAAAAAAAAATAAAGCTAAAAAGAAGAAAGAGTTAAGATACTTGGTTTGGGGAGATGATATGGAAGGGGGAATAATGGAAAAGTCCAAAGGAGTTCAGTGGATGGGAAATGAAGAGTTTCTAACCTAGGCACCATCCTTAAATGGAACCTTTGGAGGAACTCTTTCTTTTATCAGAGTGGCACAGAGTATTGAGATATTGATAAGGAGTGAGTACCAAGGCTGAGTCAATCTTGCAGGAAGATGAGGTTCTTTATTATAAAGTTCCTGGGGCAATGATGGAGAAGGTCTAAGAAGTGCAGCATGATTGGAAATGAAATTGTGATCCACTAGCTGAACATCAGGGAAGGTACCTGAAGTGCCTCGGGGCTGCTGTGTATTCAGTCAACCAGGAAGTGATGTCAACAACCTGAACAGATAGGATAGTAATGCTCCTGTTACAATTACCTTTTTCTTTTTTTGGCCTTTGATTTCAGTAGTGTAGGAAACTCTCTGTGACAAAACATCTTCTCCTTTTGCAAAATAACAGCCATTCTGAAACTTAAAGACTTAGCAAGTCATCTAAGAAACTGAGATTAAAATGACCTGATCAGAATTATATAACCAAGATATGCCAGAGGCAGGATGTGAATCTGGGTCTTTCTGACTCTAAGGCTGGTTCTATCTACCATATACACTATGGCTGCAACATCAGTTACCCCACTAATTGTCAAGCTGGCCTTGACTCATTCAACTAGCAGGTCTTTTTACTACTCCATGCATATCCTTTCTGAAGGTGTATACTCAATAAAATACCACAATATGAGCTATATAAATGAATTGTCAAAAGTTATAGATTATGATTTCTATGCAATGCTGGAGAACTAATAGCTACAACTTAGATATTCAACTAAGTATTAAAATCCATTCACTGTTCTCATACTCCTGAGTCCGTCACATTTCAAAAAGCTCAGTCAGTTATTAAAAGGCTCAGTAGCTCAAAGGTAAATGCTTCTATTTCTCCAGGGGCAATGATTCATCTCCAAACTTGCTCACTCTAGACTACTCTTTCTGGGTTGGGATATTTTCTCTTCCTTCTAGTAGGACCAAGTTAGGTTGAAAGATAAGCACTTATAGGCTCATTTAGAAACTCAAACAAAAAATTAAAGAGTACCTAAAGGAAGAGATAGGGTCGGTTTTCACCGTATCTTCCACACCCCATTAGGAATCATCTTAATTTGGCCCATTAGGCAATATTTCAAAAAATTTTCTTTTTTAGTAAGTAGATCAGGGCACTATAAGAAAATTTCTATGCTGAACCATAAACATTTTCTCTCTAAATCTTACATATGAAATTATATGTGTGAAATAGTGATTAAATGTAAAGGTTTTGCTTTGGCAAGAGAATAATTTCAATTTTCTCTATTTTGCTCCAGACTTTTCCAGAAAATTTCTCCCATTCATACTCCTAAGGGAGTATAATCCATATATATATTCCATATACCCCATAATCAATAATTCTATGAAATTCTGTGAATCTGTTTCCACCTCAGATGTGTTATTGAGTCAAATTAGTTTGGTAAACACTGCATTAGGCATTAATATTGCCACCCTCTCTATATTTCCTGAACTTTAGATTTTGTTCACCTTTTTTTTGAAGTTTCAATAATGCTTTGTCAACAGTGCTGCATACCTCAGGCACACATCTGCAGAACAATCCAATTGATTTGGTCACTTTATATTGGTTCAGTCACTTTGTAATATTTGCTTCCAGGAATCTTCTCTAAAATCTATTTACTTATGTATTCCATCCTCTCCCCACTAGCTTTCTGCTGCCTCCTAGTTCTAGTTGGTTAGGAAAAAACAAACAAACAAACCATAAATCTGCAGAGTTCCACATTGTCTCCATTTGTCATAATGAATAAAAGCTACATGAAAAGCCATTAACTAGAAGTTTTTGCACCTTGGACAATCATCTCGAACCAAGTCCACAGAAAGCAGTGCAAAATATATCTTCAACTGCAGGTGATGGTAAATGGGAGATCCCACTGAGGAATGGGACCCCTGCCAGGGAGACAGTGGACACAAGGAAGAAGCTTATGCAAGCATAGTTCGGGATGGTGAAAGAGTTTACCAGCCACTATGTAAGGTTTTCCTAAACCCCCTAGTTATCAATCGTCTCTATCTTGTGAAAATACTTTGCATATAATTTCTACTCTACATTTTATCCCACCAATAGAATATAAACTTCCTGAAGGCAAGAATTATTATTTTTTTCTCTGTATACCAAGCATCAACCACAGTGCCTTGTGTGTAGTAGGCACCATTACAATAACTAGCTAATAATATTAATTTCTCTCAGCACTTGATAATTATTATTATGGAGGCAGCTCAATAGCACAGTTGATAGAGCACTGAGCCCAAAGTCAAGAAAAACTGAGCTCAAATCAGCACCAGCCACTTACTAGCAATTTGATAGTCACTTAACCTCTACTTGCCTCAGTTTCCTCAAGTGTCAAACAGGAATAACAACACCCATTTTGTAGGGTTGTTGTGAGGATTAAAGGAGACAATATTAGTAAAGCACTTATGGGGCAGCTAGGTAGAGCAGTGAATAGAACACTGGCCCTGGAATCAGAAGGATATGAGTTCAAATCTGGCCTCAGACACTTGACATGTACTAGTTGAGTGACCTTGGGCAAGTCACTTAACCCCAATTCCCTGGCACTACCCCTTCCAAAAAATTTTTTTAAACAGTGCTTGACACACAGTAAATACTATACAAATGCTTACTCTCTTCTCCCCAATTAAATTGAATTAACTGGTTATTCCTCAAAATTTTATTGTTTCTGCACTATTGACATACTATAAGTTCTCTCAGTGCCAACTAAATTCAGCACCCACCAAATTCAGTTCCCTGAGACAAAGCCTTGTGACCCTTGACCTTGTGATGACCTTAGTTACTTTTATAATAATAGATAGTATGGTAGCATTTAGATAGTGCTTTAAAGTTTGCAAAGCTCTCCAAATATTATTTCATTTGCTCCTCACATCAACAACCCTGAGCAAGCGGTGGTGTTATTATCTCTATTTTACGCTTGAGTTAACTGAGACAGATAGAGGCTAAGTGATTTGAGCAGTCACACACCTTGCATGTGTTTGAGGCTGAATTTGGACACAGGCTTTCCTGGGTCTATCTAGCTCTCTGTCCACTATGCCACCTATCTGCCTCCTATGAAATGATTCTCTTGACAAAACAAAACCTTTACATTTAATCACAATTTCACACACACACAATTTCATATTTGGTATTTAGAGAAAAAATGTTTATAGTTCGGCACTAATATTTTCTTACAGTACCCTGATTTGCTTCCTAGAGAAGATGATTTTTGAAATATTGGCAGATAGGCCAAATTAAGATGGTTCCTAATGGGGTGTGGGAGACAGGGTAGAAATAGACCCTATCACTTTTATGTGTTATGAATGTGCTCACATGCTAAGTTGGACTTGATTACTATGTTCAGAAGACATTGGGAGCCTATTTCAGAATACTAACTGATAAAGATTCTTTAGAAAGTACTGTGATGCTCAAATCTCTTGCCTCTTTTTGTAAGAAAATCTATTTAATTGTAGTTCTCAATAAATAGATGAAAGGAGAAAAAGAGTGAAAGAAGAAATAGATTTTTTTAAAAAAGCTGCCCAAAACTTAACATGTAAATCCAATCTGAGGAGACTGCAGAAGAGTTTTTTTTCCCCTTCTGATCGTCATATCTAAAGGCAGAAAAATCCTTTAACTTTAGTTCCATATTTTAGCCAGGGGAAAAAAATTTGTCTTACCACATAAAAAAAACAAACAGACAAAAATCATAGCTATGATCTCTGCAGGAAAAAAAAAACTATCAAAAAGATCTCACTAGTCACTTCCTCATAGGCTTACTTTGCTTTATATGAATAATCTATACATACACCAATGACATTCTTTATGAAAATATGAGAATCCACATAGGCAGGCTTTGGCAAATTCAACAAATTGTCAAATAATCTGAAAGATACAGAGAACACAAAATTCCTCTGTGCTTATCCTTTTTTTAACACTTCTTTTTTATTAAGATTTTTTTATTTTTAGCTTACAACACTCAGTTCCACATGATTTTGAGTTCCAGATTTTCTTCCCCCCACCGAAGATGGCATGGAATCCAATATATCTTCTACATATAACTTTGCATTGAATTTATTTACACAATAGTCAAGTTGTAAAGAAGAATTATGACCAATGGAATGAATCATGAGAAAGAAGAAACAAAACCAAAAACAAAAACAAAAAAAGGAGAGCAAATAGTTTGCCTCAGTCTGCATTCAGTCTCCATGGTTCTTTCTCTGGATGTAGATAGCTCTCTCCCTCATGAGTCCTTTGGAGTTGTCTTTGAACCTTGTATTGCTGAGAAGAGCCAAGTCTATCTAGGTTAGTCATCATAGAATCCATATATCTGTGGTTGTGTATAATTATAATAATATAATATAAGTTCTGTTCCTTTGTGCTTATTCTTTGTTTTCTACCAAAAAAAGCCTTGGATTTGGCACAAACAAATGCAACCTTTAAGTATGAAGAGAAGGGGGATTCTCTTGGAAAAATAAGCTTCACTATGTATATTTTCAGTCTAATTCCTCTCCCATCTCCTTTGAGAGCTTGCTTTTTTAACCATGCTGTTTCTATTGTCTTCAACCTCTTCCTATCTAATGAGCCATTTTCCACTGCCTACCAGCAAGTGTAGATCTACTGAATCCTTGTAGAACTATCACTTGATCCTATAATCTCCTTGAGTCATTATACTCTTTCTCTCCTCTCTTGTACTGCCAAATTTTTAAAAAGAATCATTACATCCCTTATTTCTACTTTCTTACCACCCATTCACTTATGAACTCTGTAATTTGGCTTCTAACACTATCACTTGCTGAACCCATATTTTCCAAAAATTACTAATGATACTCATTACTAAGTCATGATATTTTCCCAGTCTTCATCTTTCTTGACTTCGCTGCAGCTTTTGAAACTGTTGATCACAAGGCAATCACATGGTGGTCATGAGAAACCATACAAGGACACTATCAAGGTCTCTCTCAAGAACTTTGGAATTGATTATATGACATGGGAGACACTGTCACAGGACCTCTCAGCCTGGCGTGCCCATAACAAAGTGCTGTGCTCTATGAGCAAAGCAGAATTGAAACAGCTCAAAGGAAATGCAGGATGTGCACATTTAAAGTATCCACACCAAATGGTCACGTGGATTATTTGTGCCCGACCTATGGTAGAGCATTCCAAGCTTGTGTTGGTCTGATCAGCCACAGTTGCACACATTGCATATTGACTCAAGCATAATGATGTCATTTTGGTCCTCTTCTAGAACAGAGGAAAACAACCAACTAAAACCAGATTACATCTCCTCTTGATATTTTCTCTTCCTTTGGTTTACAATACATTTCTTTCTCATTTCTTTCTTTGCCTACCTGTCTGAAAATTCTTCAGTCCTCTTTCCTATGCCATCACCTATCTTTTTCCCCATGCTTTCTCATGAGCCTTATTCTTTTTTCTATATACTTGGCAATCTCCCATTATATCATGTTTCAAATATTATCTTTACACAGATAATTCCCAAATCAATATGTCTAGCTCCATTCTTCCCATTGAAAATTAGTTTTGCATCAATTGTCTGTCTGCCATTTCTATCTAGATGTTTTGTGTGTATAACAATATTTTTAAAAAGAACTGATTGCCTTCCCCCTCCAGTTTTCCCCTCTTCCAAAATTCCCTTTTTCAGTTGTGTACAATGCCATCTTTCAGAGGGTCAAGGTTCACAACCTCAGTGTCATGCTCTCTAATCACTTTCTTTAATCTTCTGTACCAAATTAGTTGCCCAGTCCTGGCAATTCTACTTACATAATATTCATCACCTCTTCATTTACATGGCCACCAACCTAGCTCACCTCACATTTGGTTTCCCTGCTTACAATGTTTTCTTTTTGTAATCTATTCTCTTCATAATTGTCAAAATAAACTTCCTAAGGCATAGGTATGAACGTGTCACTCCCTTTCTAAAACAGAATACAAATTCCTCAGCCTTTCATCTACAATCTGACTTCAGTTTCATGAACTATATGTACCAGTGAATTTAGACTAATAACTCTTCCCAAACTTTATACATTTCCTGTATCTGTGAATTCATAAGAGGCCTTCCCTTTTACCTATAGTATACCTTTTTGCTTCTGAATCTCAAAATCCCTTTCTTCTTTCAAAACTAAAGAGTCACCTCCTCTGTGAAATTTTCTTTCATAACCCCAGTAGGGCTATTTATCTTCTCAAGTAACTTTACTATATGTGTTTTATCTCATCTCCCCTTATTAGTACCCAAAATGGAAATTGAGAGTGAAGACTATTTTGGTTTTGTCTTTCTACCCTCAGTGCTCAGTAAAGTGTCTTTTACATTAGAACCATTTAATAAATGTTTTGTAATTATAATGAATGTACCCATTTATAATAAGTGCTAATTACTACCAATCCCTTAATTATTTAACCTTTTTTATTGCATATCTTTGTGCTAACTTGTTTTATTAGAGACAAAAAAACTTTAGCTTAAAGAATGAATTTTAAATGAAAGAATTTCAGATTATAATGGCAGACAATTGCTGGAGTTATCTATGGATGTTTGGATCGGATGTCTAAAAATTATGCCACAGAGAAAACCATTTTCTCCACCTACAAGCACAAGAAGTCTTGTGTACTCTGAATCTGGTTAGACTTTTGCCTTATTTTTCTCTTCTTGAAAATCTTCCAACTACCATTTAGATAAAAGCATAGATAGTATGCTTATCAAATATTCAGGTGACACAAAGTTGGGAGGGATATTGCACATGCCAGAAGACAGAATTAGGATCCCAATAAACCTTTATAGACTAGAACATAGGCTAGAATGTCAGATTAAATGAAATTTGAGATCATAAGTATGAGATATGAGAGGCATATTTAGAAAGCAGTTGGTCTAAAAAAGGTCCAGGTACCCTTGAGGATTGATTGCAAATTCAATGAGATCCAACACATGATATGAAAGCCAAAAAAACTTGCTGCACTTTGGGGATGCATTAAGAGAAATATACTTATCAGGAAGACTGATCCTTCAACTGTTCTCTGATTTGATTATACCACGTCTGATGCATTATGTTTAGTTCTGAGCACCTCCATCTTGAAAAAGGCATTGATGAACTAGAGCAGTGCTTCTTAAACTGTGGGTCATGACCCCATAGGAGGTCAAAAAAATTTTGGCAACTGTAAAAAGTTTCTGAACACACAGTGACCCAAAATTAATTAAAAATCAAACATGCAATGAATCTGAGGCATTCCTGGCAGCACTTGCCCATGTCGCCCAACTTCACTGCAGCCTTGGTTCTGAAGACGAAGCAAGCACACTTTACACTGCCAAAATGCAAAAGGGTGTCTCAAGTGCAAAAAGTTTAAGAAGCCCTGAACTAAAGTACACCTCAAGGAAAGCAACCAAATAAGGATCAGGTGAAGGAAATGGTCATGTTTAACTGAGAAAACAGAAAACTCAGAAGATAACTGTGTTCAAGCATTTTAAGGTTTATTATACCAAATAATTACAACATGCATAAAATGCTTTAAAGTTTGCAAAGTGCTTTACAAATATTATTGTAACTAATTCTCACAACAACCTGGCAAGGTAGGTGCTATTATTATTCCAATTTAAAAGATTAGGAAACTGAGGCTGAGAGAAGTTACGACTTTCTATTCTTTTTTTTTCTTTTTTTAGTGACTTTCCTACACAGCTAATAAGTAAACTAGATAAAATTTGAAGGGCTAGTTTGTCTAAACTATAGAATCTGTGGAGTGCAACATGTAACAAGGTCTTCATGACTCCAGGTCTAGTACTTTATCTCTCAATAGGGATTAGATTTGTTTGCTTAGTCTCAAAGAGTAAAACTACAAACAATGAGTAGAATTTGCAAAGACATACATTTAGATATTTTTGTCAAAAAAAAAAAGAAATTTCTAATAATTAGAATTACCCAAAAGATGTGGTAAGTTCCCCTCATTGTAGATCTTCCAAAAAAGACTGTATCACAGTTTTTGGTATGTTACAGAACAGATTATTTTAAGATGTGAACTGCACTAAACGACTCCTGAAGACCACATCAAGATCTTAAATTCCGTGATTCAATATGATTAGTTTGTTGGACTTTGGACAAAATGGGAATATCTAATCTTCCTGGTCTGCAAGTTAAAGAAGTTTCTGTAAAAATCTAAGTTTCACTCACTGCTATTCATACATTTGCTCTGATCTGTAATCCCAGTAGTTTTCCTTGTAGACCAGTAAGAGAGTTTTATTTATAAACTACAAGTAGTGAAACCTAATCAGGAATTTATTTTCATACTCCTTATAATTCTTTGTTCAATTGTAATTTTTGAATGCAGAAATCGCTGAAAATTAGTTTAGAATGGAGGAGTGGCTAATGTAATCAACCTCCTATTGAGAACAAACCAAGTATATTGCAGAGTACCAATATAATCTTATGGAATAGAATAATTCATCTTGGCAACATAACATCTTAGAAAGAACAAACAGTTATGAAAATGTGATAGGGAGAATAGTGATATTTCATTCATTAAAGAAGCATTTTTAAATGCTTACTCTGTGCCAGGCACTGTGCTACATATTGAGGATTTGAAGGCATATGTTAAAAAGTGCTTGCTCTCAAGGAGCTTATAATTTATATAAGTGGGGAGGTAAACAATATGTACTCAGATAAGAAGACACAAAGTCTGTAAAAAGAAAATACAAAGTAATTTTTAGGGTCATGGCACTAGCAACTACAGGGGAGGCCAATGGGGTAGGTCTCATGTAGGAGATAATGGTTAAAATGAGCTTTGAAGGAAATAAGAGATTCCTTAAGGCAGAGGTGAAGAAGGTTAAATTTTAGACATCAGGGACTACCTGGGCAAAAGCATGGAGATAGGAGATGGGTTGCCTTGGGGGGAAGAGAACAACATAAAGGCCAGTTTGTCTAGACGATAGAATCTGGAGTGTAATATCTAACAAGCCAAATAGGTAGTCTGGGGCCACAGCGTGAAGGGCTTTAAATGGCAAAAGGAGTTTATATTTGATCCTAATGATAATAGGTATCTGGAGACTCATGGTCAGATGTGTTTTAGGAATACCAATTTGGCATCTGTCTAGAGGTTAGATTAGAGAAAGGAAAGACATGAGGTAGGAATACTAATTAGGAAACTACTATAACAGTTTTGGATAGACATGACAAAAGCCTGAACTACAGTAAACCAGAAGCAAGGAAAGTAGTCAGTGAATGAAGAGATAAAGAGAGATTCTAGTGATATTTAGAAGGTAGAATTTATAGGACTTTTCAACTAATTGGATAAGTGGGGTAAGGAAAATTGAAGAGTTGAGAGGACTCCAATTTGTGATTGACATATCACTTCCACACAAGCCAGTTCCTTCTCCTAATTTATACATTTTTAATGAGAACAATTTTGTTTCCTTTGTTACTCACATTCATATCATGTCATCTTCAACTCATCCTTCTCCTCTTCTGTTGTCCCCAGTTACAAATATTGTTGATTTAAAATTTCCCTTCTCCTCCCATTGCCACACCTCGAATGCAGGTACTCATTACCTATCACATTTACATGATAATTAAATTATTGACTGGACTCCAGTCCTGCATCATTATTACCTTTTGGATATCTTATTCTGGATGTCAAATACACATCTTTAACTCAATATGTACAGAGAGCCCATTATCTTTCTTCCAAAATTTCTTTTCTTCCTCTTAAGAGCTTCTATGATCCTTTCAAGGGTATGACCATCCTCCCAGTCACAAAGACACACAGCCTCAAGTCATCCTCAACTCACTTGCACTCAAGCCTCATTTGATCTATTGTCAAATTATGTCATTTCTACCTTCACAAAATCACCTGTTTATGCCCCAATCTATCAATGTCATTCAATAAGTATTTGATTAGTACCTACCATGTGCCAGGCAGTGTGTTAAGCTCTGGGGATACAAAAACAATCTCTACCCTCAAGGATCATACTATCTAAGGAGGGAGACAAGCAAACAAATACATACAAATCAAATTATATAAAAGATAAATAGGAAATGATTAACAGGAGAAAGACACTAGAATTTGGAGAGTTTGGGAAAGGCTTCCAGTAAAAGATGAGATTTTAGTTAGTACTTAAGGGAAGCCAGTGAAATCAGTAGGCAGAGCTGAGGAAGAAGAGTATCCTAGGCATCGGGGCCAGCCAGAGAAAATGGCCAGAGCTGAGCCATAGAATGTCTTGTTTGTGGAAAACCAGGAGGCCAGTATCACTGGATCAAGAGTAAGCACTGGGGAGTAAGGTCTAAGAAGACTAGAAAGGTAAGAGAGGGCTGGGTTATGAAGGACCTATCTCACCTTATTCAGCCAAATCCATAGTTCAGTTCTTCATGACTTCTTGTGTAGAATATTTCAAATAGTCTTCTACCTGCTCTCCTGGCCCAAGTTTATTCCCACTAAAATCTATCTTCCAACAATTTTTCTAAAGGGTAGGTTTGATCATGTTTCCAGCCCTCTCCCTCAATGAGTGCCAGTAGAACTCAATTACTTCCAGTATCAAATATAAAATCCTCTGTTTGCCATTTAAAGCTTTTTTTTTTATAATGCAGCCCCTTCCTACCTTTCTAGCCTCCTTCCCTCTGACACCCACTATAATCCAGTATCATTGGCCTACCTGCAGCAACTCAAACACACTTCATTTCTTGTTTCATTTCTTTTGCACTGAATGTCTCCATGTCTGGAAGACTTCCCCTCCTCCTATCCACCACCTGGCTTCTTTGGCTTCCTTCAAGACAGTTCAAATTCCACCTTCTCCAGAAAGCCTTCCCTGGTCCTGATGCTAGTGCTTTCCATATGAGATTACTTTTGGTCTTATTTCCATATATTTGGTATGTACATGCTCTATACATGCTGTCTCCTGCATTAGGATGAGTAATGAAGAAATGAATCACATTTTTGCCTTTTTCTTTATCTAAAGCACATAGCATCATGCTTGAGACCTAACGAGGTCTTAATAAATGCTTTTATACTGACCGATTGAATGAATTATCTCCTTGACTCTACTCTCACCCTCACTCTAATCCAACCTTTTCACAGGCATTGACATAATCTTCTAATGTATAGGTTTGATTCTATCATTCTCCCCTTCCTCCCCTCACTTACCCCCTTCAAAAATATTCTGCCATTCCCTATTATCTAAAGGCTAAATAAAATACAAAACCGTAATGACTAACTGATATGAAGTACTCCCTGACCTGACTTTAATATAGTTTTCAAGCCTTATTTCACTTTATTACCTTCACATACTTTATGTTGCATACAAACTAGACTATTAGTCCAACAATGTTGAAAAACAATTTGTAATTAAGCTAGGAAAGCAATTAAAATATGCAAACCCTTTGATATAGAGATACCACTGCTGACTGAGGAAGTCAATGATCAAAAGAAAGCTCTCATACACACCAAAATATTTATAGAAATACTTTCTGTTGTAAGAAAGATCTGGAAACAAAAGTTGATGTCCATTAATTGGGGAATGGCTACATGAATTGTGATACATGAATGTAATAGAATATCATATGCTATAAAGAATGATAAATATGAAAATATATAGAAATCTAGAGAGACTTATTATATGTAACTGATTCAAAATCAATTCTTATATAAATTGGTGCAAAATGAATTAAGCACATCCAGGAAAACAATTTACAAAATAACTGAAACAAAGAACAAAAAGCAAAAATTGAAATTGTTGTCTAATTATAATAACAAAGCTTGTCTCTAAAGAAGTGATTTGAGAATACTTTACAAAAGTGAGAATATGTTTGCAGAAGTGAGAATTAAGGGTTTGACATACTACCTATAATGTTGGACTTGATTGATGTATTAGTTGTGCTTTATGTTTTTTTTTTCTCTTTTTTAAAAATCTTTGTTTCAAGAGTGGGTCTGAAGGAGGCAGTGGGGGAGGAGGGATAAACTAGGAGAAGAATGTGATTTGAAAACAAAAGGCACAAAAGATATAAGAAGGTTACTGAGTGAAACTTTAGTAAAAGCTGAAATTGTGCTGGGCTTAAAAGACAGAAACATTGAAACGTAAAGGAAAGAACCACCAGTCAAAAATTAGATATTCCTCACCTAAAAAAGTGAGAGCCTTGAATAGCCCAACTGCTTATGAAGTCTGGTAAGACAGTGAACTTGCCTTACGGGCATAAATTGCTTTCTTATCTCTTTATTTTACCACTTTAGTAAATGTTGTTGCTCTGTCATTTCAATCCCCTCAGACTCAGAGTTTTCTTGGCAAAGATATTGAAGTGGTTTGCCATTTCCTTCTTGAGCTCATTTTATAGAGGAGAGATTTAGGCAAACTGGGTGAAGTACCGTGCCCAGGGTCACATAGTTATTAAGTGCCTGAGGACAGATTTGAATTCATGAAGATTAGTCTTTCCAATTCCAAGCTGAATACCCCTTTCAGAAAGTTGTATAAGGCCTGCTGAATAAATTATCAACTACTAATCCTTGGAGGAAGCACACTAGTGGGGTCTCAAGCCAATGCCATTAAGGAAAGGAGTGGGGAAGGAAGGGAATTAACATTTATTAAGTACCTACTATGTGCCAGGCCTTGTACTCAGCACAAATTTGATGTTTACAACCACCCTGTGGGGTACTTGTCCTTTTGATCGCCAAATAGAGAAACTGAAGTTGACAATCTTAAAATGACTGGCCCAGAGTTACACCATTCATAGGATACTGAGAGGGAAGATATAGCCAGTCTAGCTCTGGAAAAAGAATGTGTGTTTCTGAGACTCCATAGAGGAGTCTTTTGGATCTCAGGCTGACTTTCTCTATCTTACATGAAATTGCTTTTCTAGAATTATGTAAAATGACATTGGGGAGAAGAAGCATCTTTTTTAAAACCCCTTTTGTAATAGGAAGGCTTCTAGTATTTCTCTATACATGTAATTATAACTCCTAGTTTTCAGACTTGCAGCTGGTTGTTTACATGAGGGTTGTCTTTTGTCAAAGGCCTGAGATGATCTTACATATTTCTTTTTTTTTTTT
>CM053622.1:405037481-405055340 GCA_028646595.1 Phalanger gymnotis
CATGTCACCGCTCATTAATTCTGCGAGCTGGGCACCCTCCGCTCCACTCCAGGTCTCGTCAGTCCACGGTCTGCTGCCCCGCGCCGCGCCGCGCCGCCTCGCGCACTGGGCTCTGCTTGGCTCAGCTCCGCTCCCCTCAGCTGGGGGCTGGGAGTTCTGTTCGGGACAGACCTTACCCCGAGACCATCCAGGCAGACCTGGGCTGGAGTCCTGCTTCCCTCTGCCCCTTTGTGGGTTCTGTAGTTCTAGAATTGGTTGAGAGCCATTTTTTCATAGGTTTTTGGAGGGACTTGGAGGGGAGCTCACGCCGGTTACTGCTTTCCAGTCGCCATCTTGGCTCCGCCCCCGATCTTACATATTTCATGTGGTTGTTATGTTAATTGTTTTGAAAATCTAGAACTATCCTTTCATTTTTAGTATGAATGCAAATGGCTCATAGTAGATTATACTATGGATGTGTCACTTCCAAATATTTTAATTAGAATGATTTCATCAATATTCATTAGTGAAATTTGATCTATTTTTTCTCAGATTTGTCTATACCTGGTTTTTATTTTACTTTTTTATAATTGCCTCTATGGTTATGATTATTAATTGTGTGTTTTCCTCTATCATATCCTCTCTTTGCTCTCCAGCACTATATTTTAAGGAAAAGATAGTAGAAGAGAGGGAACATAACAAAAACTCATATTCTGTAATTGAAACTATCTGCTTCTCTACTGCAATCTCTCTCTTCTCCTTACCCAGTCTCTGGCCACTAGTTCTTTGTTCTTTTTCTTCCTTGCACCTCAGCAATACCACATATATACCAAGTGACCTTGGGTGAGTGTGGGAGGAGAGTGGCAACAGCCACTTTAAGTGTGAGTCCACTATAAAGGACTAAGCTAATAGACAAGAGTGTACTTCTAGTTTCAGAGGTTTTTATATTTCAGAAATTGCTATAACTTCTTGTATGAGTAATGAGGGTGGAATTTTTTTTTTACTGTTTTCTCTTTTGGAGCATTTACGTGACCAAGTACCTTTAATGAGTCTCCTTCATTTCTTTGATTAAACTGTGAGTCTTTGATGACCTGCTTATGTCAAGGGAAAGCCTAGTTCACATAGGTTTGAGTCGCATGGTTGTGATGCCTGCAGAAGGGTCACATGGTTTTGAGTTGCATGGTCATGATGCTCTTTGACCCTGAACAGGGTATTGTGTTGGTAAGCAAAATGGACTCCTTAGCACTTAGTTCAACAAGCGCCCTTGAAGAGTTTGGCTTTTGTTTGCTTTGTGTAATTCAGGTATTTCATTGAATCTTACTAAGTGCTAAGCCCCAGGCCCAAACCCCTATTAAGCGTAAAACCTATATGGGTGTGGATTGGCAACTAAGGTGGGGCCCAAGGTGGGGCTAACTCCAGGGAGGGCCTAGTTTACATGTCTGGGACAGCAGAGGCTCTTAGACTACCTGGGTTTAAGTTGCCTCTTTGTGGCGATTTTAGGTCATGTGGGTGAGTCGCATGTGTGACTCACCCCTGACGCTGACGAAGATATAAAAACCAGGGGTTGGCCTCCTCTTCCTTGGAGTTCATTCCTGCAGCAGTGGTGGCATGTGTGACTCTGGGCAAGCCCTTGTTCTGAGCTCCCAGGCTGAACCTAGATGTTGGTAACTATGATTCTATATTGGGTCTGTCTGTTGATGTTTGCACTTTGTAATTTGCTCTGAAGTTCAGGGTGCTGGCTTTTTTCCCTGAACTAAGTGAATAATATTTGTGTGCTGAATTAAAATAAGCTTGCCAACCCCTTAACCTTGCCTTCCTTATTAAGGCAGATCAAAAGAACCTGTGCTTTGGCGGGTGCTGGCAGCTTTCTGGGTGCTGGTTGTTGGTGGATTTTGCACTCTCACAGAAGCTGCTAGCTGGATTGTGGAAACAGGTATTTAAACTCAAAGGTTAGCATTTTGCTTGGGTGCTCTCATTAGCTGGAAGAATGTTGTGTGATTTGACCAGATGAGACTCTAGGTAGCTGTTGTTAAGGAGCCCCTCCCTGGCTTGAAAACCCAGATGTTGTTGCTTCCCTGGTAACTATGTACTGAGATGCTGGACAGAAAACAAGAAGCCTGTCTACTGGTTCGTGTTATTTGATCTGTCGATATATTCAGTTTGTAATTTCTGTTTGTATTTGCTCTGAAGTTCAGGGTGCTGGCTTCCCCCCCCCACCCCGAACTAAGTGAATGATATATCTATGTTTGATTAAAGTGAGATTGTTAACCCCTTAAGTTTGCTTTCCTTAGAAAATCAGATGAAAGAACCTGGCCCTTCTCTGTGCTAGTGCTGTTGGCCTTACACAATCACAGTAGCAGCAAGCCACATTGTTGTTACACTTCTCAATATATATTCCTTTTTAAAAGGTAAAAATTAAATCTTGTAGTCATGGTGACCAATCTATTTTCTTTTTCCTCTGAGGGTCTGTTTGTAGTTGTGCAATTATTCTGTTCTGGGTTTTCTTCAAGACAACCTTTGACCCATAGCATTTCTTCATAGTGCTCAGTGTCTTTCAATGTTTATTTATATTTCCAGCCTCAGTCTCTGATTTGGGACTTTGTGACAGGGTCAGGTTTTAACCTTACAGCACTCTTGCATGAAGCTCTCAGGCCCTTTTTGGTCCTTCCATCCCTGTCCTTGGTTCCAGACACTGATTTCTATTTCTCTTGAGGGTTTATGCTTTCAGAGCACTAACTAAAGTATTATTGTCCTTAATTAGAACTCTGCCTGGCTATCTCTGATCATGGTATTGCTTCTTGTCTTCTGTCTCCATGGGCACTTAACAAATCAGGGCAATAGGTGGTCATTCATCCTCTTGGAGTTCCCTGGTCAGGATACTGGGTGATCTTCTGCCCCTCTAAAGGTACCAGTGTTTCTCTTAGCCTTCCCTTCCCTTCCCCCCATGCCTTCATTTTCAGGGTTTCTTCAATGAGGGCACTACTGCTTTTGTCCCTTCTGGAGGTTCCCATCAGGGCACCTCTGTGGTTTTCTGATCCATTTACCTTAAGTCTTTCAAAGTTTTTTGTTTAATGGTGTTTGATGTTTTCTTAGATATTGTTCTGATTCTCATCATTTCATGTGTTCATGCTGGCTTTTCTAGCAGGACCCCACTTCTATTGTTCATAGCTACTTGCTTTTTTCCAGTTCTATGCTAGTCCTTTCTTATTTTCTTTATCATTGGTGGAAAAAAAGAGTTGAACTTTTGTTTGACCATCTTAAACTGAAAGTTAGTGCCATAATGTTTTTTTCCTTTTAAATTTATTTATTTTTAGTTTACAACATTCAGTTGCACAAGTTTTTGAGTTCAAAATTTTTTCTCCTTCCCTCTCCTCCCCCTTCCCCGCCTAAGACAGCATATAATCTGATATAGGTTCTATGTATACCTTCACATTAAACATATTTTCACAATAGTCAAGTTGTAAGGAAGAATTATAACCAATTAAATGAACCAAGAGAAAGAAGAAACAAAAGAGAGAGAGAGAGAATAGTTTGCCTCACTCTACATTCAGATTCCATAATTCTTTCCCTGGATATGGATAGCTTTTTCCATCATGAGTCTTTTGGAGTTGTTTTAGAACCTTGCATTGCTGAGATGAGCCAAGTCTATCAGAGTTAGTCATCACAGATACAACGTGTTTGTAACAGTGTACAATGTTCTCCTGGCTCTGCTCCCTTCACTCAGCATCAGTTCATATAAGTCTTTCCAGATTATTATGAAGTCCATCTAGTCCTAATTTCCTATAGCACAATAGTATTCCATTACATCCGTATACCACAACTTGTTTAGCCAGTCCCCAATTAATGGGCATCCCCTCGTTTTCAAATTCTTTGCCACCACAAAAAGAGTTGCTATAAATATTTTTCTGCATATAGGTCCTTTTCCCATTTGCATGATCTTTTTGCAATACATCCCTAGAAGTGGTATTGCTGTCAAAAAGTATGTACATTTTTATAGCCCTTTGGGCATAGTTCCAAATTGCTCTTCAGAATGGTTGGATAAGTTCACAACTCCACCAATAATGCACTAGTGTTCCAATTTTCTCACATTTTCTCCAGCATTTATAATTTTCCTGTTTTGTCATGTTAGCCAATCTGACAGGTGAGATGTGGTACCTGAGTTGTTTTGACTTGCATTTCTCTAATCAATAGTGATTTAGAGCATTTTTTGTATGACTATAAATATCTTTAATCTCTTCCCCTGAAAACTGCCTGTTCATATTCCTTTGACCATTTATCAATTGGGAAATGACTTGTATATTTTAGAGATAAGGCCTTTATCAGAGACACCGGTTGTAAAAAATCTTTCCCAATTTTCTGCTTCCCTCCTAATCTTGGTTGAATTGACTTTGTTTGTACAAAAACTTTTCAATTTAACATAATCAAAATTATCCATTTTGCGTTTTGTAACATTCTCTTTCTCTTATTTGGTCATAATTTCTTCCCTTCTCCATAAATCTGACAGGTAAACTAGTCCTTGCTCTCCCAAATTGCTTATAGTTTTAGCCTTTATCTCTAAATTGGGAACCATTTTGACTTTATTTTGGTATACAGTGTAAGATGTTGGTCTATGCCTAGTTTCTGCCATACTGTTTTCCAGTTTTCCCAGAAGTTTTTGTGAAATAGTGAATTTTTATTCTACAAGCTGGATTCTTTGGGTTTATCAAAGAGTACATTGCTATACTCATTGACTACTGTGTCTTGTGTACCTACCTAACCTATTCCACTGATTCACTACTTCTTAGCCAGTACCAAGGAGTTTGATGATTGGAGCTTTATAATACAGTTTAAGATCTGGCATGGCTGGAGTGCCATAAATTTTTAACATAAATTATTACTCTACTATCTCTTTAATAAAATTTATTTCTTTTAAGTAAGGGCTATACTTTCCTATCTATTCCATTCCACCAAATCTCATTCATGCACATTGGTCAAATTTACCTCCTTGTAATAAGACTTCTATTTCAAGATCACCAGTGGTTCCAGAAGTGGGATCCATGCCAAGTTTTTGTTGTTGTGTTTGTTGTTGTTGTTTTCACTATCCAGTCCAGCTTTCCATTTACCCAATTAATATCAATTACCTTTTATGTCTATCTAGCAATCTATCATCTATCATCTGTCTATCATCTTATCTAATCTATCTACAAATATAGATAGATTTTCTGCAAAGATATGCCAAGGACAAAAGTACAAATATTTCCGCCCAACAACTGAGGGGCATACATTCTCTTATACCCTCTTGAGTTTTAGGGGTAGGGGGTCATATTTAATGCAGTTTCTAGATGGCATTGATTTTACCATGCTCTCCTGGGTAAGACTCAGCCTCCATTAGGCTGGGTCCCAAAGTCCAATCCTTGCTCCTTGGGGTTTTGATGTTCAAATGTTTGGCTATAAAACCCTACATGAACTCTGCCCCTTGACTTCCTGGTGGCTTGTTTTCCTGATCTTTCAAATTTTACAAGATCATGGCCATTTTTTTATCTCCTTCACCTAAAATAGGAAAGAATAAGCACTAAAGCAAAGAGCTAATTTTCATAGTTATGGGCCGCATGTTGGCCTCAGATGGTAATATCCCTAGACGTCTATATGGCACTGTTTCTCTCCTCTCATCAGAACAAGAATTAGCAGAATGGAATCAGACCCAAAAAACCAGCTCTGGATAGCTAGTGCCTTTTGAATGCGGTCCAGCTCTGGCTACACAGTCAATTAGAAAGGTGCCTATTCATCATGTGGCTGGTGGACTAAAACTAATAACAGAGTGTTTGTGCATGGCCCAAATCTTTCCAATGTACTTCCATAACATGTCATCATCCCTCTGTAGGAGTAGAGTCTCCATCCCCCTCCTTGCTGATGCCTGCTGTTACAAAATAATTCATATTGTTACATTTCAAAATAGAAAAATATGTACTTGTGTAAGAGCATAAACAAGTCACCATTGTACTTGCAAAGTTATACTGAAATGCATACTATTCAGTAGTCTGGAAAATGTCTACTGGGTATTTATAGTAGCTTTAATCTGACAGCCTCTTCCAAAGTTTGACTTGTCTACTCTCCCAGTTCTATTATTTTGTGTACTACAGGGATATGTGGCTCCAAAGGAAAAGTACAGCATGAGCCATTTTCTCCATGCCTCATAGATTAAAGTCCTGCTGATGGCAACAGAGATTCTGCACAACAAATGATACCCACAACTTAATCTTGGCACAAGACCTATCACAGTGCACATAGAACAACTACACAAGGGCTTCTATCTTATGGGGTGTCTTAACAAATATATTTCATTTCTATGAAATTGGCTTAATTTCATTTCTTCCATAAGGGTCTATGCCCAACATGCCATGTGCTTCCTTTGATATCTCCTCTGACGTGTCCTTTATTGAAGTATTTTTTTTTTTGCTTTTCCTTCAGTGACAAGGCATTATATCATTTTGACAGGTTATGTATTTTTGATTTATCATATTGGCAAAACAATCATGATTAAGTATTTATCATCACTGACAAGAAGTACATTATGTATACATTATGGGGCTAAATGTTCTGCTCAGTGCACAGGAGATTATGCATGTAACTCAGTATATGAACAACACATCTAATTTCTCTTAAGAATTACTGAAAAATTTGCTCCTAAGTTTCCAGAGGCATTCTTTGGAAGTTTGTGATGAACATAGTAAAAGAGCCCTGATTTTCTTCCTATGAATCCTATAAAGGAACCATAGAAGCAGCAGATCCCAGAACATTCAAGGACAGAAATTCTAAACAGACATGTGATTTAGTAGACAGTAATTGAGGGAATTTGTTTTGCTTGATTATGAATATTTGCTATGATGAACTGTTTTCTTTCTTTTTTAATCAGATGAAGGAGTACGAAAAGGTAAAATAGATTTCTATTAGTTTTTTTTTAATAGAGAGATGCAGGGTATTATACATATAAAATGCTTCATACACTTTCAGACAAGGTCACAATATTATTTGTTCCACTTGCAAAAGATCTCTTAGGTAGCAGGAGTATTCTGTAAATGTACCTCCATCACATGTCATCATTCTTCTGTAGAGCATGCCTGCTCTTACAAAAGAATTCATATTGTTACATTTCAAAATGGAAAAACATGCACTTAGCTTGCCTTTATAAAATCATAGAGTTTGAAAGGACTTCAGAGGTCATCTAGTCCAATTTCTACCTGAACAAAAATTCCCTCTACAGCATACAGCAAATCTTTTTTATGAAATCCTACAGTGAAGCGACCCCCACTATTATCCACACTTGCCACCTGAGGTATCTTAGTCTGTTCTAATCATTAGAAAGTTGTTTTTTTTTTTAATATCAAACTAAAATTTGCCTCATCACAACTTCTACATTTTACTTTTAATTCTACCCTCCACAGCCAAGTAAAACAATTGTGGTACATCATCTTTCACATACTTAGAGACCAGGAGAAAAGAGAGATCAAGGATCTTCAGTTTCTAAAGAACTTCTAACCTCTATCATCAAAGGAGAAGACATGAGAGATTACAATCTCTCTTCAGGACTATGAAGTAAGAAAGATTCTAGGAAGAAGCCAACATGAACTTTGATGATGTCTCTATTCCCATATTGCTGCCTTAGAGACTGCAAAGAATTTTCCCCTTGGTGAATTTGAGACTTTCTGTCTCTCCTAGTTAAGCTGAGTTAATTTTCCTAATGGAAGAGATGCTTCAATCCATAATGCCTAATACATATTCTCATATGTATACTTGTTTTCCTGATTTCTGTTTTGCTATTCAATTAGGTAAATAGATATGAAACTTATATGTGAAGGGCATTAAGACTTGAATATGAAGTGTGGGGTCCCCTTTCCCACATAAATAGTAATCAAGAGTTTAACTTGAACCTTAAAAGTACATCCCCAAGAGTAATAACATTTAAGAGAGACAATGGATGTAATTATAGCCTGTTAACCCCTAATCTCTTAGAGAGCAGAGAGGCTACCAACTTCTGGTCTCAACTTCTTACTTCCTCTTCAGGCAAGAATTAAAGTCTGCTTTGGAAAAAGATGGGGGAAAGATATTTATCTACTCTCGCTCCCCTGGGATCCAAATACATGGCAGGGCTATTCAATGAGAAAAAACAGAAAATGATAAATGTTAGAGAATCTGTAGGAAAATAGGCATCTCAACATAATATTGATGGTCCTTGGAATGGATACAACAATTCTGGAAAGCAGTTATAACCAAAAGTTACTAAACAGTGCACGTCCTTTTACCCAGCTATACTGGTGCTGGAACTATCCCAAAACAGATCAAAGAAAGAAAAGACGTCATTTTATGTTCAAAAATATTTTAGCAGTTCTTTTGTTTGGGGTAGGAAGCTCTGAGTTCAAATCTGGCTTCAGATACTTACTAGTTGTGAGATACTGGGTAAGTCACAAAAGCATATTTACCTCAGTTTCCTCATCTGTAGAAGAAGGAAATGGCAAACCACTCCAAGTGTCTTTGCCAAGAAAACCCCAAATGGAGTCATGAAGGGTTGTACATGACTGAAATGATGGAAAAATGACAACAAAAATTACTAGATATTGAGGGAACATCCATCCATTGAGAAATGACTGAATATGTAATGTGATGAGTTCTACTGTGCTATAAGAAATGAAGAAAAATTGATTTCAACGAAACATAGAAAGACTTGTATGAACTGATGCAGAATAAACAGAAACAAAAGGACAATTTATCTTTTTATATAGGCCTACTTATTGTATTGCTGGATCAAAGGACATGAACGGACCAGTTCCTAGCTTCAATAACGATACATCCATGTGACTGTTTTCCCACTGCCCTTCCAACATTTGTCATTTTCCTTTCCTTTTATTTTGGGTGGGGGAGGTGTGGAATAAACTTCTGATTAGTTCAAGGTAGATCCTTAGAGTTTCTTTGAGTTTCTCTAATTGCCAAAGCTTGGGAATTTGTTTTAATACAGCTATTGATAGCTTGAAATTCTTCCTTTGAAAACTGACTATATATTTTGACCATTTATCAACTTCGGAATAACTATTATTTTTATAAATTTTAATTACTTCCTTTCATATCTTAGAAATGAAACATATGTCAGAGAAACTTGCTGCAAAGACTTTTCCCCAGTTATGTTAAATTTTGTTTGTGCAAAAGCCTTTAAATATTATGCAATCAAAATTACCATTTTATATTATGTGTTCCTCTCAATCCCTTGTTTGAGTATAAACTCCTTCCCTGGCAATCGATATGAAAGGTAATTTCTTCCTTGCTTTTCTAATTTGTTTATGATGTTATCTTTTATATCTCTCATGGAGCTTATTTGGTATGTGTTCTGCAATGTTTGTCTGCACCTAATTTCTGCCAGACTTCCTTCTAGTTTTCCAGAAATGCTTTTCCAATAGTGAATTTTTATCCTACTAGTCAGAGTCTTTGGATTTCCTCTTTGATAACTAGAGACTTTTGCACTCTGCTTCTATGTACTGTGTACCTAATCATCTCCACTGGTCAACTCCTCTCTTTTTTAATCAGTACCAAATCATTTTGATGAGTATTACTACTTTATAGTAGATGTTTCTATCTGATAGACACCTTCCTTCTTTAATTATTTCATTATTTTTCTTTAAATTATTGCTCTTTTATTTCTCTAGAAGAATTTCATTTTTTTTCTAGCTCTATAAAGTAATGCTTTAGTGCTTTGATATAATATGAACAAATACATTAATTTTGATATAAGTAATTATTTAGGTCCATTTCGTTTGTGTAAAGAAAGAATGTGTGTGTGTGTGTGTGTGTGTGTGTGTGTGTGTGTGTGTGTGTGTGTTATCAGGTAGACTTCCAAGTATTTTATCTATTTTATGTTATTTTAAATGGAATTTCTCTTTTTGTCTCTTCCTGCTGAGTGTTGTTGGTACTATCAAGAAATGTTTACTCTCTCTTTTTTCTATAGAAGAGAAAACTGAGATCCTTACCGGTAGAGCAAGGCTTAAGAAATTTTTTCTTGATATAATAAGGCTTTGACACATGTCTGGATAACCTAAGTCAGAGGCACCCATGTAGGAGATACCAAGACATGCTGTCTTCCCCTTCCATGAAGATGGGTCTAGCCCTTTTCCATTGGCTGTGTTGCCAGAACTGGTTGCATTTTTAAACCTCTTTTATGGAAGCATAGTTGTACACTTTCTATCTCTGGTGGCATCTATTGGCAAAGGTCTTGTTCATTCATAGCATGGGCACCAGGTGGTAAGCTGGGTGTAGAAAAGGGATATCTTCTTCTTCCCCTTCAGTCCATTGGACCTAAGCATCTGGCCTAGCAATTTTTTATTTGTTTGTTTGTTTGCCTATTTCAACTGTCTTTTTATAGTTCCAGGTAAAAGGAATTGGGTACTGCTCCTAGGTGTTTGAGCCGTGATGACCTTGGAGTCAGAATTCCAGACTGAATGTTCCTTCAACCTCAACATGGAAGCCCTGAGAATCCAAAGTGAAAAAATGGAAGTGTAGAAGGTTTGTGGACTTGAAATTTGGTGGAATTAATGCTATATAGGAACTGAACTAAGCTATGAACCTAACTACTCTCCCTCTAGAGATAAAGGTGATATAGGGTGAATTGGGAATGTTCATATATTTGTTATTGTTATGCCTTTCAACTACATATTTATTGGTAAAAGCAAATCTGTTAATTGGTCTAATTGAACTGTAGTGCTAGGGACCCCTACAATTAATGGGACACAATTGGCAAGAATTACAGCCAATGAAAAATGTTGTACATTCTCAAACCCTTTAAGGATACTGGAGAACTCTGGAGGAAGAGTAAAATATAACCTACCTGGCCTTTAGACAGTCAGAGCCAGTCAGCAGTCAACCAGCATTTAATAGCTTGAGTAATCACTATCATTAGGACAGAGTAATTGCTGTTTTGATTATTACCTTACCTCATAGATAGTGCTAGTAGTATTATCTCCATTTTACAAATGATGAAACTGAGTCTCAGAGAGGTTAAGTGATTTGCCCAATTTCAAATAACGGGCAACTAGCAGATCAGGAACTCAAACTCGTCTTTTTAACTGTGTCATGGTGCCCTTACTAGACGGGGGTGTCTTCAAAACTGTCTATTTTTTTAATCATTCTTTATACATTTATAATTTTAATCCAGAGGCAAATTATTAAAGTACTTCTAAACCACTTATACAATATCCAAGGTTTGGGGAATGCAGTCAGTGCTGATTTAAAAAATAATAAAAATTCAGCTTTCTACTCTTTGTTGCTTTGAAAAACAATTTCCTCACAGCTTCCCTGTAAGCTAGAAAGTAAAAAGCATTATTTTCCCCACTTTAAACCTGAGCAGACTGGTTCAGAGAGATAAAGCAACTTGTTAGGTATACAGCTGGTAAAGAGCTGTGATTCAAATCTAGGTATTAGGAATCTGTTTCCAAGACTCCTTATACTATATAGCATGCTTCCTCTTCATAGACGGTATTGCCACTTTTGCAAAAGGTCCCTCAGAAATAAAGATTAAACTACCTTTAAAGTGAGCAGTTAGGTGGTACAAATTCTAACATTCTATTAAAGAAGCAAGTATTCTTTCAAAACCTTGTTATCAAAAGCACACAGTATTAATTAAGAATAACAGAGGATGCCCAGGTAGATTGGTTCTATTCTGAGAAATTTAAGAGAGGAAAAGAAAATGGAAGATAAAAAAAATACATTGAGGTAGAAGGGAAGAATAAGAGGGTGGACTTACTATATCTAAGAATCTGCAAACATGGAAGAAGGAACAGAGGAGTGGGCATTGAATGAACCCTATTTCACTATGATTTGGAGACATTCTTGCACACAAATAGACTTATTTAAACATATATAAAGTTTAAGGGGGTGGGGAGTAGACATAGGAGACAAACAGAGCTTAAGAGGGACAGACTAGTGGAAAGCAAAATGAATTTCCTGATCCAAAGATGGATTTGAAAGGAAGGAAAAAATAGGAAAGAATGAGTTTAAGAGAGTTCTCAATTGGAAAATGGCTGAACAAACTGTTGTATAGGTTTGAACAATGAAATATCATTGTACCTTAAGGGGAAGTGATGATTTCAGACTGCTGGGAAAAAGAAACTGATGCAGAATGGAGTGAGCAAAACAACACTTTATACAATACCAATACATTTGCATTAAAAAACAAATGAAAACAAACATGTTCTCTAGCTCCTGCTGAAGCTCTGCCACTGCTGGACTACTCCTGATGCTGCCATTACCTCTGTCATCTGCTTCCCACTGTCTTCTCCTTTCACAGGGGAGTTTTACCCTTCTCCTACAGTGAGATTCCCAGAACAGCAGTGCCTGTGGGATATTTGAATAATTTATAGCTCTTAAAGAGAGGACAAAGTTTGAAATGTCTCTGAGATATTTCACCAAATTCTACTCTTTTCCCTCAATTCCTATAATCCTACCTTCCACACAAATGGGTTTCGTGTGATAGGTGTGAATACTTCTTGCCTCAATCTTTTCAAAGAACTTCTGGATTAATTAGGACAATTATCCCTAGAGATGAGAAACTAAAGGAATGGAAAGGCACATGAGCTCAGTGGATTTTGTGTGTGTGTGTGTGTGTGTGTGTGTGTGTGTGTGTGTGTGTGTGTGCGCGCGCGCGTGATTGCACCTGTGTGGTGGAGGAATTTGGGGGAAGGAAGGGAGCCAGGTGGTAAAATAGAGAGAGTGCTGGGCTTGGCATCAGGAAGACTTGATTTCAAATCCAACTTCAGATATTTACCATCTATGTGACCCTGGGCAAGTCAATTAACTTCTGCCTGCCTGTTTTCCCAACTGTAAAACAGGGATAATAACAGCACCTAACTCACAGGATTATTGCGAGGATGAAATGAGAAAATATTTGTAAAGTACATAGCACAGAGAATGGCACACAATAAGTACTTAATAAATGTTTGTTCCCCCATACACCTCCAAAAAAAGAGCAATGCCACAGAGAATTAGACATAGAGGTTGTTGTTCAGTTATTTCAGTTGTGTCTGACTGTGACCCCATTTAGTGTTTCCTTGGTATGGCTACTGGAATAGTTTACCATTTCCTTCTCCAACTCATTTTATAGATGAGAAACTAAGACAAATAGGGTGAAGTGGCATAGAGGTAGTGATGTGCTTACATGCCAAAATGGGGAGAAAGATCAGTATGACAGTAAATCATGAAATTGTGTATGTGATAGGTGTATGATAGGAGAAGAAGGACTTGAGGAACAATGAGGCAAAAAATTACAATATAGAGCAGCATCAAAGACATTGTCCTTCACTTGTATTGTGAGTCATGAGGTCAACGCAGGTCTCCAGCAACCAAGAGACATTTTTCCATATTGGAGTTTGGGTAATCAACCCAGAACAACACTGTACGGTTAGGTTGACTTTATAGGTCCTGTGGAAGGCAAAACCTAAAACAGGGAAATATTGCTCAATGTCTACTAGAAAGAAGAAGAGAGGTTTCTTGACTATTTATAAAATTTGTGTGTTAGGTAAAAGTCACACTGTATATAATGTTCTTGCTACCTTGAGGATTGTTATAAAAGCTGATAGCAGCCCTATAAACATGCAAGCTACTACTTCTTAGGGTAAGACCAAAAGAAGAGCCAGAAAGATTTGGTGTGAGTATCCCTCCCACAAATCATAGGTTTTTTTCCCCTCATTTTAAGAAGGTCATTCTGACATCTAGGTTATATATATTATAAAATGGAGAAATTTGAAAATATAGTTAAGTAAGTAATTTCTAAAGACCCTTCTAGCAAAAAAGTAAAGCACCAGACTAAAGCACAAATGATTCATAATAATACTGAAGGCCTGATCACCATTTATGTGGATCAAGAAAGCATCCCTATAAAAGATAGGATTTTACCTGGAACTCGTAGAAGGCCCAGGAAGCCAACAGTCTGCTACTGAAATGTAAATAGTATACAGAAGCCATTGTCATATATCAGGGCCTTAACTAAAATTAATTAAGAGTTATTCTTGTCACTCAACAAACATAGTGCTATTGAAATAGGACATAGCTCTTGAATAGGAGTAGAGGTTTGGGATGGTGAATGGGAAAGGCCAGAAAAGGTCACACAAATATTTTAGTTCCTAGGATGAGGCAGTGTGCCATAATAGAAAGAATGCTGAATTTGGAATAAGACCTGTGTTTCTGGGTCACCTTAAGCAAGTCAAGTGAACTTTGAGCAGTTTTTCTCATTTGTAACACATAGATAATAGTTCTTGCATTACTTGCCCCTCCAGAGTTGTCCAGAGCATATTTGCAAGTTTAAACTGATACTCAAAAGTAAACAATTTTAAGCTCGATTAGTATTTCAATTCTTGGGCCAACTCAGGGGACAATGCTAGCCATCCAGGAATCAACATGAGAACAATTGATTGTGGAAGGAGGTTCTTCTTGTTCAGTCACATCTGACTCTTTGTGACTCCATTTGCAGCTTTCTTGGCAAAGATACTGGAGTGGTTTGCCATTTCCTTCTCCATCTCATTTTACAAACAAGGAAACTGAGGCAAACAGAGTGAATTGCCCAGGGTCACATAGCTAGTAAGTTTCTGAGGCTAGATTTGAACTCATGTCTTCGAAGGCCCACTGTGTCACCTAAAAGGAGGGTCATTTCACAAAGGAAAAAGGGGAAAAGGTCCTTTCAAAAAAAGAAATTTCACCTATTCCACAATTTCACTGTGGCTAACCCTGTATGGGAAGCATATTTTGTCCAACTTTCATTTCTTATTTCTGCATTTCCTACGCTATCTTGCTCTTCTCTTCCATGATCAAAATATTCCAGAGAAAATAGGCAAGAGAACTGAGAAAAACAGCAGAAGGCCCTGTGGTATTTCATTTAGTCCTTCATTTATCTGTGCTTTCTTTATTATGTGCTAAAATGCTCCTCCTCAGAGAAGGATAAATATCAATGATCATAAACCTGCCTCACACACCAGGTTGTGCATTTTATAATAGCAGCATCTTGTGTTCAAACAAGGCCATTATGGTAAATATTAGATGAAAAGTAACTGTTAAAAAACTCTAGAGAAAGAAATGTTAATACTTTTCTGGCAAATTTTAATAGAAATTCTTGTTATACCATGGGAATGATAAATATCTTGAATTATTTATCATATCTGAGGACTCATTAAAATGCCAAACATGTAGTTCTGCATTTATTCTCACAGCTTATAAATAATTAGCAGGTATGTTCGAGTTTGTTTTCTGTATAAAATCACCAAACTCTTTTTCTTCTTTCTTGATTCTTATTTTTACCAGAGACTTCATTTCCTTAGGAAAAAAAAAAAGCATATACTAGGTAATTCCGGACTATACCATGCATGCCAAAGGTGTCATGCAGGGTAATGTTCAGTGTCATTGAGCTTATTGCCAATATTTAGGCAAAATTATGAAGACGAAGTTTGTTTCTGATATTATGGAAGGGTAGGGAATCCCACTCATTATTCCCTTATCTTTTCAGATTATATATCCAAAAAAATATTGAGACAATACTTTAGTCTAAAGTCCATGAAGTAATGAGAAACCTTATCAACGGAATCAAATTCCTAGGAAATCAGTTCCCTTTGCTAACTGCCCTTTCCCCAATAACCTTGAGGAAACAATTCAAGGAGAAACTTTTCTCTTTGACAATGACATGAATACTGATGTGGGATGATGATCAGACAAGGAGGGAGTCTGAGGCACTTAAGAGAGGAATCTTCTTTCTCTGTGCTTTGACTAGATTAGAATAATGTTCCAACTAAGAGAAAGAAGAAATCCTTGATTATTTGAGTTGCTTGAAGTTTCTCTTTTCTTTGACCAGACTGAAATAAAAATCCTTAGGCAGAGCTTCTTAAACTTTTTGTTTGTGTTATGGATTTCTTTGATAGCATGGCCCCTGAAATGTTTTTAAATGCATAAAAGATATAAGAAACTAATTATCTTTAAGTATATTTATCAAAAAGAAAATTAAGTTCATGGATGCCAAATTAAGCACCCTGGCCTTAAAGAGAGTGGTCAGAGAGGCTTTGAATGGTTTAGGAAATTTATGTGTACAGAAACATGTGAAAACATTTTAAATAACCATCGTACCTAAATTATAAGGTCTTGAACGATCTTAGTTCTAGAACATTGTCTATAATTTGTGAACATTATAAATTATTAATATTATAAATATTATCATAAGAGCATAGATTTAGAGCTGGAAGTGACTTTAAAGGTCATCCAGTCCGACTCTATTTTACAAATGGAGAAAACAAAGTCCCAACATTTTAAATGACTGACCAAGGTCGTGCAGTTAGAAAGTGGCAGAAGAAGGGTGTGAAACCACATTGGCCAGCTGACTCCAAATCCACTTCCATTGCTCTTTTCACTGTGATATGTGTGTATGTATATATGTATTATGTATGTATATATGCACATATATATGTATGTATATATGGATTTATGTATGTATGCATGCATATCTGTATCTATATTATACATATATACATATATATATGTATATATATTTGTGAGTCTGTGGGTGGGTGTGGCTGTGGGTGTATGCTATGCCACTCCTTTTTCACTCTACTGGAAGATCCTTTATCCAGCCTCCCAGGAGCCCAACATCTTCATGTTGCCCTCTTGCTGTCCAAGGTCCTAAATAGTATAATAGTCCTCTTCAGTTCTGCTCTACTCCTAAAGTGTCCCTTGATTTGCTCTTTCCACATTTATCTCTGCTAGCAGGAACTCCCAAAACCAGGACCTCCCGCAAATTTATACACAGATTTACAATAATAACTGTGAATTAGCAAAGTTAAGTCAAATATAAGGTAATTTGGAAGCACAGACAAAAAGTATCCCAATTAAAGTTTTAGAGTCTAGAAGATAATTCACAATTTTGTAATACTCCCTGGAGTTCTGGTATTATGAGAGCTGAAGAAAGTTTTTTGGTTCAGCAACAAAGATCATGACCTGAGGAAAACTGTGTTTTTATAGTCTTCTCGTACTTAATTTATGAAGATTTTTTCATAATAGACTATTTTTGCACATAAATATTTGATAAACTAACATATGTTTAGCTCAAGTCTTAGTGGAAAAAAATTACCATTTATTGGCTCCCCTCTGCTTTGGGAAAACCTAGTGAATTCAGATGGAATTGCACTCATGAATAAGAAACATGCCTTGTGAAGAGAAAAAAAATCTTTGATCTTTATCTTCTTGGTAGTTAAAATGTAGATAATATTTCATAATTTGTAAAGCGTCCTAGAGCTGAAATAAACCTTAGAGATCATTTATCTCAACTTCTTCATTATAGGGTTCAGAACCCCAGAAATTAAATATCTTGGTCAAAGTTGCATAAGTAATTATTACTTGTATCTGTGCCGACTTTTCAGCTATAGTATGAAATAACATTCCAAAATAATGGATTTAGTTTTTCTTTTTCTTTTATTCTTATTGGGAAGAATATTCCTCACCACCATCTTCCACACCATAGACTCTCCCAGACATATTTAAGTGTAGGGATATAGTTATCCATGTAGATTAATTTTATGCCCATATTGGTTTGTCTAAATATGGTTCACAATGAGGCTTAGATATTTTTGAGGTTTTACCTATCCCCCTTCAACGGAGACTGTTTCCTGCCTGCAGGGAGAAAGATTATGGTTATAAGGATGGTCTACTCTTTTTTTCTCAGAAAGGGGATTTAGATGAACCTGAGAGAGGGGATGCTAGACTAGAATTATATCTACCTATCTACCTATGTGTTGTTAAGCAAAATTGTCTCATTAGCATGGCTTTTGTTTCTTTTGAGTGGAAGTACTTTCAGCTGTTAAGTGCTAAGCCCCAGGCCCAGGGCCCTGTCAGGTG
>CM053622.1:405055840-405083543 GCA_028646595.1 Phalanger gymnotis
ATGGGCTTTCTGGGCCTGGAGTCTTTTTGTCAAGATGTTGGAATGGGGAGGCTGGTTCAAGTTTTTGCTGCGGTGGGGCCTAAATAAATTTCTTGTTGTTTTCTCCTTAGAGAATCTCTCATACCTTGCGATTTCGGACCATTCAAACATATACATGATTATATTTGAGATCATAAATTCGGCCTTCCTACTACAACCTACTCTGTAAATAGTGAAGAGTAAGAGACAGAGAGAGAGAGAGAGAGAGAGAGAGAGAGAGAGAGAGAGATGGATTTGAAATCAGAGGACCTGGGTTTGATCTTGGCTCTATCATCTATAACTTGTGTGACACTGGGCAAGAAGAGAGTCCTTGATATCACTCAAGGGCAAAGACTCCAAAGTTTATATTGAGGCAAAACTGAAATCAAGAACCTGTCAAGGCAAGATACTTTTTATCTTCTACATGTCTGCTTCTTCCCAAAGTGATTCTCTCTCCATAGAGATCTCTCCCTGAAAAGAACCCATAACCATGTATGTCCTCTGTGAATGCTTAGAAAGCAATAAGGAAAGTCTCCCACAAGATCTCACCCCTCAATAAGGCATAGTAGATCAAGAAATCATTCTTTCCACCAGTGAGTAGAGCTATATAAATGCACCACGCTTCTTGATTACATAAAAAAAAAATGTAGAGAAAACATAAAATTACCAAATTAGGAGAAGATATATATATATATGTATATATATATATATATACATATATATATATATATTCTCTCTATATATGTATATAGAGAGAGATAGAGAGATAGATAGATAGATAGATAGATAGATAGATAGATAAAGACAAAAATGTTCTGTACTATTAAACAATTACTATTATTATTACTATACTTATATATCATTTTAAGCTTTGTAATGTATTTTACATATATCCTCTTATTTGATCCTCATAACAACTCTGATGTGGTATTATCACCATTTTGAAAATTAAGTTGCTCCATGAATTGAAAATAAAATAAACTGACTTCTACTTCTGGGAGCCAAGATGATGCAGTAAGAAGTAAATCACTCTCATGTTCCCTTATTGACCTCTGAAAGCCCAGAAAATATTGCCCCAGGAAAAACCCTAGAGCATCTGAGCTAACAGAAGGAAAGGGTGCAACAGTCTTGTAGCCCAGGAAGCTTGGGGGTTAACAGGAAAGGCCCCTCTCACTCTGGAAGAAGAGGAATAGTACAGGGCAAGAGCCATCCCAGCAAGCCAGTGGCAAGCCCCACTTCAGCAAATTTGGGGGAGATCCTGAGCCCCGGGGTGGTGGAACAGGCAAGTGCAAATACCAGGATAACTCCCCTCTAGTTCCTCAGCACAGAAAGGAGAACAAGTATACACCAGCTCAGAAAACTACCATGTTTGCCCTCCAGCAGCCAAATCACTTGGTGCTTCAGCACAACTCCAGGAAGCACAAATCCAGGAGGCACAGCTCCAGGCTGGCAAATATCCTCCAACAGCAAAACATTCAAGTGCTTTAAAGAAGCCTGGGTGAGTAGGCATCCCCCAGGGACCAGATTCCCCACTCCCATGCCAAGAGCTCTGGTGTTTCTGACCCCAGCTCAGCACCAGGTAAGCTGCCTGACCCCTACAGCCTCCAGTTGCCAGCACCTAAGGCTAGTAAACAAGTTCCAAGCTCCCAGCACAAGAAGCTTGAGTCAGTACCCCCTGCACCCTAGCAGGAGAGCTCAACTTTAAAAGCCAGGAAATAGGTAAACACTATGGGCAAAAAGCAGAAAAGGACAGTGACCATAAATTCTTATTATAGGGACAAGGAAGATCAAGGCATAAATTCAGAAGAGGACAGCACTGTCAGTATACCCACATCCAAAACCTCAAAGGGGAATATGAACTGGTCTGAAGCCCAAAAAGCCTTCTTGGAAGAGCTCAAGAAGGATTTTAGAAGTCAAATAAGAGATGTAGAAGAAAAATTGGGAAAAGAAATGAGAGGTATGCAAGAGAGAGTCGATAGTTTAGAAAAGGAAGGACAAAAATTGACTGTAGAAAACAAGTCCTTTAAAAATACAATTGGACAAATGGGGGGTGGGGGTGGGAAAGTACACTACAGAAAACAACTCCTTAAAAAGTAGAATTGGTCAAGTGGAAGAGAAGGCACAAAAACTTACTGAAGAGAGCTCCTTAAAAAGTAAAATGGGGCAAATGAAGAAAGAAGGAACAAAATCTAATGGAAGAAAACAATTCATTAGAAATTAGAATAGGGCAAGTGGAAGCTAATGACTCTATGAGATATCAAGAATCCACTAAACAGAAACAATAATGACAATAATCAGTTAAACAGAAAAGAATCAGTTAAATGGAAAAAGAAACAACAATGAAAATATTTTTTAAATGACATAATACATAAAATACCTCTTCGGTAAAAACAACTGACCTGGAAAATATATCCAGGAGAGAACGGTTAAAAATTATTGGTATACCTGAAAACCATGATGAAAAATGAGCCTGGCCAGCATCTTTCAGGAAATCATCAAGGAAAATTGCCCTGGGATCCTAGAACCAGAAGGTAAAATGGTCGTAGAAAGAATCCATCAATCATCTCCTGAAAGAGATCCCAAAGTGAAAATGCGAAAGAATGTTGTAGCCAAATTCCAAAATTATCAGCTCAAAGAGAAAATCCTACAAGTAGTCAGAAAGAAACAATTTAAATATCATGGAACCACAGTCAGGATCTTGCAGCTACTACATTAAAAGATGTGAGGGCATGGAATACAATATCCCATAAGGCAAAGGAGCTTGGATTACAACAAAGGATTAACTACCCAGTGAAATGGAACATAATCTTTCAGGGAAGGAGATGGTCATTCAATGAAATAAGGGATTTCCAAACCTTCTTGATAAAAAGACCAGAGCTCAACAGAAAATTTGATCTTCAAATACAAGACTCAAGAGAGGCTTAAAAAGGTAAACAGGAAATTAAACAATGTTAATAAGAACAAACTGTTTACATTTCTACAAGGGGAATGACACTTGTAACTCTTGATAAAAGTATCCTTATTACATTTAAAAAGGGTATTTTTAAAAGAGATATACATAGACAGAGGATATGGGTATAAGTTGACTTTGATGTGATGACAAAAAATTTAATTAAGTGGTGAAAAGGGACTGTACTGGGAGAAGAGGAAAGGAGGAGGCAAACAAGGGTAAATTACATCACATGGAAATGCACAAAAACCTATTACAGTAGAGGTAAAAAAAGGGAGGGAGATAAGCATAGTTTGAACTTTCATTAGATTTGGCTTAAAGAGGGAATAACATAATCAGTTAGATATAGAAATCTAACTTACCCTATAGGAAGTAGAAAGGGAAAGGGGAAGAAAAGGGAGGGGGCTGATAGAAGAGAGGGCAGACTAAGGGAGGTGGTGGTCAAAAGCAAAATTCTAGTGAGGAGGGAAAGGGAGAAAGGAAAAAGATAAGCATAAATGGGGTGGGGGATAGGATGGAGAGAAAGTAGATAGATAGTAATCATAACTGTGAATGTGAATGGGATGAACTCTCCCACAAAAGAGAAGCAGATATCAGAGTGGATTAAGAGCCATAATCCTACAATATGTTGTTTACAAGAAACACATTTGAAACAGAGGGATACACACAGAGTAAAGATAAAGGGCTGGAGCAGAATATATTTATTATGCTTCAGTTGAAGTAAAAAAAAAAAAACAGCTCTACCATTCCTGATCTCAGACAAAGCAAAAGCAAAAATAGATCTAATTAAAAGAGATAAGAAAGGAAACTGCATCCTGCTAAAAAGGTACCATAGACAATGAAGTAATATCATCACTAAACATATGCACCAACTGATATTATGTGCAAATTCTTAGAGAAGTTAAGGGAGCTACAGAAAGACACAGATAACAAAACTGTACTAGTGGGGACTCTCAACCTCCCCCTCTCAGAACTAGATAAATCTAACCACAAAATAAACAAGAAAGAAGTTAAGGAGATGAATAGAATTTTTGAAAAGTTAGATATGGTTAACCTCTGGAGAAAAATGAATGGGGATAAAAAGGAATATACTTTTTTTCTCAGGCGAATATTGCATCTATACAAAAATTGACTACATATTAGAACATGAAAACCTCACAACCCAATGCACAAAGGCAGAAATATTTAATATATCATTTTCAGATCATGATGCAATAAAAATGATATGTAATAAAGGGCCATGGAAAGATAGATTAAAAATTAATTGGAAACTAAATAATCTAATCCTAAAGAATGAGTGGGTCAAACAACAAATCATAGAAACAATCAATAACTTCATCCAAGGGAATGATAATAATGACACAACATACCACGCAACTTATGGAATACAGTGAAAGTGCTTTTTTATTTTTATTTTCAGTTCCAAAATTTCCCTGTCCCTTTACATCCTCCTCCATTCATTGTGGCAAGAAATATAATACCCAAAATACCTGCAAAGTCATGCAAAACATATTTCCACACTAGTCATGTTGCAAAAAAGGAGAAAAGAAAAGAAACTAAAGTGAAAAAATATGCTTCATTTTGCACTCAGAGTTCATCAGTTCTTATTGTCAGAGCATATACAATGGAGAGGATGATGGGGGGGGTATACAAAACTCAAATCTTAATCTCAACAGAATTGGCTAAAAGAGATAATAAAATACACACTCAGTTGTGTATAGAAATCTATCTTACTCTACAGGGAAGTAAAATGGGAAGGAGATAAGTGAAGGAAGGGACTGATAGTAGGGTGAATTGGGGAAGGCAGTGGTCAGAAGCAAAACACTTTAAAATTATTATTTATTTAGGATTTTATTTTTTCCCCAGTTACAAGTAAAAATAATTTTTAACATTTGTTTTTTAAAATTTTGAGTTCCAAATCCTCTCCTGTCCTCCCTCCCCAACCCCTTCATTGAGAAGAGGAGCAACTTAATGTAAGTGTTGTCATGAAAAACAAATCCATAAAAATCTTGTTGTAAAAGAAAACAGACAAAAAAACTCAAGAAAAATTTTAAAAAAGTTTTTAAAAGTATGCTTTAATCTATATTCAGATACCATAAGTTCTTTCTCTGGGGATGGATAGCATTTTTCGTTATAAGTCCCTCAGAGGTGTCTTGGATTGTTGTATTGCTGACAATAGCTAAATCATTCCTGGTTGATCAGCTTACAATATTGCTGTTACTTTGTACACAGTGCCTTTCACTTTTCATCAGTCCATTCAAGTCTTTCCAGGTTTTCCTGAGAACATCCTGCTCATCATTTCTTAGAGTACCATAGCATTCCAAAATAATCATATACCACAACCTGTTCATCCAATTCATGGACTGTGCTCCACTCTCACTCAGGTGCAATAGACCTTTCCGGCTGACTTGCTAAGTTGTCTTTGGCATCTATGGGCCAAGAGGTCTGGAAGCTGCTACTGCTGGCAATGATTCAGTCACCCTGAGGCCTACTCTGAGTTTGCTGGGGCCCAGTCTGTGCTGGTATGGCCTGTGCTGGTCTCTGCTTCTCTCTCATCCTGGTGTAATATATCTTTCCTTTTGACCTTCCAAGTTGTCTTGGGATAGAAATTTGTTTCACTCCTTCTTTTTGTGGGTCCTACTACTGTAGAAATTGTTAAAAGTCATTTTTAAAAGCTATTTGGAGGAGTTTGCAGGAGAGCTCAGGAAACTCCCTGCTTTTACTCTGCTATCTTGGCTCTGCCTCTCAGCAAAACACTTTTGAGGTGGGACAGGGTCAAAGGAGAGAAAGAGAAGGATAAAAAAGGGAAAATAGGATAGAGGGAAATATGCAGTTAGTAATCATAACTCTGAAAAACATTTTACAGCTAGTTAATCTGATAAAGGCCTCATTTCTCAAATATATAGAAAATAGAGTTAAATTTATAAGAATACAAGTCATTTATTGATAAATGGTCAAATATATGAACAGGCAGTTTTCAGACAAAGACATCAAAAGCTATCTGTAATCATGAAAAATACTCTAAATCACTATTTTATTAGAGAAATGCAAATTTAAACAACTCTGAGGTATCACCCCACACCTATCAGACTGGCTAATATGACACAAAAGGAAAATACTGGAGAGGAAGTGGGAAAAGTGGGACACCAAAGCACTGTTGGCAGAGCTGTGAAATTATTTAACTATTATGGAGAGCAATTTGGGGCTATGCCCAGAGGGCTATAAAATCATGTAAACATACCCTTTGGCCCAGAAAAAACCAATATGAGGTCTGTATCCCCAAGGAATTAATAAAAAAGGAAAAGGACCAAATGCACAAAAATACTTTAGAGCTGTTATTTTTGTGGTGGTAAAGAATTGAAAATTGAGGGCATGCCCATCAATTAGTGAGTAGCTAAACAAGTTGTGGTATACGATTGTGTTGGAGTATTACTGTGCAATTAGAAATGATGAGCAAGATCTTTCAGAGAAACCTGGAAAGACTTACATTAACTAACGGAAAGTAAAATGAGCAGAATTAAGAGGACAGTATACACAGTAACAGCAATATTGTATAATGATCAATTGTGAATGACTTAGCTATTATCAGTAATACAATGGTCTAAGGCACTTCCAAAGGACTTATGATGAAAAATCCCATACACCTCCAAAGAAATAACTCATGGAGTCGGAATGCAGATGGAAGCATACTTTATTTACATTCTTTATTTTTTTCTTATTTTGGTTTTTTTTTTTTGGTCTGTTTACTAACATGACTAACATGGAAATGTTTTTTGCATGAATTCACATATATAACCTATATCAAATTGCTTTCCTTCTCAAGGTGGGGGGGGGAGTAGGGAGGGGAGGGAGAAAATTTGGAACTCAAAAAGTGTTTAAATGTTAAAAATGGTTTTTGTACGTAATTGGAAAAGAAATTTAAAAGGGACCACAAACGGATCTCCAGTTGGGTAAAAGCAAACAAGCCTGGTTCTTTGGAAACTTTCTGAGAAAGATCATGCTGGTAAGATAGAAGGAATATAGAGGCAGGCAACATAGGGTAATACAATGAATGGAGTGGGAGAGAAAGGCAAACAGGTCAGGAAGAAGAGTGAAGGAAAGGAACACGTAGAATCATTTCCAAAATTGTGGATCATAATTGGGAGCACTCAGGCAGCATGGACCCTTAGCAATTGGAGGAGTACTCAAGGGGCAAGGTTTTAGGGTCTCATTCTAATAGAGTAGAAAAAGACAGACTAATTCCTATCCATACCACCTGACTGCCTTGTGAGCATACCAATATTATCTCAAAGTTGTCAATGGAACCTTAGGAATCCTTTATTAGCATAACATTTTTCTGTTTTTACTGTGCATGTCTGAAGCTTGTCTGCAGCTTGCAGACTGAGAGTATTTACTGGGGCCTAGCTGGCTTCTCTTATTTAGCACATAATCTCTGGATGTGGCCTTAATTAACTTAGGAGGCAGTTTTGCCAAATGGCTTCCATGTTTTCCTTTACACCCTTAGTTCCTATTTCCTATTCATTGTTACCTAACATTGTTGGGGTGGGGGTGGGTTGGGAGAAATCATAAGAAGACATAGTTTTCAATGCAATTAAACATAACCTAAGACTTGATTAGCCCAGAGGAATAGCCCTGCGGCGTTGACTTGCTGGTATGTATGTGCATTGGAGAAAAAAGTCTAGAACCTATTACTCCATTCAGATCTCTCAATTTGTTCACTGGAGAATTCCCACCAAAATACAGTCCTACCAATAGCTATTCATTTGTTTTGATTATTCCATAATTTATGAATTTACTAAAATAAATTATTATTTAGCTTATGTCTCTCTATCTTGTCCACCAAGGAGAAGAGAGGGACTGTCAAATATTTTCCTAAAAACTAGGTATATGTAATATTTCTAGCATATTTTCCTCATTTAGTGGTATAAAAAAACAATTCTGTAAGGAAAAAAGACACTGCAAAGTTAGTATAGTGTGATAGCATGTCCTGTTCTTGAGGAAGCTATGCTGGCTTTCTCTCTAAATGCTAACTTAACCCTCCTTTGATAATAAACTACAATTTTGCAAAGAATAACTAGTATATAGTTGCAGAATCCATTTCCCTCTTGTTTTAGAAAAGTAGAATGATGGACTTTATGTGGTTTTTTTTTGTTATGTTGTTTTGTTTTGTTTTTGGAGGGGGGAAGTCAGGGCAATTTGGTTCGAAACAGGTTAAGTGACTTGACCAAGGTCACACAGTTTGTAAGTGTGTCAAGTGTCTGAGGCTGGATTTGAAATCAAGTCCTCATGATTCCAGGGCTGGGGCTCTATTCACTATGCCACTAGCTGCCCCAGCTATGTGTTTTTCCTGTTTTTCCTAAGTTTTTTCCATTTTTCTTTCATTTTAACTCTCCAATTATTATTTTATTCAATCCACTACAACACAAAGATAATTTTCCTTGTTAGAGGCAAAAAAGGAAACTATAACTAATCCTATCTCCTTGCTGTCATCCATTAAAATCATACCATCTAATCTGAGCTGGGGTCCTATCACTTTTAGATCTTCCTCTTGCCCCCTAACATTAGTAAAAATGTCCTTTTTATTGCCCTCTGAGCACTTATTAAGGAAGCATGTTTCTCTTTCAGATTCTTCTCTGTAATGTGCTCTTTCTTCTTCACATGTATTTTGAAAATCTAAAAGGCAATGAGCTCTCTATGAAGAGACGAAAGGGAACATCAGTCTCTTTAGACAAATCTGCATTTTCTTCATAAGAATCATTTCTGTTTACATCTCTGAAATGTCACCCTTGGGAATTTTCCTTTGCTACTGAATCAACTTCACTGTAGAATTTAAAGTCATTGGATTCTACCTATTCTTTCTCTAAACCATTTGAAAGTCATTAATCCAAAATACAGTGCGTTAATCCAAATTGCAATGCAAAATGATCAAACAGTATTTTTTCTCTCCTTACCTGAACTTGAAATTGGAGTACTTACTCACCAAACCCTTCTCAACCTATCAAATTTTCATCCACTTCTAATATAGTGACCAAGTCTCAGTTACTTGTCTGTAACATGTTCAGAACATTTCTCCTTGTAGATTTCTCTATGCCAAGACAAATCAAATCTTTATCAGCTATCCTTTTGGAAAACAGATTGCTTCCTCATACCCCATTGATCTTTACACAAAAATTGTCCCTGTGCTTGTTCTTTTGAGTATTTTTTCATATGAATGTATCTTTTTAACATGAAATGAAAGTTCATTTTTATGTATTTTATCTGTTCATCTTTATTTATTTGCTATGCATTCAAACATGATTTTCAAATGTTTTGGTGATGGCCTTTCATTTTTCACATCATTATCAATTCCTAATGATTCCCTTCCCCAAACAGAACCCCCTCCTTTCTAATGAATCAAATAAAGAAGATGGTAAAGTGTGAAAATGTATGAGTCATTCTGTACCTCTGCTCTACCATTGCTCCATTGACCAGTGGAAGGAATACTTTGCCTGTCAGTTTTTGAAAGATTTAAAAGATTAATGGTATTACTTGTCTTAATGGTATTAATTGCATGCATAAAGCACAATTACACACACATATATGCGTGAAAGTAAATGAAAGGCAGAGAACTTCAAATCCTACTCTCAGAATCAAATTCCTTCACCTCTATACCAAATTGCCCTTTTTTCTACTGAATTGTCTACCTTTGAGAAGAAATGGTGATATAAATTATCTATGTCCTTGAAATACTATGTGTTTTTTTTTACAGTAATGCTTTCTCATTTCCTTTTCATGATACCATTGGTTCCTCTTTGAACCATCAAGAGAGGGTATTGGTCATGACAAGTCGATGTAAACTTTCCATCAGGTCATAGATATATGTGTTGTAGCAGAACTTATTATTTGCTGCCTGGTACCCTCATCTGGGAGTCATGAACCACCACTACTTGTATCTTGTACAGGTGCTGTCTCTTGGCAAGTAATGTTTTCTTGCAAAGCCCTAATGAAAATGGAAGCTGTTCCAGGTCTTCAAGCAGGAAGTCTATTAACAAGTAACTAATTAAATTTAATTTTCAACCTCATTTCTGCTTTTCCTATTGAAGCTCCAATAATTTCCTCATTCTTCCTTTCACCACTTCACTGTCTTAGAAATGTTTCTAAATTCCTACTGAGTAACAGAACAACCTAGAAAGAGAAACATTATTGACATTTTAAAGTTGACATCAAAAACAGACAACATACCATGATGAATGGATAATTAATCTGACTCTCTGTTAGGGCACTCTTTGTTTCCTGATTCTTGACTAGGTCTCTGGGATTTGCTGTAAGACTATTTTTGTATTTCAGCTCATTTAACTAAATGTAAATATCTGGTTTATCCCCTACTTAGTAGACTGGACTATATTGGTCATTGATGATGATATTAATGATAACGGTGATAATGATGGTGGAGTAGAAGAGGATAACAATGATGATAACCCAAATTAAAGCCAAATCAATTATCCATCTCTGGAAGGAGGGAAGGAAGGCAAAGTCATATAAAAGAGCGTAAACCCAAATGAGGTGAAGCCAGAACTCTGTGCCCTAAAACTCTTGTTGTAACTGTGAAGACCTGATAAGAACTCTGAAATGCTAGTAAATGAAGCTCTGGTAACACTACTGATTAGATCAGGATCCAAACTGCTGTGATGTAACTCCTCCTATGAAGCTAAAAAAAACTGCTTCGAGACAGTCTAGACAGGAGAATACCCCAGGCTAAGATGAGATCTGTTCATTTGTCTCCAAGAACATTGATTATCTCAAGTAAGCTACCTTCATTTGTTTCTTTATCTCATTACCTCATTAATGATGCAAAGCCATGCACTAAATAAATCCCTGATGAAGAGTGATGGGATCAACTCTTCTCTTAAACTTCCTCTCCTTAAGGAGAAAAAAAGTTACAGTCAAATATCATGGCACATCTTGCTCTTCAGAGGGAACTATGGATTGTTCTGACTACATGGAAGAATCAATATTGACGGCACATGGTTATTTCACGTCTGATACTACAAATGAAAAAAAAAAGTGAAAAAGTGACCCAGAGAAATTAGATGGAATGGCCTACCCAAGGTCATGCACGTAGAAAGCCCAGAGTCAGTATATAAACTCAGGTTGTCTGGCTTCAGTGTCAATGGTCTTTCCACTTTACTATGTTGCCTAAGTGTTTGTGCACATCTTATCTTACTGGTCAAGAAAAAAGAAATATTCTTTATAGACAATATTTAGGGTAATCTAATCTGTCTCATCATGGAGTTCAATGTTGGCTTCATTCATTTGCTATTAAGACAAGGCTGTCATTCCAAGTAATCCTGCTCCAATACTCTGTGTCAGAATCCAGGTTTTCAGCAACTCTTCCTCCCAAGGCCCAAGCCCTACTCTAACTCTTACATGATCCCCTTGCTGCAAATTCAGCCACTCTAAACATTCTCTCTTTTTTCTCCCCTCATCTTCCAGCAATTTAAATTTTCACTTTTCTAACTGAAAGATTCTTTGAGCTTTTTTCCTTCACCTTTAAGTCGAGTTTAGAACTTTTTTGCTTCTTCTTTTGCTTTTAAGATAATATGTCATCCATATCATCATAGTTAGGAAGTTTCTTGAAGGAGCAAAATCTAGATTCAGAATTGGATCTAAACTGACCAACAATAGATGAGTGAAATTGCCCTAAACTCACCAGCATCTCCGCCAAATCCAGTACCATTTTCTCTACTTCATAATGCATTTTAGCTTTAATTACTTTTCCTCAGCTTCTTTCTCTCTCTTTCCTTCTTTCTTTCTTCTCATTCTTTCTTTCCTTCTTTCTTTTTCTTCTTTTCTTCCTTCCTTTCTTTCTCCTTTTTTCTTTCTTCCCTCTCTCTTCCTTCCTTTCTTTTCCTTCCTTCTTTCCCTCTTTCCTTCCTTCCTTTCCTCCTTCCGTATCAATTTTTTCAGAGATAGATGTTTTGAGTAGCAGAAGGAGCACCATTAGACAGAAACAGAGTATTATTTGTTCATTTGTTTTTTGTCCTCTGGGGTAATCATATGACCATGGCCCACTGAAATGGGGCATTACAGTTTCCATATCCAGATTACTGATGGATTCCAATCTTTGTTGATATCATAAAGGAATAAACCTGGATGTTCAGTTAAGCCAAGGGAATACAATGAGTGTGGATTACTGATCTGCCTCCAAATGGCAAATTTATTATATTATTCTCTCCCTTCTTCCTATCTCAAAACAAGAAGTTTGCCCTTATTGCAGTTGACATTTATTTGAGATACATGAGATTGCTGTTGTACTAGTCCACCACAGCAGCCACCATCAAATATCTCACACAATATATCTTTTTTTATGGTTCCTCCTGCGCCATTGTCTCTGATCTATGCACCTACTTCATGTGACAAAAATCTAATATTAGGCCTGCTACTATCATATCTGTTGAGTTTTCTATTCTCAGACCACTGACATTGTTGAATGGACTCTTGAAATAATAGTTTTCTCATAATTGTCCCAACTATTTCTGGAAGAATCCTCTAAGAAGCTATGTTCTCAACAAACTAATGTAACCCTAGGAAGGTGAAGGACTCTAGTACTTTCTTGGTTCTAGCCTATTGGAAAATTTATCCAATGAGGATGGACTTTTAGGCATAGTTTTGGCTGATTTTCAATCACTCTTCTTCATTCCATTCCCTGAACCAAGTAAGCCATGATTCAAAGTCTTAGCTCTTTTAGGGTAACTCCATAGATTTTGGGGAAATTTACAGATCTCCTTTCCCCCAGATTGATTTGGACAGCTTTTCATAAAGGGATTGAGGTAGAATGATGTGAAAATGTTGGAAAGTGCCTTACTTTCTAACAGCATCAAGGAGGTCAACCTGTCTCTGCATAAATATAGTGACTGAATTTATCCAGAAGAAAGGATATCCCTTGAGATACTTGGCTGCATTCTTAAGTCTCTGGATGAAAATGAGTGAGAGCCCTTACCCAACTCTTATAGGAGGGCTATCCCTCTAAAGGGGTATCCTTCTAAAGGGGTAAATATTTGTGATCCTACCCCTCATGGATATTTCAAGATTAAGAGTAGTTTGGGATCTTTATAGCTATTTTGGTGACTCAGATATAATTTAATCTAATGATGCTAATGTAATAGGATTTAACCTTTAATTTATAAATGGAAATTACTGATTTTTATTCATTCTTTTGTTTTAAGATTATTGAAATTGTTATAGTGACTCTAATTTTAGAAACTTACTAAATGAGCAAATGAGACTTTAAAAAATTTAAAATTTCATAGTTAAGTCAGTACAAAATTTATATGAAGCCAATACAGTAAGACAATATTCAGTAAACTCCAACTTTTGGTGTGCCCAGAGATTGATTCAGGTCTTAATTATAGGAATCCTATAATATTTGAGATGACGAAATTATAGATTTTAAACTTCATCTGATGAAAAGGAAATAAGACATTTAATGGCAGCCTGAAACTAATATCCTCACAAATACTTCTATTTTTAATTGGTTATTTTAAGTGAGTCATTGAGGTACAATGGAAGAGCTGGTTTCTAATTCCGTCTCTGTCATTTTCTACCTGTGGATATGTAAGACATTTCATTCCATTGCTTGGGGTGACCTGCCTGCTTTCCAGCCTCCCTTGAAAAGAAGAGAAATAACATTACATCCCACCATGTCTCCTGCCTCGTCTCCAGTCATACAAGGGAAAAAGAGGAACACCATTTTATGTAGCACTAAACTTCTGCCTTCTATTGAAGAAGGTCATTCTATCAAGTCTCAAGCCTGGCCTCCTACCTTGTTGGACAGGTATTAACACCATTTCTTTAGCTCCTCGAATTTGTCCCCCAGCCTGAACTGCCTGAAGTCCAGAAAGAAGATTCTTTCTACCCTGAGACTAAATACCTGTGGACATTGAAAACCTATCTGAAGTCATTCTTCGGTGAATAACAAACTTCCTCCTGGTAATATCCTCCTCATTACAGTTATTCTGAACTTCCAGCTGTCATCATATAACCTATTGTTATAATAAAAAGTGCTGTTATGAGTAATTTGCATATATGGAGCCTTTCTTTCATCAATGACCTTCCTTATTATATGCCTAGCAGTATGGGAGTATTGGGAGTTTTAGCCATTTTCTTAAGATAATTCCTTTTTTCCCCCAGAACTTTTAGACTAATTCATAGCTTCACTAAGTCTCCCTATCTAGCACTGACTGCATTCATTCATTCACCCTGACTGTCAAGATATAGGAATTGGAATATTACTTGTACCCCATTACCACTACCAGATTCTCCCTCTATCACTCTCACTAGATAACCCTTTCTCCTTAGAGTTTCACTCAATCCATAGACCAATCAAAATTCTGGTACCTGTTATCCACTGACATCCAAGACACATCCTTCTTCTCTTGATGAGTTCAGAGTCTTTCTCTTGTCCTTAACTAGTGACTTCATATTAGAACACTTCAACAAGCATAGTGACATTCTCTTAAACACCTAAACCATCCAGTTTTTAAACTTATTACTTTCCTCTGAACTATTTCTCTGCTGTACCTCAGCCACACATAATTATGGTCATGCCTCTGATCTTGCCATCATCCACAAATGCACAACTGACATGTTTGTGAATGTTGAAATTCTCTTATTTGACCAAATCCTACTCTCCTTCCACCTTTCCTTTCTCCCTTAAAACACCTAACCCTTTTTTGTCTGCACTATGACCTCTAATCCCTCAACCTCTCGTTTTTCTTCCACTACACCTCTACACCAGATACATTCTCCTCCCTGATTCATCTTTACCTCTGAGTAAACCAGCTCAATTTTACTCTATCCACTTCTCTTTTGTCCCTTAGCACCACAATCCTATCACTGTTTTTGTCTGCTATGCCTCAGCCATGGATTATGCCCACCATCCACTGCCTTTAGTCCTACACACAAGCTTCTGAATAAAGCTGAAGGAAACTATGAAGCCATATTGATGGTATGCACTACAAATTTATGTTACATAACTTCAATCAAACCCACACTGCTACAAAGTAATCCTTTTATCCCTCCCTTACTAACTCTGTCCCAGTCACCATATCAGTTCTTCCAAACCTTTTCTTTTTTATATGTTTATTTATTTTCAGTTTTTAACATTCACTTCCACAAGATTCTGAGTTCCAAATTTTCTCCCCATCCCTCCCCTCCCCCCGCTGAGGACAGCATGCATTTTGATTACCCTTTCCTCCAATCTGCCCTCCCTTCTATTATCTCTAACCCCTTCTTTTATCCCCTTCCCTTCTATTTTACTATAGGACAAGATAGATTTCTAAACCCCATTGCCTATATATCTTATTTCCCCGTTGCATGTAATCAATTTTTAACATTCATTTTTAAAGCCTCGAGTTCCACATTCTCTCCCTTCCTCCCTCCCTACCCACCTCATTGAGAAAGCAAGCAACTCAATATAGTTATACATGTATAGTCATGTAAAACACTTCTATAACAGTCATGTTGTGAAAGACTAACTATATTACCCTCTGCCCTGTCCCACCCTCCATTTATTCTGTTCTCTCCTTTGACCTCTCCCTCCACAAAAGCGTTTGCTTCTGATTCCCCCCTGCTTTCTTGTGTGGTAAGATATGTTTCCATACCCAACCAAGTGTGTGTTATTGCCTCCTTAAGCCAAATCTGATGAGAGTAAGGCTCACTTCTTCCCTCTCACCTCCCTTCTCTTCCCCTCCATTGTAAAAGCTCTTCCTTGCCTCTTTCATATGAGATGATTTACTACATTCTATGTCTCCCTTTCTTTTTTTCCCAGTACATTCCTCTCAACACTTAATTTTATTTTTTAGTTATCATCCCTTCATATTCTGCTCACACTGCATCCTCTATCTACATATATACACACATATATGCATATATGTACACACATATATGAATACATGCATACACATACATGTATGTGTGTATATATGTATGCATGTGTGTATGCATACATATATTTCCTCTAACTACTTTAACACTGAGAAAGGTCTTTTGAGTTGCAAGTATCATCTTTCCATGTAGGAATGTAAACAGTACAACTTTAGTAAGTCTCTTATGGCTTCTCTTTTTTGTGTACTTTTTCATGTTTCTCTTGATGCTTGTATTTGAAAGTCAAATTGTCTATTCAACTCTGGACTTTTCAGCAACAATGCTTTGAAGTCCTCTATTTTTCATTGAAATTCCATTTCTTCCACTGAAATATTATAATCAAGTTTCCTGAATAGGTGATTCTTGGTTTTAATCCTGTCTCCTTTGACCTCTAGAATATCATTTTCCAATTCCTCTGATCCCTTAGTCTAGAAGCTGCTAAATCTTGTGTTATCCTGATTGTGTTTCCACAATACTCTAATTGTTTCTTTTGGGCCACTTGTAATATTTTCTCCTTGACCTGGAAACTCTGGAATTTGGCTACAATGCTCCTAGGAGTTTTCATTTTGCGCTCTTTCAGGAGGTGATCAATAGATTCTTTCCATTTCTATTTTACCCTCAGGTTCTAGAATATCAGGACAGTTTTCCTTGACAATTTCTTGAAAGATGATGTCTAAGCTCTTTTTGATCATGGTTTTCAGGTAGCTCAATATGTTTTAAATTATCTCTCCTGGATCTATTTTCCAAATCAGTTGCTTTTCCAATGAGATATTTCACATTGTCTTCTATTTTTTCCATTCTTTGGTTTTGTTTTATAATTTCTTGATATCTCATAAAGTCATTAGCTTCCATTTGCTCCATTCTAATTTTTAAGGAATTATCTTCTACAGTGAGCTTTTGGACCTCTTTTTTTTCCATTTTCCCAATTCTGTTTTTTAAAGCATTCTTCTCATTGGCTTTTTGGACCTCTTTTGCCATTTGGGTTAGTCTATTTTTAAAATTGTTATTTTCTTCTGTATTTTAGGGAGTCTTTTTTAGCAAGCTGTTTGTCATGATTTTCTTGCATCACTCTCATTTCTCTTCCCAATTTTTCCTCCACCTCTCTTAGTTGATTTTCAAAATACTTTTTGAGCTCTCCCATCACCTGAAACCATTTCATATTTTTCTTGGATGCTTTGGATGTAGGAGCCTTGACCTTGTCTTCTTCCTCTGGCTTCATGTCTTGATCTTCCTTGTCACTAAGTGTGAAAGAAAACATCTTTTCACCAAGAAAGTAACCTTCTATAGTCTTATTCTTTTTCCTCTGTTGGCTCATTTCCCCAGCCAATTATTTGACTTTTGAGCTCTTTGTTAAATGGAGAGTGTATTGACCCAAGTTTCAGGGGTTTTGTGCAGCTGTTTTCAGAAATATCTCTAGAGACCTGGAAATTCTCAGTTCCTCCAAAAGTTCCTCCCTCAAAAGAGGGGAGTTTACTCCTCTCCTGGCCTTCACTCTTGTCCATGAGCAAGTGCAATCATTCTTTTCTGCCCTGGAACTTCAAGGAAGGTTCCCTCTCCACAGCCACCACCAGCTCCACCAAGCCAGTGCTCCTTCTCAGCCCAGGACCACCACCCAGGACTGTGACCCAGATCAGCTGCTCAGTTCTCCCATAATCTGTAGGGTGGGAGCTCTCAAAACAGCTGCTGCAGTGGCGACCACCACCCTGGGGCTGGGCCTGAGGCTGTGGCCAGATCACACTCCTCTCTCATGCAGGTGAGAGAGCTTTCCCACTGACCTTTGAAGCTGTCTTTGGTATTTATGGGTTAAGAAGTCTGGAAACTACCACAGCTGCCAGTGATTCAGTGCCCTAAGGCCTTCTCCAGTCCCATCTGTGCCAGCACAGCCCAAGCTGTGATGTGCTGTGCTCTGAACACAGTGTGATAGACCCTTCCTATTGGCCTTCCAGATTGTCTTAGGCTGGAAATCTGTTTCACTTTGTCATTTTGTGGCTTCTGCTGCTCTAGAATTTGTTTAGTCATTTTTACAGGTATTTTGAGGGGCTTGGAGACAGCTCGATCAGGTCCCTGCTTCTATTCTGCCATCTTGGCTCTTCCCCTGCTTCCAAACATTTTCATTCTGCCTTGTACCACCTCTCCATGGCTGCCCCTGACCCTACTCTCTCAGCTGTGAGCCTTGTATCATATTTTGCTGAAAAAAGATGCCATTTTCTGAGACCTCCTCTTGTCCCTCCTTCCTCATCAGATATCACCTAGATTTCTTCTGTCACTGTCTCCTTCTTCATCTCTGGCTCACATAATGAAATGGTACTTCTCCTTGTCAAAACTAGTCCATCTACACACAGGAGTGTAGATTCCATCCTGTCTTCTCCATCAGACTGCATTCCCTGTACTTCCCCTCTTTGTCCTCTCGCTTATCTTCAGTCTCTGCCTGTCTATTGATTCTCTACTGTTTAGAAGTATGCCCAGATCTTTTCCACCCATGAGGAACCCTCACTTGATCTATCTCTGCTAGCTATCATCTCATATCTCTTTTCCCCTTTGAAGCTCAACTCCTTGACTCTCTTCAATCTCGTCTCTGACTTCATCATTCAGCTGAAAATGATGTATCCAAAGTTATTAAAAAATCTCTTCATTGTCAAAACTTAATTGTCTTTTCTCAATCCTCACTCTTTCTGACTTCTCACAAGGTTTTGACACTGCCGAGCCCCTTTCTTTTTGACACTCTTTTCCCTTCTCCTCTTACGTATCTGTCTACCCGGTAGTCTTCTTCGCTTGCCATACCTGGTCACTATGTGTTCCGCTGACTCTACCTTGGCTCTTCTCCCCCTATTCTACTATACTCAGAGATCTCATCAGCTCCCAGGAATTCAAATAACATTTCTTACGAAAATCTGTTAAATCTACTTGTCTATCCCTAATTGTTCTGCTGACCTCCAATATTATGTCTCCAACAGCCTACCAGACATTTATAAATGGATCCCCATAAATATCTAAATTCAACTTCTCCAAAACTTAACTCATTATCTCCCCCCCCCCAAAAAAAATCTCCCTTCTTCCTAACTTCCATATCACTATTGAGGGCATCATGATTCTCCCAGACCTCTCAGGTTTGCAACCTCGGTGAGAGATTGTGAAGCCTTCCTTGATGCCTCACTCTCATCCCTCATTATCAATCTGTCACCAAGGCCTGTTTATTTTATTTTCATAACATGTGTTGCATAGGGACCTTCTCTCCTCCAACACTGCTGCCACCATTTTTGTTATTTAAGCCAAGCCCAGCCATGAGCATTGAATATCTCTTCAAATATTTGTCATTCTTTATTTCTTTAAAGTATACTTTGTAATTGAATCTACATATGTCTTGGTAGGTTGACTTCCACATCTGTGTATTTTATACTTATTTTGAATGGGACTCAACTTTCTATTATTTGCATTGTATTTCATTATTGCTGAATAGAAGTACTATTGATTGTTGTGGGTTGATTTTGCATCCTACTTTACTAAAGCTATTAGTTTCCTTGATGATTCTTTAGAATTTTTAAGAGCAGACTATGATGACATCCAGCAAATTGAGCTAATTCTGATGCCTCTTCGCCTATCATTTTGCCTTTATATCTTTAATTTCTTTCTCTTGCCTTTCTGTTACTGCTAATATAGCTAGATATGATCCAAATAAAAGTAGAAAAAGGGAGCTCCCTTCTCTTATTCCCCTATTTATTGGAAAAGACTCTGTTTTGTCCCTACTGAATATTCTTCTAGCTTTGGTTTTAGGTAGATATATTTTGTCATATATTTTTTAAAAGGTTCTATTGTGCATATTTGTTACAGAAGTTTTGGCATGTTTTTACAAAGGTATAACAAGTGTTACACATTATCAAAATCTCTTTTGTTTCTGATAAAATAATACAGTTCTAAATAATTTTTAAATTTATAATTATGATAAATGTTTTCCCAGTTCTGTACCATCCTAGCATCCATGTAATTTGATCACAATGAATATTTTCGATTCATTGCAGTTAATTTTGCTTAAAAGTTCTATTAAATTTTTGTACAATATTGATTAATAATATCAGTCTATAGTTATTTTGTTTGTTTATGATTTAACCTTCTGGACAGCTTGGGTGAGGTGGCAGACAGAAGCAAAATTTTGGGGAAATGAACAGGATGAAAGAAGAGAGAGCGGGCTAAGCAGGGGAGAAATAGGATGGAGGAAAATGCAACTAGTAATAATAACAATGAAAAAATTTTTACAAACAAGTTTCTATAATAAAAGCTTCATTTCTCAAATATATAGAAAATTGAGTCAAACTTATAAGAATACAAGACATTCCCCATTGATAAATGGTCAAAAGATATGGATAGACAGTTTTAGCCAAAGTAATCAAAGCTATCTATATTGATATAAAAATGTTCTAAATTACTATTAATTAGAGAATGCAAATTAAAACAATTTGGTTGTACAACCCCTAACCTGTCAGATTGGTTAATATGACAGAAAAGGAAAATGACAAATGTTGGTGAATTGAGATACTAATGCACCATTGGTGGAGTTGTGAACTGATCCAACCATTGTGTAGAGCAATGACTAAAGCACTATAAAACCATGCATACCCTTTGATCACTAATAGATCTATAATCCCAAAATATTTTTAAAAAGAAAAAGGACCTATATGTATGATATTACGGCAGCTCTTTTAGTGGTGGTAAAGAATTGGAAATTGAGAAGATAGCCAACAATTGGGGAATGGCTGATCAAGATATGATATATGGTTGTGATTTAATGCTATCATGTTATCATATCAAATGGGGAGCAGGATGCTCTCGGAAAAACCTGGAAAGACTTAAATGAACCAATGCAAAGTGAAGTGAGAAGATCCAGGAGTGTGGTAACAGCAATACTGTACAATGATCAGCTGTGAATGACTTAGTTATTTTCAACAATCTGTGATAAAAATGCTATCCATCTCTAGAGAAAGAACTGATGGATTCTGAATGCAAATTTAAGCATATTTTTCAAACTTTCTGTCTTTTTCTTTCTTTCTTTTTTGTTCTGTGTTTTCTTTCATAACATGACTTCACATATATCACCTATTTCAAATTACTTGCCATGTTAGGGAGAGAGGGAAAGAATTCGTATTTCAAAATTTTTAAAAACAATGTTAAAATTATTTTTACATGTAATTGGGGAAAATATTAAATATATGATAAAAAATAAAAATAAGCTATCCTTCCTCAGTTTTGATATTAGGATGATGTCTCATAGAAGGTTTTTTGTTAGATTTTTTTTTCCTTCTCAATATTTATGGTTAATTTATATATCACAAATATAAATTGTTCTTTAAAAGTTTGATATTTCACTATAAATACAATGGATATGAAATCTCTATTTTGTGCTTTGTTAATTTGAGTATTTTATATAATTATAAATAATCTACTTTAATATTTTGTTATGTGCTATCTATATCCAGGGAAAGAACTATGGAGTCTGACTTCAGATCAAAGGATACTATTTGGTCACTTGCTCTTTTTTGCTTTGTTTTGTTTTGTTTCTTCTTTCTCGTGGTTTACTCCATCGATTATAATTCTTCTTTACAATATGACTAATGTGAAATTATGTTTAATGTGAATGTATATGCAGAACCTATATCAGATTGCATGCCATCTTGAGAAGTGGGGATGGGAGAGAGGGGTAGAAAATTTAAAACTCAAAAGCTTGTGGAACTGCATGTGGTAAACTAAAAATAAATACACAAATTTTAAACAATAAAACAATCTGTTATGGTTGTTATATAAATATATAATAGATTCCAATTTTTTATCTTTTGTTGTATAATTTCACTTCGTTTTTTTTTTTATTAACTTGCTTTTTTCTTTTCAGTTATGTTTATTGGGATGCTAATCTGTTAAAAAAAAGTATCATTTATCAATTCTACATATTTTTTCAATTTGTCTATTTCTCTTCAATTTTCAAATTTTCCTCTTTTTTCAGCTCATCAGTTATCAGTTCTACACAGATGATTCTTAAATAGGAATATCTAGTTCTAACCTCATGAACTCTATTACCTATCTCCAGCTCCTAATACTGTATATCTCCACTTGGCTATTTCAATTATTATCTAAAACTTAAAATGTCCGGAAGACATTATTTTCCCTTACTAAACCTAAACTGCTTCTAAACCCTACTATTTCTTTTTAGGGCACCCCCATGATACTAGACCCCTAAGTTTGTGAACTCAGAGTCATCCTTGACTCTATTTTGTCTTGTTCTTTTCATCCAATCAGTTGTCTAATCTTATTGATTTGACCTCTACAATGTCTTTTATATTTGAATGCTTCTATCTACTTACACAGATAGTACTCTGGCACAGGTTCTATTCACCTTTTCCGCAACTTCTTTTAAACTACCTGCTTTTTCTTCCTTCCTTCTCTCTCCTTCCATGTGTTCCATTCTCCCTACAGTTTTATCATTAAAATTCCCAAGAAATAGTTCTGACCATGTTACTCCCCTGCTCAGAAATCATTATTATGTCACTATTGTCTTTTGATTAAAACAACAACAAACTCCTCATCCATGCCTTTAAAGTGCTTTATAGTCTGTTATCTTTCCACATATCCCAACTAATTTCATATTATTCTCTTTTATGAGATCTATTGTCCTGTCAATTTGGCCTACTAGCTATTTATCAAATGATATAATGTTCCATCTCCTGTATCCCTCAAATTCAATTCTTCCTAAAATTCAAGAATGTGGGTAGGCAGGGAAAAGATAATGATATTTTTAATTTGGACCAGTGTTGCAAACTGGAAAATTTTGGATCCTTAGAGCTCTGAAAAATTGTTGGACGGACATCCTCTATTCTGGAGACTGACTAGTTTTAGCCAAACCACCAGAGATAAAAGTGAAAGCCTTAGGGCACGCCTATCAGAAACTAGAGTAAGACCTTTAATGGACAGACCTGAGCTACACCATTCCCCTTCCTCCAACAACTAAGACGCTCAACTCAAACATTAGAGGTAAGCTTGAGAGCACTGCTTACTTAAGAATGGTTTTGTTACTGTTGCTAAAAGCTTGAGGCTGGGGCAAAGAATTTGGATAGAGATAAAAACTTATCTAAGTCAAGAATCTGAAAAGATTAGAGAAACCACTCCTTAAAGAAAAATTAAGTGATTGAATAAGTAGATAGATGGGAAAATATTTATTGAGCTTTTGGTTTGTGCCAAGTCCTCTGCTAAATACTGTCAGTCCCTGCCCTCAAGGATCTTTCATCCTAATAAGGGGAAACAATATAACTTGGGAGTATTGTTTGAACATAACACTTTAGGGTGGAAAGTAACAGTAGTGAATGGAGTCATAGGGGACTGGACTGACACATTCTATCCATAAACAGTTATTTCGATCATGATTCTAGAAGTAAAAAGAGGGAAAGAGACTAGAGGTATAAACAGTAATTGAAGCTTCTGAAAGGTTGGCAGCTGGCAAGTCTGTGGAAGATGGAGTCAAGAAGTATTTTTGTTGATTCAATATTGAGTGTGTTAATAGCTGTTGTTTCTTTTTAATATATTTTATTTATTTCATTGAATGTTTCCAAATTATGTGCAAAAAATTAGCAGTCTTTTTTAAAATTTTGTGTTCCAAATTCATTCTCTCCCTCCCTCTTGCCCCTCCCTACATATGAAGTCATGAAAAACATATTTCCATATTATTCCTGTTACAAACACAAACAAAAGCAAGAAAAATAGAGAAAAATTTAAAAGTATGCTTCAATCTGCACTCAGAGTTCATCAGTTTTCTCTGTGGAGGTGGATAAAATTTTTCATCACTGGTCCTTCAGAATTATCTTTTTTTTCCTGTCATTGCTCTTCTGTGCCCAAGGATGGATATGTCTGGTTGAGATAATGTGTCTGGTAGGTCTCAACAGAGAAGACATGTTCATTAGAAATTACATGAAAATGATGTGCTTGGGAGAAAATATGAGAGCAGACACAGCAGGAATAATATTTTAACATCATCAGAAGGTGATGACCTTTCAACATTAGAGGTATGAGGTAATCATTTTCATGTGTGCCTGGCTAAATATGTTTACTATGTATGTGCCTTTCCATGAATGTGCCCTGGCCGTATATGTTTTTATGTGTGTGCTTCTTCACATATGACCCCTATTCATCTCTACTCTTGAGGAGAGATTCAGGAGAGAGTGTGCTCCAGGGTTGCAGAGGTAATATTTTATCATTCCTTACTCCTGTATTTAACTAAGTGACTTTATTTTGCACTAATCCTATCATCTGGCTGACTAATAAAGGCAATTGCATAGAGAGGGGCTGGTAAATGATGATTTTGAGTAGATACCAACCAACAGTGCTCCTTGAACCTGAAGAATCCACTTAACAAGTTGGATGGAATGACCTCCCCCAACCAGGTGCTATATTAGTTTTCTCTCCCTCCTTAATTTGTCTTGTATTTGCTTATCTGTGAACATGTTTTATCCCCTCAAAGAATGTAAGATCAAGTTCTATTAAGGTCAGGAATTATTTTGTTTGTCTTTGCATTCCCAAAACTAGTTTGATGCCTTGTGTATTAAATATTAACTAACGTTTCCTGAATTGAATTTAAACTTTGCGGCTTGACCCAACTCTGATCAGCATCCCAAATCATAAAGTAACATAAGTACAAATAATGATATGAGTCTATCAATGGGAATACTCCTTGGTAAATCAAATTTCTCAAGAAGAATAAATTGGCCACACTCTCTAGTGTATTTTCATACACTGAGTGTGTATGTACTTCTATACAAAGACCCCTACACATCAGAAAGCTGACAGCTAAGAAAATAAACTATTACTATTCCTAAGGTATTACACAGTGTTTAAATCAAGAATGGTTTCCCTATTTCCTAAATCCTTCACTCCAGTCAAATATCTCTACTTTTCTCTATCTCTGTATTCTAGCTTGAGTATGACATTGGTTCAAAATATCAAGGTTGACTTTTGCTACTAGTAAGTTAGTCAATAAACATTTATTAAGTACTCTCTGTGGTCCAGACACTATGCTAAGTGCTTGGAATTCAAAAAATAAAAAAGAAAGATCATCCCCACTCTCAAAGAGCTTATAGGCTAATGGGGAAGATAATACCCCCCCCCAAGTTGAAAAGATGGGGGAAGTACCTGCTGTAAGGGTGTAATGTGAAGTTCAGAGGAGTGAAGCCAGGTAGAAAATGAAGAGATGACCCACATTAAAGAGAAGTTCCGAGAACAGCTCATGACCTCTACCCTCGCAAATCAAATGGAAAGGCTCCAGGACAGAACTACTTATTGATATTTCTTTACTAGATTTTGACTTTGAGTGTCCTAAACTCTTTGACTGGGTTTTCTGACCCTTTGAAAGCACTGGATTTTTAGTTAGGATCCTAGCTCTGCTTCTTGATGTGTTTGTGAAGTACAGCAAGCCATTTTAACTCTCTTTGGCTTCAGGTTCTTTGCACATAAAACACAAGGTTGGACTAGACAACTGCCAAAGTCCATTCTAATTCTAAATCTGCAATCCAATGGGCCCAGAGAGCTAAGTGACTTGCTTGGGATTGGAATGTGCGTTCTCAAGCTCCAAATCCAATGTTTTTTTTTTCACTGTTCCACTCAGAAACTAACTTCATTCCTTGCCTGGAAAAATCATTCCTGCCTCTTCCTGCTGATTTTCCCAGATTTGATCCTTTTGATGCCTGGTCCTAGGCTAAAATGGTATCTAATTCTATTTTGTAATAAGCGTAGAAAATTAGTACAGAATCTCTAAGATCTGCATAAAAGTTTTATCAATTAGAAGTCAGTAAAGCTGTTTGTCATTATCTATATATATGATATATATGTCTGTGTGTGCATGTGTATATGTATATATGTATGCACATACATGTGTGTACATATGTTTATGTGTGCATATACATGTTTGCACATATATATATATAGATACATAAGCATATGCATATATATCTATACATGCATGTATCCAGGCATATCAATCAATAAACATTTATAAAACACTTACTACATGCCAGGCACTGTGCTAAGTGCTGGGAATACAAAAAGGGACAAAAGATGATCTTTCTTCTCAAGGAGTTCACAATCTAGTGTCAATCTATTATATATGTACTGCATACATGTGTACATATAGATATATCTGCATGTAACCATATATGTGTCTACATATATACGAATGTGTGTATGTTTTCAAGTGCATGTGCATACATGTCTCTAAATGTCTATATTGTATATGTATGCACACACAGAGATTAGTATGTGTATATATGTGTATTTGTGCTTACATAGAATGAGTATATCTACTTCTAGATTGATAGATTGATAGACAGTGTCTCTGCATTATAAGCCTTTAATCTCTGTATTATAAGGTGAGTAAAATGTTTTATCATAAGTTCTCTGAAATCATAAGTGATCATCGTGTTGATCAGAGTTCCTAAGTCACAGTATTGTTGTTACTGTATAAATTATTTTCATGGTTATACTCACTCTACTTTGCATCAATTCATCCAACTTTTCTCAGGGTTCTCTGAAACCATCACCTTAATCATTTCTTATAAAACAACAGTATTTCATTATATACCACAATTTGTTCAGTCATTCCTCAATTGATGAGCACTCAGTTTCTAGTTCTTTACCACCACAAAAGAGCTGCTATTAATATTTGTTTATGTCTTTATACTTTGCTTTCCTTAGAAACAATCTCACCATTAATCTACCCTTCCTCTTATTTTCCCCTCTTTCTTCTCCACTTTTTCTTGTTTCACTGTTGTGTGGGTGTGCATGTGGATGTGTACCCTACCCTTCTTTAACCAGTTAGCTGAGAATATGGTTCTAGTGTTTTCCACTTCCTTTATCCCTTCTTCCTCATTTATATAGATGTTGTACTTACATGTTCTTATTATGTGAGATAGTTTTCCCCAACTTTCCTCTGCCTACCCTTCCCCCTGTGATGTTTTCTCTTCCTTTCCCATTATTCTTTTGAGATCATCAGAACATAACAGATCTTTTCTAATGGTCTCTGTCTAAATAATTTCTGCAATCCCTGGTGACGATAAGACTAGGGAACATACGTCTCATGATATTAGAATCTAAAAAAATAACTTTGTTTAACGTCTTACGATTGTTCACTTACATTTACCTACTTTATGTTTCTCTTGACTTGCACATTAAAGTTGCTATGAAATTTTGGTCTTTTTTATCAAGAATGCTTGTAAGTCCTCTATTATTTTATAAGTCTAACTTTTCCCCATGTGATTACATTCTTAGTCATAAGTCAGTATATTTTGCCTTCGGTAATAGCATATTCCAGGTTCTATCCCCCTTCCATATTGGTGGCTACTAAATCTTGTATCATCCTGACTGTGACTCTTTAGCTTTTAAATCCTTTCTTTTTGGCTATCTGCAATATTTTTCTTTGACTTGGACGCTCTAAATTTGGGCTATGATATTCCTAAGAATTTTTATCCGGGAACTTTTTTTCAGGACATAAACAATGGATTCTTCCTATTCCTCTCTGCTCTGTTGTTCTAAGCAAGTTTTTTTATGATTCCTGGGTCATGGCTTTTAGGTAGTTGTAGTAGGAAGGCCGAATTTATGATCTCAAATAGAATCATGTATATGTTTGAATGGTCTGAAATCGCAAGGTATGAGAGATTCTCTAAGGAGAAAACAACAAGAAATTTATTTAGGCCCCACCGCAGCAAAAACTTGAACCAGCCTCCCCATTCCAACATCTTGACAAAAAGACTCCAGGCCCAGAAAGCCCATTTCACAAGGGCAACTAGGAGGCCAAAGAAAAGCAAGAGA
>CM053622.1:405084043-405105776 GCA_028646595.1 Phalanger gymnotis
AAAATCAAATGCCAAGCTCTCCCCAGTTATATCCAGTTTTTGGAGCCCTGAAGGCTTTGACCTCACCCAGGCTGGGTCTGGGGAAGTTCTCCATCCCCAGGATCACATCATATACAAGTCAATGACTCCTACTTGTCTCAGTGCTGAGAAATGCTCCAAGACAAAAAGATCCCACTTTATCTGTCCCAGAATCATTAAAGGCACTTAAGAGAAGAAAAGCAAAATGTCCCACCTTAATTAATATTGCAGAATAATGTTAATGTTACACCTAATAGGGGTTTGGGCCTGGGGCTTAGCACTTAGCAAGATTCAATGACAAAAGCCAAACTCTTCAAGGGCACTTGTTGAACTAAATGCTAAGGAGACAATTTTTTGCCTTATGACACGTGTGTGTGTGTGTGTGTGTGTGTGTGTGTATACATATATAGATATAGATATAGATATAAATATAGATATAGATATATAGATATATAAGGAGAAAGGCTACTTACAACTAAAATGGACAATATAAACAATAAATATTTATAAAGCACCTTCAATATGTACATAGTTGTATGAGGTGCCATTGTTGTTCCTCCTTCATTTTTGAAGAAGACCAATGGCATCACAGGATGATGCCTTGACTCATGGATGAATTGGATTTAAGTGATGCAGAATTGTGCAAAGTCCTCAGGCTCACTCTTTCTTCCAGTCATAGAAGTCCAATGATGAGTCAAAAGTCCAGATGACTAGTGATGGCCCAGGATGCAGTGGATGGCCTGGCATCTTTGATGTCTGACCAAGCTCTAAGAACTCCATGGCACCTGGGTCAGTTGCCTTCATGTATGTTGGAACAAATTATTCTCATCCACACATTCTGACAGGGAAAGTCTTCACACTCTTGGGGTAGACATCCTTCTAACCCATAGACAAAGCTAAGGCCATTTGTTACCTTCGACCTGGTTTAGCCAGGTCTCTGCTGTGACAGTTTCACTAGAGTCTGGTCACTGTGCTTGTTACACCTTCTTGGAGCCACAGATGAGAATTAGGTGACAGGTGAAAACCAAAGGTTCTATGGGCATTACAAAGGAAGCCTAGAACACAGCTTCTGCTCTCAAAGAGCTGGCAATATAGGTATGGAACCTTGGTTAAGTGTGGCACAAAGAGAATTTATAAGTGCTATGAAAATTCAAAATAAGGGAAAGATTAGTCTAGGATATAGTTTATTACCAAAAATGCTGAATTTGTTTTGTTGTTCTAGTTACTTTGAAACACCCTCTAAAATGACAAAAAGGCTTCAGAAAAGTGGTGAATTACATTTGGAGAAAAAACAATAAAGTTATGAATCAATTCATTTAGCTGCAATGACCAGTCTTTGTGTGCTGATTTTCTTTGATATATCATTTTAATGTCACTAATTGTCTCTAACACCAACAGGGAATGACAAAATAAAAGAATTTGAGAGTTGGAAGAGACTTCAGTCCACTATAGCATACCTGGCAAGTGGTCACCCAGCTTCTTTTTGAAGAAAAAATGCCATACCTATTCAGATAATGTATTTTATTTTTAGGCAGTTCTGTTAGGAATGCAGCTAGGTGATGCAGTAGATAGAGTGCTAGGCCTGGGGTCATGAAGTCTCATCTTCCTGAGTTCAAATATGGCCTCAGACACTTACTAGCTGTGTGACCCTGGGCATGTCACCTAACCCTATTTCCCTCAATTCCCTCATCTATAAAGTGATCTAGAAAAGAAAATGGCAAACTACTCCAATATCTTTGCCAAGAACACCTCAAATGGGGTCCTTAAGAATTAGACACAGCTGAAAAATGACTGACTGAACCGTTATCACATTTTGGGGTTTTTTCCTCCACCTTAACATCTCTTTTCAATTTCCATCTTTTTCTCCTGGTTTACTGCTCCATATGATGTTTCCTCAGACACTTGGAGAGACTTAGCATGCCCTCACTAAGTGTCCTCTACTTCAGGCTAAATATCCATAATTCTTTCAACTAGTCCTCATATGATACACAATCAAGACTCCTCACTATCCTTGTTTGTCTTCTTCTGGTCATTTCAGTTTGTCAAAGTCCGCCTTAAATTTGGTGTCCAGGACTGAACACAATACCCCAGACGGAGTCTGAAAAAGGCAAAACAGAAAAGGACTATGGCCTTATTCCTTGAAGCAATGTCTCTGTTAATGTAGCCATTAATATTAATGACTATGTTAATGGTTAATGGCTATTTTTGGCTGCCACATCATACTTCTGACTCATATGGAGTTAGTAATACACTAAAACATTCACATCTTGGTTTTTGTTTGTATTTTTCAGACAAACTGTCTTCTCACCATAAATATTTTGTGCTTGGGAAACTGACTTTTTGTACCAAAATTGTAAAACTTCACATTTATTTCTATTGAATTTCATCATATTAAATTCAATCCAACATTCTGGACTGTCAAGATTTTATTGGATCCTGTCATGCAGTGTGTTAACTATCCAGCTCTGTAATGTTTATTAAATCTGATGAGTATGCTACTTATATCTTTGTCCAGATCATTGATAAAAATAATAAACAGAATAAAGTGAAGCACAGATCACTAGGATACACCATTAAATACTTGATGCACCATTTATATTGAACTATTACCAACTACTATTTGAATCCAGCCATCCAACCAGTTGTACAAACCATCTAATTATATTATTGTCTAGCACATATATTTTTCATCTCAACAAGAATAGCATGAGATAATTTATCAAAAGTTTGCTAAAATCCAGGAAACTGTATCTATAGCCTTCTTCTCATATGCTACTTTAATAAAAGGAAAAGGATTGGAGCTATAATTCCATTGATATTGGGAACTCCCACAAGAGGCAACTCCCTCTATCAACACCTATTTGCACCTTTTCTGCACAGAAAGGTCAAGTGACTACTTGCCCCAGGGTCACAGAATCAGTATGTATTGGAGGTGGCAATTGGTTGCAGGTCTACCCAGCTTTAAGGACAATTATCTATGTAGTGAGCAATGTTGCCTATCTTAGTTTAATGATCCTCTCAAGAAAGGAAATGAAATTGTTCTGGGGAGACCTATTCTCGATGACGTGAACCTGAAGCTTTGTAATCTTTTTTTTTTTTTTCTCATTCAGATATCTTTGATGATGCATTATAGAATTTTCCCAGGAATCAGAGTTTGTATACTCTGTTCTCTTCATTTCTTTGAAAAGCAGGACAATATTTGCCTTTCTATAATCTTGTAGCAATTCTCCCATTTTCCATGGTCTTTTAAATCGAGCTAAAATATCAAATTAATCATATTTGCTATTTTTTTCAGTACCCAGAATGTAATTGACCTCAATTACATGACTTGAATTCATAAAAAGCAGCTAGGTATTCTCATAATTTCCTTATTTTTTTAGATAACAACACTCAGGCATTTTTATTCTTTCAGTCAGCTGAGAAATAAGGAATTCTGTCAAAACTTTGTTACTGTTGTTGTAATTGTCATTCACTTTAATACACATAATCTAAAAAATACTGAAGGAACTATTTTTTCCCATTTATGTAGCCCATTTGACTGAATTAACCAAATTAACTAATTATTTTGGTATTGTGTAAAGTTGATCAGTTGGGTGAAGTAAATCTTTATTTTTTCTTGTTAGTTTACTAAATTCAATCAAACCAGTTTTTTATGCATAAAGAAAAATACTTTTTGCAGTATTTCCTTGGCCTTTTTGCCCCAGATTAGATTAAATATTTCCAAAATCATTTGCTTGTTTCTTTCAGAACCAAATTTTAAATGTAATCCAATAAATCAATTAAACGTAATCCAATTTACTTGCTAAAAGGGATATCTATTGTTGAGTTATTTTTATTTTGTAATTAGTTCAATGAACTAACAATTAAAATAGGTTAGAGTAGATTAGAGCAAATATCTCGAAAGGGAGGAAAGGTAATTATTCTTATTAAACAAATTAAATGAAATTTACTGAAAATTTACTTGAAAGGAATGATATTTGAACAATGATCATTTACACTGTATCTTATTTCAGCGTATTGTAACAGTTGAGAAACAAAAAAATGAAAAAGATAATATTTTTTGGATTTCATCTCTTTTGTACATTTTTGACCACATCCCTTGGTTTTAGAATAAGTTTCATTCCTAATTCCTGTGTAAAGATACTAAGGCTTGTCTAATCAGTTGAAACTTTAAAGGTGTTCTCTGAAAACTTTGGAACAATTGTAAAATGGTCTGTGCCTAGTAAAGTAACTGACCTGGTTTTGATTAACAGAACATAATTAGACCTTAGGGATATCATCATTCCTAATGCTTTTAAAAATTATCACCTATGATAGCTAACCTTTGAATATACAATGACATTTAAACTGAGATTTATCCTTCCTCTTGTATAATTGCCTTCTTGGATGTAGAAAAAAAAAAGTTGTACTCCTTGCTAACTCCTCCTACTTGGTATGCTATCCTCTCAACATGCATAAGTGTATCATTTCTCCTTTCTATACTTGTCAGGCAGGCAGTCAACAAGCATTTATTAAGTATTTACTATGTGCCAGGTACTATACTAAGTACTGTAAATATAAATATAAGTAAAAAGAAAGGCAAGCCTGACCCCGAAGGATTTTTTATTCTAATAAGAGGAGACAATGTGTAAAGGATAGCTAAAAAGTTGGGGAGAGCCAGGTAAATGTACCTAGACATGGTAGAGTAATGGAGCAGCAAGATGCTGTAGTGGATAGAGTGCCAGGTCTACTATTAGAAACACCTAACTTCCAATTAGGCCTCAGACACTTACCAGGTCTGTGATCCTGGGCAAACCACTTAACCCTGTTTTCCTCAGTTTCCTTTTCTGTAAAATAAGCTGGAGAAGGAAATGGCAAGCTATTCCAGTATCTTTGCCAAGAACACCACAAGTGCAGTCACAAAGAGTTGGAGGCAACAGAAATGACTACTGAACAACAACGAACAACCACTGAGTGCAGCCTAGGTAGGAATGTGACATGGCTGGCCTGTGCTGCTTCCTGTAAGTGGAGGTTCTAGGGGGAGCCAATCAAGTTACATGAGAGGAGGAAGTAAAGGAAGCTAGGGAATTTGGGGAACTAAAGAATACTGAATCAAAAAAAAAGTATAGTCCTATCCCATACCTCAAATCCATTAGATGTACATAGACAATTTTTTTAAAAGGAAAATGGACAGTATGAAAAGTCAGGTATATTAAACACTATTGGTGCAGGTGAAAAGCAGTGCAGCCATTTTGCAAAGTAATTTGTAACTATGCTTAACTTTGGCCCAGTAATCACAGGTTAATAAGCTATATGAATAGAGAAGATAGAAGGACAGGGAAACTCTCAACTAGAACTGCAGACTTTTACTTCTTTGTCTCAGAATAACACATCACCTATTAGCAGGACATGATTCAATGAACTACAACTCTGAAATTTTTTTCTAAGCTGTTTCTCTACTCATCTTGGCTTGCTCCTCACCAACAAATGTAGTATATGTCACTTTCAGTTTCAAGCTTAGCTCATGCTTTCAGTTGAACTAGTGTTATACTTATTTAGGAAAGGGCAATGACCCATATCCTAATAGTGGCAAATGCCTCCCCAACTCTGCTCCTTAGGCCATCATTATTGTTTTCTTCTTCCTTCTTCTCCTCCTCCTCCTCTTCTTCTTCCTCCTTTTCCTCTTCTTCCTCTTTTCTTCCTTCCTCTCTTCTCCTTTTCAGTTTCTTCCTCTTCCTGCTACTTTTTAGCTGCACGTTGCAATAGAGAACGAAATCAACCTTCCCCTCTTTTCTCCTCAGCAAGCGGTAGTTAAGCGAAAAGTACATCCTCTCCACTTTTTCATGTTATTGACAGAAAGTGGCTCCTGAAAACAAAGCATATGCCCTTACTTCTTCTTCTTCCTCTTAGCAGCAAGTGGCAATTCAGAGAACAAAGTATATTCTCTTCACTCCTTCCTAGCAATAAATGGCAACAGACTTAAGCACATCCTCTGTATTCCTACTCTTCAGCAAAACGTCATAGACAATGAACAAATGCCCCCTTACATGAAAATTAGCAACTGCTATGTCAGAACACTCAGCAAGTAACCACTTTCCTCAGAAGACTGAAGCATTCCTATGCCACAGACAAGTGAATTGTCAAGAATCACCCTCTTATATAAGGATCTCCAAGAGAAATGGAAAGACAAAATTGCAGTGGCAAGCACTCTGAATTTTGAGTGAGAAGACTGAAATTTGCATCATGGCTATGCCACTTACTACAATTATAATACTCCTCCCTCAAACAAATCAATTCACCATTCTCAGCCTCAGTGTCCTTGTGTATAAAAATTAAGCGATTGAATAGATTAATTAATAAATGTAAAATGATTTTAAGTGCTCACTATGGGTTAAGTGTTGGGAACACAAATTCAAAAGTAAAACCAGTCTCTGCTCTCAAGGAGCTTATATTCTACTGGGGGAAAACAATACATATATAGCACAGTGGTGACAAAGGAAGAATATTTTGGTTTGGAAAGATACTGGGATAGTGAGTGGACCTATGTGTGTGGGGGGGCAGGGTATGGATTGTCATTCCTTTTCCCAGAGTATACATTTGTCTCAGGAAGGGGACTGGTAAGAAGATAGCCAGTGAATAGGGAATAAGGAAATAAGTCTGGAGATTGGTTAAAATAGTGGACCAAGTTAAACATTCACCAATCTGGAAAGCAGGGACTATATGGTAGGAGCAGTGTACCAGTTACATTTGTGTTTGCAGAAAGTCTAAAATCTCTGTAGTTATAAACACTTAACAATTCCCTTTTCTGCCATTATCATAGTGTAAAAGGAGGGTAATAGTTGCAAAATCCTAAGAACTATTTTGTATTTTTATTTTTATGGTTGTCTCCATGTCCAAAGAATTCATTACCTAGAGATTATTCTTTTTTAATTTTAAACAATAAATTCATAGTAATTTTAAGGTTAAAAAGGTCTTAGAAAGGATGTGACATAACTCCATCATCTAGATAGGAAGAGTTGGAGGCCAAGAACATCAACCTTCGGACCTAACTGAGGAACATGAAGGTGTGAATGGTAGAAGTTGCCAGGTGAAATCTGAAATCTAACCCATGTGAAGCTGACACATTGATACACACATATGATAGGGACAACAATGAGAGGAGTGAGAATGTCAATGGAAATGAAGGAAAGTTTGTAAATAGAAATGTGGGCCTGCCTTCTCTCTGACTAATAGGGTAGTTAGGGAGGACTAGCACCTCTGGTATGAGGGCTTGCTGAGCCCTTTTCAGGGCTTTTCAAGGCAAAAGGTATCCTTTCTATGATGTCCACCTGTCACTCAACTCACACCTATGGCTCCAAGAAAGAAGCTGTAGCATGCTCAGTGGCCACACTTGGTAAAACCATATCAGCAGATGTGCTAAACCAGGTTGAGCATAACTGGAAGGCCTCAAACCCCTCAGTGAGGTAGAGGGAAGTCTACCACAAGCATACAAAGACTTTCCCAACAGAATGGATAGAAAAGAATAATTTTTTTTTTCCCAACAGCCATGAAAGCAGCTGAAGTATGAATTGTTGATTGCTCAGAGCCTGGTCAGACTGCAAAGATACCAACATCATCCACTGCATCATGAGCCTTCACCAGTCCTCTTGACTTTCATCTTGCCGCTGGACTTCAATGACTCTGGAAAGGAAAGTAAGGCTGATGACTTTGTGTCATTCTGCCTCACTTAAATCTAAATCACACTGAGTCATCACACTATGATGTCATTAGCCCTCTTCAAAAACAAAAGATCAACAATGACAATAATAAAGGAGTACACTAAATGGATGCTAGATATAATAAAAGGTTTTTCCTTCCAAAGCAAGTCCAAAACCAAAGAGTATGTGTCCATAAAACACCAATCAGCATTCTTTATATGACAGCTCCAGGTTTATCGTTCTTCTGTGTCTCTGTTGCAGAAAAACTGTTGTTTTCTCTTCATTTGAGAACTCCCTTTTCATAGTTCTTTGAAGAAACATTATGTTAGCCCGAGTAGGGGGGAGAAGAGCAAATCTCTTTTTTGAAAACTTTTATTGGAACTTTATCAAAGCTGTTGAGCTATTTTGAAGCGTCATTTAATCCTATCCTTCATGCAAGGGTCTAGCCAAGCTAATTAACTGAGATTTCTTCTAAATTCTTAACTTAAAAGTCACATGGATACACAAAAAACAAGCCCCTTTTTGTTTTACACTTCAACACTACCCAGACAGTTTCGCCCTTGCAGGAAAGCCTAATGTTGAATCTCAATTATAAATATATGATGGCAGGAGCAGGGGCACATTTTACCTTATATAATGATGACAAGCATTAGGCTGAAACCATGCCAGTGAAAACATTTATCGTACCTGTGCTTGAAATAAATGTGAAAACAAAAAAACTTCTATCTTTTAGTATTTTTGATAAATTGATAACTATTTGCCTTTCCTTTACTTCAGTAAACTTACAGTATTCAGTTTCTTCACTTCAATTCCTTCCTCAGACTTCTAAATGCAGATTCTTTGCAGTTTTTAATACATTTATTAAGTGCCTAGAACATGTCCAACACTGTGCCAAACACTTCACAAATATCTCACTTGATCCTCATAATTCTGGGAAGTAGGTATCATTATTATCCCCATTTTCAGATGAGGAAACTGAAGCAGATAGAAGTTGACTGGCCTGCCCAAGGTCACACAGCTAGTAAGTATCTGAGGCCAGATTTGAATTCAGATCTTCTTGATTCCAAATCCAGGGCTGTATCCACTATGCCAACTAGATGAAAAAACCAAAAATTCAACAGATGTCCTATAACACCTGTCTAGGATTCACATTCCCTCCCTCAAAACCACACCTTTCCTAAGACTTCTCATTTCTATTGATGACAACAATACTTCTTGTCACCCAGGCTTTCAACCTTAGAAACATATTCTACTCCTCACTCTTCTTCATCTCACATGTTCTGTCATCTGCCAAGCAACATGGAACAGGGGAAACAACACAGATTTTAGAATTAAAAGACTTGAACTTAAATCCTTTTTTGTTCTAGATCTATGATCCTATTATTTTATTTATTCTATCTTATTCTCAACTGATTCTTTCCCCACCCCCACCCCCACTTTCCCTTAGCTATTGCTGTAGGTTAGGTCCTAGAGAAATAGAACAGTATGGACAATGTTGGCCTTTTCTGAGCTTCTATAGCATCAGAGTGAAGGAAATATACACCAACAACTAGGATTTAGAGCAAATGGGAATGTTAGAGAAGATTTGAACTAATTGCCCATTCTACAGATAAGGAGTCTAATGCCCAGAGATGGGAAATTATTTGTCTGAGATCACATACCCAGTGGCAGAGCTGAGAATTAAGCCAGGTCTTCTGACTTGAAATCCATAGATCACAGAAAATTGACAAGATTAACATTTTTCCCACTACTTTCTTAAATCTAGACAACCACCAAAACACACTCTGCTTTGTAGTATGTACTGATTTCTGAGGTAAACAACCACATTGAAAATTTAACATCAGCTCTCTTGAGCCAGTCAAATTGATCCAATTTGTCTTAGCACATCTCTGCGATCAGATTTATGTTAAGGTTGGGACCAGAAAAAATCATATTTCTATTAGCCACACCACAGGTTATCTAATATAAAATTATCAGGTATTTGATTTATGATTTTCCAGCTATCAACCTCCAAGTTCTCAAAACAAAAATATGTAAATTAGATGCTGGAAATCAAGACATTTCTTCCATCTTTGTATTCGGTAATTTTTTTCTGTGACAACTGCTTTTTCTCAGATCACAGAACTGTTCTCTGAGGAACTGCTATCTCTGAGGTTTTCTTAGAACTCTATGTGTTTCTCTCCAAGTACTTTTATCTGAGTAGCTGCTTTTTTCTGTGTTCCTCACACAAATGTCTTTTTTCTTAATGTCCCTTTCAATAAATTATAATGTTCAAGTACAAAAGCAACTCTATCATGACCCTGAGGAAGAAAAGGAGACATTGGCAGAATTTATAATATAATGAATTGATTTATGGGACAACTCCAATTTTTTTTTTGGTATTATAATATTTGAGGAAAAAATTAGGAAAAACTTCTTTCTCTGGTTCTATATTTTCTTATCTGGTGAATATCAGGCCACTGGACTCAGATGGTTCTGGAGGAGAAAGTGAGGCTGGTAACCTAGCACATCCCTCCCTCACTCAAATCAAAGTCACCTGAAGGTTATATCATCATTTCCCTTATGTCACGTTCCTCTTTGAGAATGAAGGACATGATAAAGTAGTCAGTCAGTCAAAAAACACTTTTTAAGTTGCTTCTATGTGCCAAAAACCTGATGGACTAAGTTGAGGTGATACAAATGTGAAAAAGAAAGATAGTCCTTGCCCTCAAGAAGCTAACAATCTAAGGAGAAACATAAGAAGGAAGCTAAAAATGCACACGATAAAATTAAGAACTTAAAAACAATACTAAGTAACCTTGTATTTATCAAGAACATGAGTTCTTAATGTCATTGACCCTAACAATCTGGTACTACACCTAGATGAATATTTTTTATTGCAAAATACTTTTCTGTAATAGTAATATATCATAGGCTTTTTTCCCCAGCTATTTCTCAAAGTGGGCACCCACTTTGTTTCCATTTTTTTTGCTACCATGAAAAGTGCTATTATAAATATTCCCATAAATATCAGATCTTTGTTTCTGACTTTTTTCAGATCTCTGAGAGGGTGGGTATAGACAATCTAATCACTGCTCTTTCATAATTCTAAATTTAAATATAAGGAATAAATATGCTAGGAAAAAATTCTAAAACTTAATGAATATAAATGATGATAGCACAGGAGTCGAGATTTATATTTGAAAATATGTTTGGCTTTTCACCTATGCAGAACACATAGAAAGAGCAGGACTTTGCCTTCCAGAAGCTTGCTTGAACAATGCTAAGTTATTAGCCAAGGAGATTTTCCCTTACTGCCACCTATGTGTCCATGTAGGTCAAGTTTCCCAAAAGCAAATAGTAATGTGGCTTCAGTGAATGATCCAAAGGTAGTTTTTATATCATGGTGAGCAGAGCTACTCCACTAGTACTTCAAACAGTGGCTGTGTCCCCTCGAAGACACAGAAAAGGATCCCTCAGAGAAATATTGCAAATTGAATGCATTTTTACTCATAACGAAGATAAGTCAAATCAAAACTTGTAGGAGAGTGTAAAGATGGGGATCCATTGATTACCTTGACCCTATTTAAAGCAAAAGATAAGACTGGAAAAAGGAACATGGCATTTGTCTTCTAGCTAATTCAGAGGCTAGGAAGGCACAAGAAAGGCATTACAACCTCTGCATCTTGAGTAGTCTATTTAAACAGACTACTTGGGACTTTGACAAAGAAAATATGTTTACTATCTGAGGAAGTTCCTTGAGAGCAAGGCATGTTTTAGTATCCCATCGGGGTTTGCATGGTATTTGTACACAAAAGGAACTTAACAAATGCTTCTTAGATTAAGTTGTATTGAGTATACCAACCAAAGGATTTGACTTCTAGCTAAGATTCTTTAAATATGAATTCGTAAGAGAAGGTGCATGTAATTCTCATTCCCTCCCTCACCATATGTTGTCACACATGATGAGGTTTTAATATGAAAACAAGATCCATCTATACTTGTGATTCCTTTATGAGGTGAAAAACTCTTTGAGTGAAGACAGGAACATAGCCACAGGCTGAGCAAACAAATTAACATGTCCCTTGAGACTTTAAGTAGCTAAATGAAATTTAATAGTAAGAGTCCAGACTCAAAAGCACATTGGGGAAGAGACTTCTGTGTGGTAGGAGGAAAAGGCGGATTTCTCTCCTCTTCCTCATCTGCAGTGTCATCAGAACTACTGCACCAACAGGAGACAATTCATCCAGCAAGGAAAAGAGACATACATCTAAGAAAATACATAGATAAAAAGAAAAAGACACTTAAATGAGGAAACTTTGTCAATGAGTATGACAAAAAGTTAGCAAAAGGAGTTAGCAAAAAAGATGAACAGCTATGGACACAAAAAAGCATCAGACCCTGGGAACCCAACTCATGTACCTATCAATTAAGTACCTAAAGGAACTCTAAGCAAGAAGAAAGAAAACAGTTCAGTAAGCACTAATTAAGCATCTCCCATGTTGTTGTTGTTGTGTTTGTCCTTCATTCTCGAAGAGGACTTCAGGGAAATGATGATATGACCTTCAGTTGACTTTGATTTGAGTGAGCAAGGGCTGTGCAAGGTCACCAGCCTCACTTTCTCCTCCAGAACCATCTGAGTCCAGTGGCCTGATATTCACCAGGAAGACTAGAGATAACCAGGATACATTGGGAGACCCTGTGTCTTTTTAGGTTCTCATTTTGAGTGAGGTAACATCTATTCAGTGAATAGGTCTCTTTAAGAAGTTAATCAAGGGATTGCCCCTTTTAATAAAAAAAAAATCTTCTATGTGCTAAGTGCTGGAGACACAAAGAAAGGCAAGATAGTTTCTACTCTTAAGAAACTCACAGTCTATTGGGGGAAACAAAATTCAAACAACTATGTACAAAAAAAAGGATATATAGAGATGTCATGGGAGAAATATCTTCTTTGAGTTCATGTGGTAGGTAACTACTGTTGAAATAAATCTGCCACAAGGCAGAAATAAATAAATCTGAATAAAGATTAGGATTCTAAGAAAGCCTCTTATGCACAAAATTATGTCAGGGTGATAAAGAAATAACTCTTTTCAAATCTTATATTTTCTACTTAGTACAGAAAAGCTAAAGAAAAGGCAAATTCATATCACATGCATCTTTCGATTTCACAAAAGTTGAACAAACTTAAACAGTCATAATTTCACACATAAACAAGTCTAGGTGAACAGATTTTGTAGATAAACTATGTCAGGTTATAGATTAAACTGGCATCAGAGAAACCCCTCCTCACCCAATGTATTGGTAATTAAGATGGGCTTTTAGCACTTATTCAATCAAGTGCCCTTGAAGAGTTTGGCCTTTGTTTCCTTGATTAAATTAGGAGTCCTTGACCTCCTTGCCTCAAGGGAAAGCCTAGTTTACATGGGTTTGAGTGACATGTTTCTGACATCAGAGGCTTTTAGCCCAAGTGGGTTTAAGTTGCATTTTTGTGATGCTTTTAGGTCATGTGGGTGAGTCGCATGTGTGACTCACCTTTGACCCTGAACAAGATATATAAACCCAAAGGTTGGCAATCTCCCTTGAGGCTCTGAGCCACTGGAGGAGTGGTACATGACTCTGGGCCCAGCGTTGTTAAGAGCTCCCTGGCTTGTCAACCCAGATGTTGATGGTTTCTTGGTAACTATGAATTGTGATCTGGCCTATTTATATCTTGTTTGTATTTGCTCTGAAGTTTAGGTTGCTGGCTTTTCCTCCTGAACTAAGTGAGTTTTTATGTATATGTTGGACTAAAGTAAGATTGTTTACACCTTAACATTACTTTCCTTAGTAAAGCAGATCAAAAGAACCTGTACTGGCAGTGTTCTTGTTGTTGGTCTTGTGTTGGTCTTTCACCCCCACAGCAGCTACTAGCTGAATTGTTGCAACACCCAATTAGTGATGAAAGCTAACAAATAACTAAATCTTTTGGGAGAATTCAAATTTTCCTTTGACCTTTATCAGAGTAATGTCAGTCTTCCTTTAACACTGTTATTCTAGGAGTTAGTTTTTTGTGAGGTGATGTTAATGGAAGATAGGTTTTATTTAACCAAAAATGGTAGGAGGAAAGGCCCTAAGCCTTGAATAATAATAATAAAAGGAAATAAAAAATTCCCATAATGAAGAATTAATTGAAGATAATCAACAGACAAAAAGGACTAAAATCAAGAATAATCAGGAAAAAAGGTGCCATGTGGTAGCAGGACTTGTGAGTTACCTTTTGTCGTATGTATATCCTACAGGTTTCAGTTTGAATTCACACTTCTTACAGATTGCATATATACTTAAGGGAGAGTGTACCCTAAATTTATAGAGGGATGATTGTATCAACTCTTCTTACTGTTATCTTAGTAAATGCCTTTTTCTAAAAGCTCTTTTTGCCTACTCACATAATTGTTAATAGAAAGCACACTAACTTGTGGATACCTTTAGCTCAGGAGTTTGGAGCTACAGTAGATTAAGTTGATCCTAAGTCCATAGGACTTCCTTTTCTTTGTTCTTTTTAAGAGCTTAAAATAAATATATTATTTTTAAAAATCACAAAATCCCAAATCCCTAGATCCAAATAATTTCTGGTTGCTGACAAGGTTAGTCCTTGATGTATTTAAATTTTTCTCTATTCAAAGTAGCCAGTGCCATTTCCCTACTTACACTTAATCAAGAACTCAAAAACAGCTAACAACAATCTGCTCTATATTTAGAGTAGGACTTTAAAATATTTTTTGTTATGAATTGCTTTTTTAGTAAAATCAATATACCTATTATCAGAATAATGTATTTGATGGCATAAAATACCTATAATTACATGAGAAACAAATTATATTGAGACACAGTCCTCAAACTATTACAAAAAATAAAAGATTACAGACACCAGGGCAAGAACCCCCAATTTAGAGAAAGCCAGCTCTAAAATGAGATTGAAAATAGCAAGTGACCAGAAATAAGAATTATATAAAGAGCTTGCCATTTACAGATACCAAAAGAGCACTTTCATGAAAGTGAAACAAGTTCGAGCTTTCCCTCATCTTTAAAGTAGTAATTAAAACCAACTGCTTCCCACCAAATTCTTTGTACTAAAATGTCTGCAGATATCCAATGACCAAAGTGATCACCTTTTAGCTGAAATCCTTCTCTGTTGCTGTTTAACTCTCCTTCATCACCCAACTCTGTGCCTCTTGGCTGACACCACTTTCTGCCATAGCACAGCTCAATAAGTCAGGGGTGGGAGATACTACCACTCCTGTTCTATCACTCTTACCTCATTTCTAACTGAAACCAAGTCATGTGTCTAGTGACCTCTGCTCAATGCCTTCCCCTCAGTCACAATGCCCAACTGTGGAATCACAATCCAAGAAGTTTTATTGTACCTGTAGAATTGTACTCCTGACATGCGTTTCTCTATGCTCCAGGGACACTTGGACTGCACTTGGATTTTTTTTTAATATTCTGTAAAAATAATCATACACAAAATTTTGCATAATGTTAACTTAGTCATTTTTCATTTGGCTTCTTGATGTCTTTTTGTGGTTGACTAAAATAAATGTTTTAATCATTTTTCACTATTATCTAATCAGAATTCACTGTTCTATCACAAAAGAAAATTACATTGTAAGTGGAATTCATTTCAGAACATAGCTCAAAGCTAAATCTGAGCTTATTTGCAAGCACTAGGTTGTAACAAGTAGGAAAAAGAGTATAATATAACTTACCTCAGCAGAACTATATACAATTTGCCAATGTGCTATATCAAATGACAGTCTATATCCCCATAGTACCTGATAGAATGCAATTCCAGAGCATAATGCCATTAACATCCATCTATTAAAATAAAATAATTATATGGCATTAGTCTGCATAAAAAATAGACTAAAACTCAAGAATTTTCTGAAAACATATGTCATTTTTGAGGCTTTCTTTTCTCCCCACTACACAAAAGTAATTTTAAGAGTGAATTTATTAAATGAAATAGAAATGCATGCCAAAAAGCCAAACAAGAGCATCAATAATCTCTGAAAATTGAGTTGAAGTTCAGCCCTGAAAATAAGAGAATAAGATTTTTAAAACAGAAATGTGAGTTAACATACAGAAAGAATAATTGTTCTGATATCCATTCCAGTTATGCTCTTTGAGCCTGACTGATAAAGTCAACAGCATGTCCACTCTTACACAGATGGAGAGAAATTGATGTCAATATGCACCGGAGTCACTGACGTGCTTCTAAACTGAAAATTCTAAACTATCTTTACTATTTCTCTTCTGAGTTCTCTATTTTATTTATTCTGGATTCCTTATAGCTACTCTGAAATCATAAAAAAAAAAACCAAGCACACATACACAGACACAGACACAATGTGAGCTCTCCTGATGTTTTGCCCCTTTTCTGGAATTTTCTCTATTTTTCTATCGTACATAACATTTCATCTCCTTCGACAAATGACTCCTTATTTCTGAATGCATTTTCTCACCCCAGAGGCATTAGGAAATAAGGAAAAGTATTCCTTTCCCTGCTAGAACAGGTACTTTACTCAGATTCTCCCCCACCCCCACAGAAAGAACTGAGCACATCTTAATTTAAACTTATTTCTTATTTCTGATGATTGATCTTCAGAAGCCATCTAGTTCAACTTGTGGCATATATAGAGTGTTCAAGAAGGACTAGCACCTCTGGTGTGAGGGCTTGCTGAGCCCTTTTCAGATCTGCTCATCCATCTTCAGTGTCTACCTGACATTCCACTCTCACCTGTGGCTCCAAGAAGAAGCTGCAGCAGGCACAAAAGCCACCATCTCATCAGACAGGCTAAACCAGGTTAAGGGTAACTGACAGGCTCACCCACCCGTGAGTTAGGAGGGTGTCTACCCCAACTGTATGAAGACTTCCCAGAGAGAATGGATAGATGAGAACAATTTCTTCTAACAGCCAGGAAGGTGGTAGAAGCAGGTGCCATTGATTGCTTAGAGCTTTGTCAGACTCCAAAGATTCCAAGGTCATCCACTGCATCATGGGCCATCACTACTGATCTTGACTTTTGCCTTGCTGTTGGACTTCAATGACTCTGGAAGAGAGAATGAGGCTAATGACTTTATGCAACTATGCCTCACTTAAGTCAAAGTCAAGACATCACCGTACAATATCATTGGTTTCCTTTGAAAAAAAAGGACAAACGACAACAGTTCAACTTGTATCTGAACAAGAATCCTTTCTACCGCTTGACAAGTTGTCATCCAGCCTTTGCTGGACGGCCTCCAGTCAGGAGACCCTGTTACTTAACAAGGGCACATGTTTCATATTCAGATAGCTCTGACTGTTCAGAAAGCATCTTTACAGCAGTAAAGTACTCTGTAATATATAAATAGAGATAGTCAAGAAAATGTGAAGAACATAGAACATATTACCTATCAGACTTATGGATAGGTGAACAATTTATGAATAAATAAGAGATAGAGAACAGTGTAATGTATAAAATAGACAATTTTGATTACATTAAATTTAAAAGGTTTTCTACAAATAAATGTAGCCCAGATCAGAAGGAAAACAGAAAACAAGGGAAAACATTTTATAGACAGTTTCTCAGATAAAGATTTCATAGCTCAAATATGCAAAGAAATTTTTCAAATCTATAAGAATACAAGTCATTCCTCAATTGCTAGTCAAAGAATATGAACAGTTTTCCAATGAAGAAATCAAAACAACTTATAGTCATATGAAATGTTCTAAGTCATTTTTATAAGAAAATGCAATTAACACAACCTGGAGATATCATTTTACACCTACCAGACTGGGTAGGTGTAAAATGATTGAAGAGGAAAGTGCCAAATGTTGGAGAATATGTGGAAAAATTGAGACACTAATTCACTGTTGGTGGAACTGTGAACTGATCTAGCCATTTTGGAGAGAAATCTAGAATTATTAATTATTATTAAACTGCCTATACACTTTGACACAGCAATACCACTATTGGATCTGTTTCCAAAGATGAAAAGGGAAAAAAATATATACATTCTAAAATATTTACAGCAGCTCTCTTTATGGTGGCAAAAAACTGGAATGTTGTGGAGATGTCCATCAATAGGGGAGTGGCTAAAATGTTTTGATATATAATAGTGATGGAATGCTACTATGCTTTAAGAAATGATGAGCTGTATGATCTTAGAAAAACAAGGATCATTTGCAGAGAAAAATGAAGAGTGAAATTAACAGAACCAAGAGAACATTGTATACCATTACAATATTGTTTTAAGAACAATTTTGAGTGACAAAGTCATTTTGACTATAATAAACATTCAACTTAACTTCAAAGGACCTATAAAGGAAGATGCCATTTGCATCCAGAGAAAGAACCAATAAATAGAAGTATGCATAGAATGATTTTACATGCACTCACACATGCACACATGCACCCACATTTATGTCTTATGATAGCCATTCCTAGGATTGGGGGGGGGAAGGGAAGAAAAAAGGGAAAAAAGAAAATTGCATTATAATTTATTATATATTTAAAAGGAATAACAAGTAGTACATAATAGATTTTCAATTTCATGCATAATCATCTTTTTTCCTATTCTATGGTTATGCAAATGCTTGTTTTACTTCTTAAGTTCAGAATAAAATAAATGGACAAGCAGTCTATACTCACTTCTACTTCCTTCTCACCTACCTGTTCATTCCTCAACCCTTTGCAGTCTAGGCCTCTGACTAGTACTCCATTCAAATGCTACTTTGAAGGTCACCAATGACAGCCAAATTCTATGTCCTTTTCATAATATTCAGCATTAATTCTTCTGTTGCTGTTGACACTGTTAAACATAGCCTCTCTTTTGAAACTCTCCTCTGTGACACAGCAGTCTCTTGGTTGTTTCCTTACCCTTCCCTCCCTAAGTTTTCTCCATGTCCTTTGATAATATTTCTTCCTCCTAACAGCCCTAACACCCTTATTGTGAACTTTCTCAGATGTTTGTCCTCAACCATATTCTCATTATTTATTCTCTTCTTTGGTAATCTCTTCAATATTCAAAGATTCATTTAGCAGTTATATGCATGTGACTCCTAAATCTCTATTTTTTTGGTCCATTTGCTTTCCTAAACTCTAGACTTTAGCATCTTGAGTTGAATCCTAGATATCTTCACCTTGTTCTACAAATATCACAAACTCATTATGTACACTACTGAATCTTTTCAATTCCTAACACCTCCCCATCAAAACTAACCCTGTTTTTCATCTCGAAAACTTTCCTCTTAGTGTCAATGGTGCCATCATATTGCCATTCATAAAAATGTCAGAGTTATTAATCATGATCACATTTTCTCCCATTGTAACCTTTCAGTTACATCCCCTCTCCATTCCCAATGCTACAATCTCCTTCAAGCCCTCTATGTCTCATCTAGATTTTTACTAAATTCTTCTAAATATTCTCTGCTGCTCAAGTCTCTCCTTCATATTTTACACTATACACTACAGCTTGATTAGTCTTCCTAACATTAAATTCTGCTCATATCATCTCTTGCTCAGAAATTTCTTACAGCTTGCCATTACCTAAGAAATAAAGTTTTTGTCCTGTCTAGACTATCACACACAGGCTTACACACAATAAATACTCCCTAATCACAGAATCTTAGGAGAAGAGGCATCTGGTACCATATAATCCAACCTATTCCTGACCAAGAGGTTGATCTATAATCTTTCCCAAAAAGTAGTCATTCAGCCTTGCCACAAAATATCTACAATGAAAGGGAGCCCATTCTGTTCTATGGCAGCTCATTACGGTTTCAGATAGATGTAAAAGTTATGAAGGTTTTCCTTATATTCAGCCCACATCTTCTTCTCTTCATCTTCTACTCATTGTTTGTAGTTCTGCTCAATAGGGTAAAATAAAATAAATTTAATCAGTCTCCCACTTCTCAATTGCTCAAAAGAAGTTTACTTATACTCTTTGAGGTTTCTTCCATAATCATTACTGATCCTTTCTAAATGAAAGGCAGTAGAGGATGATAAAAAGTGCAGAACTTGAACTTGGGAAAATCTAGGTCACTAGTCCCAGCCCTAACCATACTAGCTGTGTAGCCACAAGCCAAGTACTTAACTGCTCTGTACCTCAGTTTAGTCATCTGTAAAACAAAAATAAAAATACCTGTAAAACCTACCTCAAAAGAGTTATTGTGAATATGAAAAGAGATTATGTAAATGAATAATTTTGCACACTTGAAAGCATTATATATGTTCTTGTCATGGTTTGAGATATCAGGACATATCACAGAATTTCAGTTGTTCATATATTAAAGAATTTCAGATGGTCTTCAGAGGGCACCTCATCCAAATAACATACAAACAGGAAACCTTTCCCACAACATCTCCATGTATCCTCCAAAGCGTATTAAGTCCAACTACTAAACTATATGTTTATATTTAGTTATTGACAATGGGAAATTGTAAATGGTGCAACTTTTGAGGGGCTAGATGGTGGAGGGAAGTGATTCAGGAGTATGGGTTGCATTGCAGACATAGCTGTTGAAAGAGGGTCAACTTTACATGTGGAAATAAAGAAGCCTTGAATACAGCCAGTTATACTCACTATCATCCATAAATAAAAGGCAATCATTTAGTAATAACAAATAAATTTACTTTTAAATGAAAACAAACAAAAATAAACAAAATAGAGAATAGTAGCTTAGATTCATGGTTTTGAAAGTACTTTCTTTAATACAACTCTTTTAGGTAAGTTATTTGGAATATCCAGGTAGATAATTGATGTGTAAATAATTCAGGTACAGGACTTAATATTAAAAGGAAATACTTATGGAAATACAGTGGAGTCAGAGATTCTGCATAAACCATTTTGATTCTCTCCCTATCTTAAGAAATATTCCAAATGAAGATAAAGAAAAATAATCAAAAGAGAAACAGGCAAGAATATATCACAAGCTAATCCCTACAGAAAGTAGAAGAAAAAAAAGAAATAACAAAGGAACATATTGTCAGCTTTCCAAATTACTCATCCTCCATCCACATTTCAGATGCTGGGCTGTGGGCTCAGTGTGGAAGTAGCTCTAATGGCTATTGAGTCAATGAAACTTACAAACTAACTGCAGATGGGGTTGATAATCATCATTACCTTTTACTGTCCATTGAGGAGTCTATTGTAGCTATTAGCTCCCCATTCTCTGATGCCACCCCAGACTTTTAGTTATAGTCTCTGCATGACAGCAGCTCCAGATGCTTAAGTTCAAACAAGTTAGGAAATAATAGCAAATACGTTGAACATTAACTATAAATGTATTGACTTTTAAGTGAAGAAACTGAGCAAAAAATAATAAACTAATACTATGTATAAAATACCATAAGCTGAAGGAATGTCAGCATAAATTCCCAAAGAAGGGAATAATTCTTCAATATTTACAACTAGAAGCCCAGAAAAGAGATTTTAACTGCCAAAAGGACTGAAAGACTAATTAAAAGATGCAACAAAAAAACCTGAAAAAATGGAATAAATAGCTTAGAAGAGAAGCTAGCTAGTCTTAATAAAGTAGTAGAGTCATGAAAACATAGAGTAATGAAACTCAAAAAATCATTGATGCAATTAGCAATGTTAGATAAAATCCAAAAGACTGAATAATTGGAAGAATATGTGAAAGATATACTATTATAAGCAACTCATCTGGAAAAAATGTTTATAGAGAGATAATTTAAGAATTATCAGTCTCCCATAAGAACATAATGGAAAAAATTCTAAATATATATATATATACACATATATATATATTTTTTTAATAGAAAGGGATCATTTATTGTACATCTTAAAAAGGATTCTTTTTTTTTTTGACATGTTTGGCTGTCAGCATTGATTTTCACAGGCGTTTGAATTACAAATTTTCTCCCCATTTCCTCCCCCGACCCACTCCAAGATGGCGTACGCTCTGGTTGCCCTGTTCCCCAGTCTGCCCTCCCCTCCGTCGCCCCATTCCCCTCCCATCCCCCTTTCCCTTCCTTTCTTGTAGGGTAAGATAAATCTCTATGCCCCATTGCCTGTGC
>CM053622.1:405106276-405129381 GCA_028646595.1 Phalanger gymnotis
TTTTTTTTAACAGAGTTCTTAAAGTCTGACAGTTGATCAAATGTCCATTTTTTCTCATTCAGAATTAGGCTTAGCTTTTCCGGGTGTGATATTTTTGGCCAGAGGCCCAGTTCTTTTGCTCTTCAATATACAGTGTTCTAAGACCTGCAATCTTTTAGTGTCACCAACATTAGGTCTTTTGTGATTCTAATCATGGCACTGTCATATGTAAATTGAGTTTTTCTTGTTGCTCATGATATTTTGTCCTTGATCTGGGGGTTTGGGAATTTAACTATAATGTTTCTGTAAGTTTTCTTCATAGGATCTCTTCCAGGTGGTGTCATTTTTGAAAGAGTATTGCTATTACAGTATACAATGTCCTCTTGATTCTCCTTATTTCACTCATTATTTTTTGCAAGTCTTTTCATGATTTTTAAGATCATTGAGCTCATCATTTTTGTAGCACAGTAATATTCCATCACAATAATATACCACAACTTGTTCAGCCATTTCACAATTGATGGGCATCCCTGCAATTTCCATTTTTTGCCACCACAAACCAAGAGGCTATAAACATTTTAGAAATCATAAGTTCAAATGGTTTGCCTTTTTCTTCACCAGTACATTTTACAGGTGAAGAAACTGAAGTAATTAGGATTAAATGACTTGCCCAGGGTCCCACAGCTAGCGCGTGAGACCAGATTTTGAACTCAGGTTTTCCTAACTCCAGGCCTGATATTCTATACACTGTTGTGTGTGGTTTGTCCTTCATTCTCGAAGAAGACCATGACATCAGGGAGATAATGACATGTCTTGCAATTGACTTTGATCTGAGTGAAGTAAACTGTGCAAAGTTACCAGCCTCACTTACTCCTCCACAGCCATCTGGGTCCAGTGGCCTGATATCCATCAGTATGACTGGACATGGCCCAGGATACAATGGGTGATCTTGGCCTTTTTAAAATGAGGTCTTTTCAAATTATTTCTTTGAATGAGGCAACACTCACCACCCAGTCCTCTCTCACCCAGGTCCGACAGACCTTTCCTACTGACCAAGTTTTCTTTACTGTTTGTGGGTTGAAAAGTCTGGAAATCTCCACAGCTGCCAGTGGTTCAGTTTCCTGAGGCCTGGTCCAGGTACGCTGGGGCTCTGTCTTTGCTGGAGCAGCCCATGCTTGGCTGTGCTCCTCTCTCAGCCCTGTGCAATAGACCTTTCCTGATGACCTTCCAGGTTGTCTTAGGCTGGAAATTTGTTTCACCTGGTCATCTTGTAGGTACCACTGCTTTAGAATTTGTTTAGAGTCATTTTTACAGGTTTTTGGAGAGGTTTGGGGGAGAGCTCAAGCAAGTGTCTGCTTTTACTCCACCATCTTGGCTCCATTCCCAAAATAACTTTTAAAGAAAAAATGCATCAGAGTGTTAGACCTAGATAATTCAAGAACTAGCTGTGAACTCCATGTGACATGGAGAAAATCTGTTTACTTCTCTGAGCTTGTTTCTTCAACTATAAAATGAGAATAATAATATTAAATAATCTTCATGGAAACAAAAACTTAAAAAACAAAATGCATTCTCCTTAATTGGGAAATGGTGGAATAAGTTATAGTATACAAATATAATAGCATATAGTAGGATGGTAAATACAAGAATTCATTTGAGAAATTCATTAAAATTTGAGGAGATGTATGAAGTGATGTAAAACAACGTAATCAGAACCAAGAAAATAATATACACAATAGTAACAATTATCAAAAACAAAACCACTAAATAGCATCAGAATTGAGATGAATGCCATAATCAATTTTGGCTTCAGAGAGTGTATGATGAAATGTGCAGATTTGAGAGACTACTTTCAAAGGCTGAGGAAGTAGGCCATTCTCCAACATTTATCATGAAATACAATCTAAATGGATAGTTACATGGTAAACATCATCAATATATTATTAGAAAGTAAAGACAGAGGCAAACATGTAACTTACACATTCAAATGAGAATTATTGAAATTATAACAGAGCCAACTGAGACTTAAGATAATGAAAAAGGGTGTTGGAATGTAACTTTCTCCAGTAATGCTACCATGCCTGTAACGAATCTTTACATCAATAAAGGGGAAATCTATGCTGATGGACAAGAGGTATAAACAGTTAGCAGCATTGTACTTTGAGGGTGTATTACTCTTATAAAAATGCCTTTCTTATAATGTAGTTTATCAAGAAAGTCTTTTTGACCTAGTCTTAAAAGTTTGGAGAGTTCTCATTGTCTGAAGTACAGGAAAATTAGATTGTGTACATCCTTTATAAATTCATGCTAGGTCTTTACTTACAGCACACAACTTTTGGAGGTAGCTGTTCTCTCCTGGTGGGTAGACTGCTTGAAAAAACAACTATTATTTCATAGGAATAGGACCAAGACTTCACAATAAGACTTCTCACAAAATTTATGAGGAAAAAAGAAATTATTGAACTTTATAGGAAAGCTTAGAGGTTAAAAATAGGTTATGTTATATTTCAAAGAAAATGATTAACTCATCCTACAGGAAGAAAGGACTAAATGGCAATACACTTTATATAATTGTTTCTTCTTTTAAGAAAAAAGGTTTTAATGGAAGCTTCAATATACATTACAGGGTAAATGGAATCAACCTTCTACAGGGGATTGGTATATTACTTAGTCTTATTTCTACAAGCAGAAATTCATGCATCAGTGGTACCTCTGATCATTAGGTAAATAGCAATGGTCACAAAAGTTAGAGGTATCAAACACAGCCATGTGTGTTAGCAACATTCTAGATTTTGCCCCAAGCAAGATTAAAATGTATTTAAGAAATATTTTTAAAGGAATACAATAGAACATAGATAATAAAAAAATCATTCTCAGAAACTGAGTAACTCTTAATGATTTCTTTTGAGACAAATATATCTCTAAATTCTAAACTAGGGAAGGGTAAATCACAGTAGAAGTATGGATCAATATCTTTAATAAGTATCAACTCAAAAATGTAAAAATAAAGTCCTTTCACACAGATGGCAGTGATTAATCCAAGAAATTATTTTTTATCACCAAGTTGGTTTTATAACAAATATTCAGGATTAAAAAATAAACATAGCAATTAATAGTATTAATTACAAAAATATCTAAAATCACACTATCATCTCAAAAGGTATAGGGCAAAAAAACCAAACACTTTGACATTTAGGTTAAAAATCTAACAAAGTATAGGCCTAGAGGGACCATTTTTCATATGATTAAAAAAAAAACTTGAAACTCAAAACAAACATCACATGCAACTAGAACATACACTAGAACTTTTCCCACCATAACCTTAATTACCATAACTAAAGATGCTCACTCTTCCCACTTATTTTCTATAGTTCTGGAAATGCTACAAAAAACAATAAGACAAGAGAAAGAAGGCCTAAAAGATAGGGGGAAGTAAAACTATACCTATTTGCTGATTATATAATAGTATATTTAGAAAATCCTAGGAAATCAGCAATGATACTGACTATAACAGTTAATACCTCCAGCAAAGTTTACAGCTGCAAAATAAACCATTAAAAATCAACAGCCTTTCTATGTAGTCATAGTCATAGTAATAGTCATAGTAGCAGCAGCAGCAACAGCAGCAGCAGCAGCAGCAGCAGCAGCAGCAGAAGAAGAAGAAGAAGAAGAAGAAGAAGAAGAAGAAGAAGAAGTAGCAACAGTAGTAGTAACAGCAGCAGCAGTAGTAGCACCAACAATAACAAAGTTCAAATGGTCATAAGAGAAAAGGAAGTTCCATTCCACATAAAATGTCTTAAGATTAATCTACCAAAGCACATAAAAGACTTGAACGTTTCAAATTGCAAAGTACTATTTCGAGAAATAAAGAACAATTTCAATAGCTGGAAGAATGTCCAGTGCTCATGGATAGGATGTACCAATATAATCAAAATAATAGAACTCAATAAATGAATACTCCCTCTTCAATAGAAATTACTGAGAAAACTGAAAAGCAATCTGGCAGAGATTAGGCTTAGCCCCACACTTTAGACCACATGAAGCAATACATTCTAAATCAATATGAGACTTTTTATATTAACGATCATTCAATAAAAAATTAGAAGAGAAGGCAATTATATATTTCCTCCAGCTATGAGTAGGAGGAGTATTCTTAACCAAGCAAGGGATAGAGTAAATTGTAAAAGATACAATAGATAAATAATTATATGAAACTGGCAGCTTCTGCATAAATAAAAGTAGTATACCTAAGATAAACAGGGAAGTGATTGAATGGGAAAAAGATCTTAGTAGCAAATTTCTGTGATAAGGATTTGATATCCAATATATATTTATAGCAGCACTTTTGTTATAGCAAAGAATTGTAATATAGAATTGTTTGGGGAATGATTGATTGGGGAATGGCCAAACAAATCGTAGTACATGAACATAATGGAATATTACTGTGCAGATGTAGTACATGTGATGAATACAGAAAAGTGTGGATCATTGTACATGAATTAATGCAGATTAAAATAAGTCAAGCCAAGAAAACAATATACATGAATAAAACAATATAAATGGAAAGTACAACCACAAAAAAACAAAATTCAGAAGTGAATGCAGCAAAATTATAAAGAACAATCATGACTCCAAAAAAGAGACATGAGAAGACATTCCAGTACCTCTTCACTGCAAAGGTGGGAGGTCTTCAAGTGTTCTACATTACACATATTTTCAGATTGCTTAATGTATTATTAACAATTTTTAAAATTTTTTTCCTTTCTTTATTCTTCTCTCTAGAATTACTATGTGCTATATGTATAGAAAGGGCTGTCTCCCACATGTAGCATGAGGATGTTATTGCATGGCTTGAAGAGAAGCAGAATAGACATCGCTAGCCTCTACCCCAACTCTCTTCTCTGAGGGAGACTTTAATACTTATGAAAAAAAGGAAGTAAAAGGTTGGGGCCTTTTTGTTTTCCTTAGAGAGAAAGGGTACTGTGCTAGAGCTATATATATATATATATATATATATATATATATATATATATGTATGTATGTATATATATATACATATATATATATATCTACTTCCTTAAATATTATTCATCTAGGTGATGTGATTTTTTAGGTTCAAGCTAACTTTTGGTCTTGTGTTGTGGAAGAAGCAGGAACCCAGGTTTTACATCCAAGACTTGAGCTGTTTCCTGCCAACTACCAGTTCCACAATGAACAAAATAAGAGGTAGCAATTACACTCATTTATCCAAGTAGACAGCAAAACAGAAATAAGAGAAATGTAGAGTATACATCAGACAATACTAGAGATAATGTAGGGGAATACATACCAGGCAATACAGGGTGAATTAGCTCTCACATTGAGAGAGAGATTCCTCTACTCAGTTGAAAGAGAGAGAGAGACAGAGAGTGCCAGCTAGATATCACCCAAAGGGAAGTTCTCCAAAATGTCTAGTGTAACAAGCTGAGAATAGGGACATAATAAATATTTCCAGCTTCTCTCATATTAATTTCTTCCCAGAGTATTATTTTCCCTTTAGTACCCTGAAGTGCGATTGGCATCACCCATCTTCTCTCTCAAAGGCAGAAGTTGGAAGCATCTGAAACTCAAAGAAACTTAAGAGACTAGAAGAGTCTCTCAAGCTTAAAGAGAGTAAATCTGTTCTCTCTCCTCTTGCCAACTCCATTACTCCTCTCACACAGGTGCTGGAAATTGATCTCCACCAATGATGAGAAAGTTACATACAAGTGAGATTTGGGAGTTAGGTTATATTTGAGATGTTGTTGCTGTTTGTCCTTCATTTTCAAAAAGGATCATGACCTCACAGTGGTGATGATATATGGCATAGCTCTTTGGAAGAGGTGGGCAAAGGGATAATGGGGAAAACTATGTTGATGTAAAGAAAAATATACATCAATTAAAAGTTATTTAAATAAAGGATTATGGTTCTCTTCTGTTACCGAAGATTTTATCTTGTCTAGTTTCTATTTTCATTGTCCTATAGATTCAGCTATAATTATTCTACATTTGGTTCATAATTCCTTTTCCTTTGAAGTTGAGTTAAAGGTGTCTGACAAAAGTAACTAATATAACATCTTGTTGGTCCAGAATCCCCATCTGCATATATTTTAATATTCCATTAGAAAAAAAAAGAATGTTTATCTTTCTTTCGTTGACATTATAACTGCATTTTCTTTCAAGTATCATTTAAATTTATGTATAAAGCCAATATTGTAATTGAAAATATTGATTTTCAAAGTGATAGTTAATAAAATTTAAGAGCACGATACTTTGGTGCATATTTGAAAGCATATTGTTATGACAATTACCTGCTGCAAAGAAGAGGTCAAGATTGATAGGAAAATGCAGGGATGTGATAACTTTAAAATAAACTATTTTCACCAATCTGAATCATCATTTTTAGAGTCCCTACCTATTCCTTGTTTCCATTTCCCATACTTAGTGTTGCAATCATTAGTTTAACAAAAATAGAAGCCTAATTAACTTAATCCATTTTCCTCATTACATATCAGTAGAGTGAAAATATGACAAAAGGGATTAGCAAATATGTAGCAAGGGCTTATATCAATCAGTACAACTCCTTGAATGGCTTATCAAGAATAGGATAAGAAACAGGAAAGAAAAATCATAAGGGACTTATTTAAGTTGAACTGCTTACATTCCTACATGGAAAAATATTTATAACTCATGAGACCTTTCTCTGTATTAGAGTAGTTTAAGGGAATATACATATATTTAGACAGAGGGCACAGGGTGAGTTGAATATGAAGGGATGATATCTCAAAAATAAAATTAAGGGGTAAGAGAGGAATATATTGGAAGAAGGAAAAAGTGAGAGATAGAATGGGGTAAATTATCTCATATAAAAGAGGCAAGAAAAAGCTTTTACAATGGAGGTGAAGATGGGAGAGGTGAAAAGGAATATGTGAACCTTACTCTCATTGGATTTGGCTTAACAAGGGAATAACATACCCTCAATTGGGTATCTTACCCTAAAGGAAAGTAGGGGGGAAGGGGATAAGGCGGGGATGATAAAAGAGAGGGCAGATTAGGGGAGGGGGTAATCAGAAGCAAACACTTTTGAAAAGGGGCAGGTTCAAAGGAGAAAATATAATAAATGGGGGGCAGGATAGGATGGAGGGAAATACAGTTTTTCACAACATGACTATTATGGAAGCGTCGTGCATAGCTACACATGTATAGCCTATATTGAATTGCTTGCCTTCTCATTGAGGGTGGATGGAGAGAGAAGAAGAGAGAAAATTGGGAACTCAAAGTTTTAAAAACAAATGTTAAAAATTGTTTTTACATGCAACTGGAAAATAAGATATACAAGCAATGGGGTATTGAAATCTATCTTGCCCTACAAGAAAGTAAGGGGGAAGAGGATAAGAGGAGGAGGGTATTATAGAAGGGAGGGCAGAAAGGGGTAATGGATAATGAGGATGCATGCCCTCTTGGGGTGAGACAGAAGGGAGAGATGGGGAGAAAATTTGGAACTCAAAATCTTGTGGAAATAAATTTTGAAAACTAAAAATAAATCATTTAAAAATTTTTAAAAAGAACAGGATAAGCAAATCTGAATGATCTCCCACCACTGAATATCCTTGTGAATTTTTAGTGTGATTTTAAATCAATCTTTACTTTCAGTGTTTCTTCAAAATCCCTAAGGCTGTAGCCTTTAATAGAAAGCAGGCAAATTTCTAAAAGTTCGAAGGTTTGCAAATGTATCATGAAAACCACAAAATGACAGAAATATATGGTTCAAGTTGAAGACTTCCACAGCCTCCATGACAGTCTGAGAAAAAAGAAACCAAACTTAAATTCCATTTTTAAGATTAAGATTGGAGGAGTATGATAACAAAAAAACGTATATCCTGACAATTCTTCCTTTACCTTAAAAAAAGTTTTTATAATTACACTTTTTTCTTTACAGAATCACAGAATTTTAGTGGTAAAGGGGGTCTTAACAGTTATCTAGACAACACACACATGAAAAGAATACCTACCATAACATGCACAAAAAAGTGGTCATTTAGCTTACAATTCAAGACGTCCACTGAACAGTGGCCTACAACTTTGCAAGATACTTCATTTTACTTTTGAATTGTTCTAATTGTTATGAGATTTATTAGGATATAAAGCCTAAATTTACCTCTTTGATATTTCTACCCACTTCTTGGTTTTATACTTTAGAGCCAAACAGAAGAAGTCTAATGCCTCTTAATACTTAAGCACAAATATTATATGTCCCTAGTTCTTCTCCAGAAAAAAACATCCAAAGTTCTTTAAACCAATCCAATATGTAAAGAACTCAAGGCTACCTTGGTTGCCCTCTTCTGTATGCTCTCCAGCTTTCCAGTGTCATTTGTAAACTCTACATTCAGAACTGAACACAACCCTCCAGAGGTGATCCGATCAAAGCAGTGTATATAGCAACATTCACCCCCTTATTCCTGGAGGATGCTGCCTTAATGGAGCCCAAGATAACCCTAGCTTGTTTGTTCTAGTCTAATAACATACCAAAATTGCTTTCCAGTGAACTGCAATGTAACCATGCCTCTTTCATCTAGTATTTATGCAATTGGCTTACTAAAGCCAAATATTACATTTGAGAAATAGTATTGTATAGCAGGAAGAGGAATAGATTTTTGTCAGAGGAAATGGGTTGATATTCTGCTTTGTCACATCCTGTGGACATGGTAAATCTCTCAATCTTTCTTGGCTTCAATTTCTTAATCTCTGGAATGAGAGAATTGGACTAAATCATTTCTAAGGTCCCTGTCTTCTATAAACCTATGAGCCTGTGAATTTACATTTATACTTTCTGAATTGTCTCTTGTTAGATTTAATCCAATGCTTTAGCTCATTAAGGTCTTTTTGAATCCTAACACTTGCTCTGAAAAAAATGTTAATGAATATAAGAATCCCTGGAGAATGCCATTGAAGAACTCTTTTCAAGTTAATATTGAACCATTATTGATTTTTTTTTCAGTCCAACCATTCAACCAATCTTGAACGGATCTAATTGCATTATGCATTATCCCATCTCTATTTTTTTCCACAAAAAAAAGACATGTGTGAGGTACTTTATCAGCTATTTCAATACCTGGGCAAATCTAATTATGCTATTTCCCCTAATCTATATGTTCAGCAACTCTTTTAAATAAGGACATCAGCTTATTCTGGTATAATCTGATCTTGATGATGTCATGATATATTTGAGATAACTGCTTTCTTTTCCAGATGTTTACTAGCCATCTCTTTAATATTGAATTTGACATGACTCAGGTGGATAATACAATTAGAAAAAATACTTGTCTTGATTAATAAACTGGAGAAACCTCTTTTCTCACAAGCAGTTGGTCACATCTTTTTATATATTAAAACCCACAATACATAATCATTGAATAAATATCTAAGTCAGTGACTATGATTTATTAACAAACTGACAAATAAAACACATATAATTATTTACAATATTTTTAGTTTGAGAAAGATCACATCTAGAGTCTCCTCTAATTATCACTTTAACTAGTGACTTCACTTCTGGAACATGAAAGAATGAAAAAGGTAGAAGGATAGGGATTGGACTTGCAATTTCATTCATTTAAGGGATTTCCAAGTAAAGCAACTCTTTCTGCAAATGTAGGTTGGCATTTTTTCAACTTTTAATCTAGGATAATTCCCAGAGGCTAAACGACTTGCCTAGAGTCACATGGTCAGTATATATCAAAGGAAAGATTTGAACCCAAGTAGTATTGACTCACTATAACTAGTGTCTTATTTTTATTTGTAAAACATGAGAAAGATAATAGCCTCTGTATTCTTCATAGAGTGTATTAGTATCACATAAGGTATTGATTGTGAAAGCATTATATAACAACTAAGGAACTTAATAAATGTGAAGTAGTAGTAACAGTGTTAGAAGCAGCAACAGCAATTAATGTATCCCAGGACTGCAAAGGAAGAAAACTTATTTCAAAGTAGGAATGATCTATTAAGAGAACAGGTTAGGATCAGAGGCCTAGAGGTTTCAGTGAGTGTGAAGGACTAGTTTTAGGAGAAATGGGGCATAAAGAGAGATGGAAGAGTAAGAGAGAATTTCGGAATTTTTCATCATGGAAGTAATGCAGTAATGAGAGACGTAGGTCTTGGAAGTTGAGATAGGGAGAATTGTGTATCTCTTGGTAAAAGGGGGAAATCTCTGAAGACCTTTATTAGGAGCTGGAGGCACAATGTGATGAAAAGGAAAAGGAATAACAATTGTGTGTGTGAAGTGCAGGGCAGAAACAACAGCTTACATTTCCCTCATCTCATTTGAGAGCTTCATGGCTATTGGCGAATGGTAATTTTAGAGATTATCCTGAAAATGATGAAGAGAGAAGCATGGAGAAAGAGCTGGTGTTTGTGCTCATGAATGTTCTTGGACCAAGGGGTCTGGATTAGAGGCTGAGTTTGGTGTGAAAAGAGATAATAATAATGATAGTAACTAACTCAGTTCCAGGCACTGTGTTAAACACTTTGCAAACATGTCATTTTGATCCCTACAAACCTAGAAGGTAGGTACCATTAAGCCCATGTTATATTTGAGGAAACTATGAGAGACAGTGGTTAAGTGACTTGCCCAAAGTCACACAGCCAGTTAGTATCTGAGGAGGGGTTTGAAATCAGATCTTCCTGACTCCAGGCCCAGCACTATATCTTCTAGCTTTTCTAAGTTATTGAATGTCTGTAGGAGAGAGTGCTGAAGTAATGAATGAGTCAGGATGGAAAAAGAAGAGTGGAGCTGCAGAGGAGGTAGAATCTTCATAAATAGTAGAATAAGTTAATCAGGAGATTCTAGAGTGAATCTAAAGAGTTTAGATTAGATTAGAGTTAGATTAACTTCTCTACAGAAGAGAGAAGAGGAATCACCAGCAACACAGAGCCTCAGTGGTAACTCTTTATATGAGCTCCACTTCAGTATTCCCCATACCCTCCCAGAAACTACCCATATAATTACTGAATCTTTAAGATATAACAGAACCTTTGTTTAGTTTAGTTGTAGAGAGACTTTTTTAAGATTGGCAAGAAAGAACTGAGAACTTTACTGAGACACTGAATGAGCTAACCTTTGTCTAGCACAACCAATATAAAGAAACATTTCTTGTGTGAACTGAGTTTAATTCTTACAATGTGGAAAAATTAATCTAGGATTTTTTTAGACACTTTCTGATGATTAGATGTGGTTGATGTCCAGATGTGACTCTAAATGCAATCTTTCTTATTGCAATACATTGTTGAAATATTTAAATGTCATTTTTGCATTATTTGCTACCTGTTAATAAATGTCATAGTAACATCAAAGTTTATTTAGCTCATGAGACTAGGAAAGTTGAGAAAGAGAGATAGAAAAATGAATGAAATGTAGGGAAAATGTTTTTTCTGGTTTATTTAATACAGTGAGATGAAGACTCAAAGCTAATCGATTACTTAAGGAGTTAGATTATATATTTATGATAATTTAAGAAGAAATATAAGAATATCTGCCCTGATTTCCCTAATACAAAAGATGAGAATTATAAAGTACTATGTCCAGTAGCAAGCCAAGGGATAGGAGTTTGATGTGGTTTTGATGAATAGTGTATTGTTGACATCAGTAAGACCCACATAGTGTTCAGAATTTGTTACTGTCAATAGGCCTTCTATATGTATGTGGGTGACCCATAGCTTTGCTAATGTGTTCTAGAATTTTCCCAGCTGTCATAGTCAAGTTCACTGGTCTGTAGTTGGCAAATTTTATTTTTTTAACCTTTTCTGAAAAATTGGATGATCTGTGTCTCTTCAGTCCTATGATGTCTCAACTATTCTTCATGAGTTGTTAGATATCACTGACCGACTCAGCAATCAGATATCTTAGTTCTTTCAGTATCCAAAGAAACAGTCTTTCTGGATCAGATGATCTGAAAATTTCAAGGACAATTAGGTGTTCTCTTACTGTTTCTTTGTTGCACTTGAGGATCCACTCTTTCAAGGAATTTTCTATTATGCAATTTCTAATGTAAAGATCATTCTTGACAGAGAAAACAGAAATTAAATAATAACACAGTGGTTATGTCTACTCTCAGTTGTTGATCATTATTATCCCATTCACTACAATAAAGGTGCTAGACCTTCTTTGATTATCCTTTTTTTTTCAATATATTTAAATATTTCTTTTTGTTGTCTTTAGTTTTCTCAAGAGTTTTTCTTCCTTTTTAGCACACTGCCTGCTACATAGTAAGTACTTAAATTATTTTTCATCAGAAAGAAATTTTAGGATTTCAAGTTCAGTGTTATAGAACTCAAGCAAAATCAAAAGGCTATACTTAGTTTTGTTTTTATCTCTTCTTACCCTAGAAACTATGAGCATTTAAAATTTTAAATGGGATTTTAGTTACCTAAAAATTGAATGGAAAGCACAAATGCTTAGATGAAATATTTGAATTTTTATTATTTAAGTGAAGTCAATAATAAGCACCTACCATATGCCAAGCACTGTGATAAGTATGTGGGATACAAAAAAAGTTCAACAAACCCCCCCCCCCCGCCCATTCTCAAGGAGCTTACAGTCTTATTGTGACCAAAAAAGTAATACACATACTTGGTTTCAAGTATTATATTTGTTTTTGTGGAATTTTAAGGGATTCACCATGATAGAATGCTAAATGTAGCATGCCTGCTTTGTATCAACATTTTATTCTTTGCTGGGGTATGAGAGTGACTTTGTTGACAAGTTCTGCTTATTACAAATGCACTTAATATAATAAGTTTCATAGGCAATGTAGAAACGGTCATAAATCACAATGATAGTCTGAAAGGAAACTTACTAAATCAAGAAATAAATTTAAAACAATAACAATAATAACAGAAAATCCTAGAAAGCCAATTAAGCTATGGCAACCCATGAGAAGAATCACAGGCAAGGAGCTAGAGAAACTCTAAAGAAATAGCAGCCTATTTTGCCGTCTCTTGTCTTTTCAAGAATAAGTAATTGAAATGGCATATTTGGGATGGTTGGTGGTGGAAAGATATAATAACGATCCCATTAACTTCATATCATATGACAAGATTAAAAATTTATTTTTACTGTTTCAGAAACCAAAGAAAACACTATAGGTAAGGCTTCATTTTTTGAAATTCCACAAGCCACCTTTCTAAATCAATCTATCATTTTTGAGGCATCTAAAAGTATGTATGTAACCAAATATAATGGCATGTTGTAGATTCATCTTTATTGAATTTCTGGATTAGTCCTAGTTTTCCTTTGTACCACGGTTCAAGACAGTTGGACTAACTTAGATAGAGATTGCTATTTCAATATCAGATTATTCACCCCTCTATTCAATACAGGAAAGACAGAACAAAAGAAACTCACAGTAACAAAAGCCTTTGTTGGATATGTTCATCCTTTCCTTATCCCTTGCCCCTATCACATAACTTGTTACCTCCCATATTCCCTTTTTCTACTCCTTCCAGTCTATCACGCCTCTCATAGGATTGCTGCCAGAGTCTATCCTCCTAAACAAATGGGAGACTCTTTTTGTTTTATACTTAAGGGCCATTTCATAATTGTTCAGGCCAATTTTCTGATAGTTTAGTTTTGATAATGGAACAAAATGAGAAACTCATAGGTAATTCAACAGTTAACAAAAGTTTTGCTCTGCCGTAACAAAAGAAGGAAATTCAACAAGAATATGCATTGGGGACAACCATATTGACATAGCTGAACAAAGCTCCATTCATTGCCTGAGTTGCCCATCATAGTGGGCATCAGACATCAAATATCAGAGAGCTCTCCATGGCTTTCTTGTATTCAGGCAGGAAGTGATGTCAACATCCCAAGCCTTTAGAGTCCTAAGCCACTCAAGTCTCAAGGATGATTACAATAACTGTTAAGGAAAAACTCATCTAGCTCCCTCCAGAGCAGCACGGCCCTGCCAGGAAGGGCAGCGCCACTTCGACTTTCCCGAACTGCGGTCACCTGGAGCCCGGTTCAGTGACTCCCAGCCCCCAGCTGAGGGGGGAGGAAAGTAGAGGGCGGGCTGCAGTGTCTCCTTTCGATGGTGGAACGGAGAGTTCAAAGAAAGTTTGGCTCCCTTGAGTAGCTGTAGGCGTCAGGTGACTGCCCTTGGGCAGAATCCACGAGATACAATGACACTTCGCTTGGCTCGCTCTGGACGTCTAGACATGGCTGCGGCTCCTCAGTTACCGCGGTTTGGGGAATGGGGCAAAAACATCGTTTGCGTTGGAAGGAACTACGCAGATAAGGTTAAGGAGATGAAGAGCGCCGTCCTGGGCGAGCCAGTCATCTTCCTGAAACCTTCCACTGCTTATGCCCCGGAAGGCACCTCGATCCTCATGCCCCCTTACAGCTGCAACCTGCACCATGAACTGGAGCTGGCAGTGGTGATGGGGAAGCAGACCTGCACCGTGTCTGAGGCCTAGGCTATGGACTTCGTGGGTGGCTATGCCCTGTGCCTGGACATGACTGCCAGGGATGTGCAGGACGAGTGCAAGAAGAAGGGGCTGCCCTGGACCTTGGCCAAGAGCTTCACTTCCTCGTGCCCAGTCAGCAAGTTCGTGCCCAAAGAGAAGATCCCGGACCCGCACAAACTGAAGCTCTGGCTCAAGGTCAACGGCCAGCTGAGACAGGAGGGTGAGACATCTGACATGATCTTTTCCATCCCCTACATAATCAGCTATGTCTCCAAGATAATAACGTTGGAAGAAGGGGACATTATGTTGACGGGGACTCCCAAAGGAGTTGGGCTTCTTCAAGAAAATGATGAGATACAGGCTGGAATAAATGGGATTGTCAATATGAGCTTTAAGGTTGAAAAATCAAAGCTTTGAAGTTATGGCAATTGTTCTAGTTCCCAAACTGCCAAATCATGAAGAACTGATTCACTTTTTAATGAAGATAGGTGGGTAGATAGGAGGAGACTGAAGAAATGAGAGTAATTGGATTGGTTGTGGATATCTGCTAAATCCAAACATTAATTGTCAGCAGACACCTGTGTTTTTCTGCAAGTTAAATTACTGTTTCTAGAAAGGACTAAGTTTTTTTTCTTCTGTGTGTATCATTCTGGGATTCTTGCTGTACAAAGGCATTAAAATATGAAAGACTCTGAGAGAGACTTGAGATAGATCTGTGTGTATGTTTTTAAAAATAGATTGATGATTTTTAGAGTTGTCAAGGAATCTGAAGGATCACCCAACCCACCATTAATCTCCTACCTTTTTATTCTTAGCTTGACTTGATTTATTGAAGTGCCCTCTGAGATTGGCATGTTTTTTGTGGGGACGGTGTTGACACTGATGCCATAAAAATGATTGTGCTGTGTCAGCCATCCATACTTCCTTCTTGAACTGACCATGTGACCAACTGAATGAATTTGGGGTTGCAACAGAACTTTTATGAATATCACCTTTTTAATATTGGCTTCCTTAGTACTATATTCTTAACCACTAATTTAGTGAGCCAGTTGTCATAATATCTGTCCTTTTCCAACAGTAAGAGAGAAGCTGAAATACTTAGAAGAGCTACTTTGCCTGTTTCCTCTTCCCTTCTCTGAATGTCTGTGGGGAGATGTACTATAGGGGAAATGTACAGATGGCTCTTTCAGTTGGTGATCCCTTATACTGAGTTTTCAAGCTTCTCCAGTTTGCAAAGAAAAAAAATGTTTTTCATGTCTTTAAGCAGTAAAAGTTACTGTAAGATCACAAATCTAAAGGCATTTATTGGCTGGATGAAGACCTCAGAAATCTAGCTTGTGAGGAGTAGCTAATTAAGAATCTTTTAGTATTCTTCTGGTACTTATTAATACTTCTGAAATTGGAAATGATTTTGGAGAAGTACCATAAATGAATGTCATATTAAAATATATTTTATTTCAAAAAAAAAAAACCTCATTTAGTTTACATGAGATTAGGATATTGGGTCTATCACACTTGCCCAACAACTGAACTTCAATGAATACTTCCCTCACATTGTCCCATTTAATTCTTGAACTGCAAACATTCTGGGGTGCATCTTTTTTAAACTTTATGAACTTCCTAAACATTTCTCACCAGAAAATTTACATGATGGGACCTTTGGCTCTGTTGGGATACGTTAATATGAATGATGCAACTTGAATGCAAACAAACAAATGGTGTGGTGTTTTATATTACAAAGGTTTAGGAAAAAATATCTTTTTGTTACTGTTATTCTGTACCTGTGACTTCAATGGTATATGGCCCTCCCAATAAGGTGATTCTTTCCAATGTAGATTAGAAACTGTTTTGTAATTTATGGTCTTAGATAATTGCTTGGAGCCATTCAGAGGTTACATGATTTGAACAAGGTCACAGGATTAGTATATGTTAAAGAACAGAATTGAGCCTAGGTCTTCCTGACTCCAAGGTTAGCTCCATATCCCCTGAACTGCATTGGAAAAATACATAGAAATTAAAGTTATGATGAAAGTTAGAAATTAATTTCCCAAAATTTCACTTTCCTAAAATGCTCCCCTTAATAGTGTAATTTTTAAATATTGATTTGGTTTAAACTGAAAAATCCAAACTGAGCCAGTGAGGTCACTGAGCATTTAGCTTTTGTTTTCCATGTTTTCAAATATATTATTCCCTTGGATTAGTGCACAAACTTCATTTAGACGTAGCTTCTATATATCTGTCATTTGTTGCATTTGCAGTCAAATTCTGCAGACTTCCAGAGGTAGTTATGTCTAGCTGAAGCTTGGTTCTTAAGTATATAGCCTATATATGACTAGCAATTATAAAGGACCATGTTGCCCTTGATCAAAGGAGATTTACATTCCAAATACCAAGACCCTGCTAGTTGTAAGTGAAATTGAGGAGTTTCCATTGAATAATAAACCCCTCACGTTTCCTGAACTAAAAATAAAATGAAATGAAACTACTCAATCATTTTCTTTTACCTGCTGGTTATTTAGAATGTCTTCAGTCCCTTAGTCTGTCACATCATTACAGTGCTTTAAGTTTCAGTCTGACAGGCAAGGGTATTCATGCGAGCAAGTTTCCCTGGAGTAGTTATTATTTTAAAAACTCTGAAGGACTGAAAAAAAGTTGCCTGTGAATGCAGCCCCAGTCTTTTTCTGTTGAGGACAAGATGGCACTCTGTAGCAACAATCTGCTGGCAGCTGCTCTAGGGGTGTAAGACCCACCAACAAGCAGCATGCAGAAAGCTGCCAACACAGGTTCTTTGATCTGCTTTACCAAGGAAAGTAACATTAAGGGGTTAACAGTCTCAGTTTAATCAAACATACAAATAGCATTCACAGTTCACGGGGAGAAGATCAGCCCCCTGAACTTCAAGGCAAATACAAACAGAAATTACAAACATCAGCAGACAGACCTTGTCTGATTCAAAACACAATTCCTAGTCACCAGAGAAACATCAATATTTGTGTTGCAAAGCTGGAGGGCAGTTTGCAACTTGCCCAGAGTCTCAACACTCCTTCCCTGAATGTGCCCCAAAAGTCAAACACCAAGATCTCCTCAATTATATCCTGTTGGGGGCCCTGAGGACTCTGACCTCACCCAGGCTGGGTGTGTGACAGTTCCCCATCCCTAGTATCACATCATATACAATTCAATGACTGTCTAATTGTCTTAATGCCTAGAAACACTCCAAGGCAAAATCCCACGTTATCTACCCCATTCAAACAAAAGCCAGAATCCTTAAAGGCACTTAAGAACAGCAAAAAGTCCCACCTTAATTACAATTACACACTCATTGGAAAACAATCTACAGTGCATGGATATGTAAACTAGCTTGAAGTGTTCATCTACACTACTGACAAACCAGAAGAGTCATAATAGGGATGTGTTCTCACCAATTTATAATGGCCCAGGAAATACTTGGAAACACACTCTTTTTCACACACACACACACACACACACACACACACACACACACACAAATGTATTACGTATATGTGTGTGTGTGTGTGTATGCATGTGTGTGTTTCCTTTATTTCTGTGGAAATAATAGGTTGATAAAGATTGGGGAAACACTCACTGAATATATAGTATTAAGCATAGCTAGATCTATATGTATTCTTTAGCATTGGCAATGGGCAGTCCCATTTGGATCCCCAAATTTTTATGAAATCCTATGGTTCCATCTCTGTTGATTTTCTTTGTGGTCCTGGGTATGTCATCTCTATCCTCTGCTCACTGTACATCACTGAACTATAAGAGCAATGCGGAATGACTTTTTAATGGAGATAGGAGGAGACTCAAATAAGACTTGCTAATTTCCTTATATTTTCTATTCCTACTGCTAGAGGAAATTTTCCTTGGATTTGATCAGACTATTTTGAGATTGCTTTATAATTAAATTTATCATTAAATATTTTCAAATAACACAATTAGGTTGGTTCTTTTACTCAGAAGAACATGGTATATGCCTGCATAGAGGAGGAAATGTGATGTAGTGGATAGAATTTTGGTTCTGTAGTCCAAGAAACGTCAGTCGAAATAACTATAATTGACACTTACTAGCTGTGCGACCGTGAGCAAACCTTAACTTTTCGTGAGCCTGAATTTCCTCATCCGCAAAATGGGAATAACAGTACTAGTAGTATTCTTCTACACAGGGTTGTTGTAAGGACCAGATTAGATAACAACTGTTAAAAACTTCAGCCCTAGGAAAAAATTTCATTATTATAATAAGCATTATGATGCTTTTCAACTTACAAACTCCTTTTCTCTCAAAAACTCTGTGAGAAAGGTGGTGTATTATCCTCATTTAACAGAAAAAGAACTGAGGCAAAAGAGATGAAGTGATTTTCCCAGGGCCACTAAACTTACTGATAATCCTAGATCTCCTAACTCCAGAACAGTATACTTTCCACCATACCATGGCTCAGAATTGATGTATGTACAAACCCATAATTCTGGGCTTGTCCATAGCAAGAAAGGTCAAATTACTTTTTAGATTGTCATAATAACATTGGCTCTGGACAATATGAAAAACAGAGATACAAGATGACCACCTAAGATTTAGCTAAGTGAACATAATGCAGAAGTTCTCTCTGTACAAAGTTGAGAGATCCACACTGTGATCTGGGCATTATTAGAACTATGAGCAACCAGATATGCTGATTAACCCAGGCTAAATCTGTACTTTAAAAACTGAGATGGATCAGTGGTCTTCTCTCTCTCCTATTACATATTGCAATGCTTTTATGCTTTCTCATCATATATTATTTCATCCATGTCTTTCCGTTAATCAGAAGATCTACCAAATACATTAGTGGCCTTTCTCTGGTTCTTTTGGTCCTATATAATAATTTCATTCAATGAAGTTGTCTGCTTTATCTCTTATTTAACAAACAAAACACATCTGGCATTTATTTCTCTATGAGAAAATTATCATCCACATACTAAGGTTCCAGAACAGGTTTTTAAAAGATAATTTGAAAGTCTGTCATCAGTAAATTCTATAGTAGGCATATTTAAATTATAGACTTATACAAGGAAGGTGTTAAATTAACCATCCTTTGGAATATCTGACTCAGAAAATCATAGCCCAAAATATCGCTGATAGACATCAGCCAAACAACCAATGTGGGATGCTGACCCTATACTGGGGATATAGTTATAGTTTTATTTTTTCTTCTTAGTCAGCACTGTATTTGTAGCTCCCTAGTGTAGTGTCTAATGAAAAGAACATTGTGCCACGGCTTCAATCTTCATTGTGTGGGGGCGATTATGGGGGAGGAGAGCTGTCTTTCAAAACTAGAAGATTCCCACAGAAAGACTGAAAGTGTAAAGCTGTTGCTGTGAGATTACTTAGGTTATCTACATTGCACAGACTGTCTTGTTGATAGACACTGGAATAGCAGTAAGATGAGTGCAGAAATATGAACTTAACTCTATTTTTATTATTTTATTTTTTGAAAAAAATGTAGCCCAAAGTAGACTCAAGTAATGATCAATTACTAGCTGTATGATGTAATTTGGACTACATTAATTCATTTTTATAGACTACGGAAATTATTTTGCATTTTGTTTGCTTGTATTTAAATATGAGATATTTTTGCTGTATAAAGTTAAATATATGAATGTAGTCATGTATTTATCATTTGAACATATTATACCTGAAATACGTGTATACATGTATACTTGCATATTATATGTGTGTGCTGCATATATATAAGTGGAAAGTGGAGGGAGAGTTGGCACATGATTTTCTGTTTGCTGATGATTGTGCATTCAACGCTGCCTCTGCAACAAAGTATGGGTTGATTCTCTGATGCTTGTGCTAATTTTGGCCTGACAATTAACACCAAGAAAACACAGGTACTACGCCAGCCAGTACTATGCCAGCCATAAGTAAAACCATTGGTTATAGCAAATGGAGAAGTTTTGAATACTGTGGATAAGTTCACTTACCTTGGCAATATACTTTCCAGGGATGTACACATTGATAATGGTTGACACACACATTGCCAGAGCTAGCTCAGTGTTTGGAAGGCTCCAAGGGAAAGTGTGGGAGAGAAGAGATATTAGACTAACTACCAAACTGGTCTACAGAGTCATTGTGACAGCCTCATTGCTGTATGCTTGGGAAACCTGGACAGTCTACCAGTGCCATTCCAGGAAACTGAGTCACTTCCATTTGAATTGTCTCAGAAAGATTCTGAAGATCAGCTGGCAGGACAGGCTACTGGCCACTGAGATCCTTTCTGGAATGAAACGGCCAAGCATTCAAACTCTGCTGCAGAGAGCACAATTCTGATGGGCTGGCCACATTGTTCAAATGCCAAACGTACACTTACTCAAAAGATTATTTTACAGAGAACTGACACAAGGCAAGTGCTCACATGGCAGTCAGAAGAAGACATATAAGGATGCTCTCTGGGTCTCTCTGAAGAATTTTGGAATTGATTGCATGACATGGGAGACACTGGCACAGAACCGCCCAGCATCACATGCCCTCAACAGAGGTGCTGTGCTCAATGAGCTAAGCAGAATTTAAGTAGCTCAAAAGAAATGTGAGATATACAAATTTAGAGAATCCACCCCAAATATTCACACGGTCTGCTTGTGCCCAATCTGCATAGAGCATTCAGAGCTTGTATTTGGTCTGATCGGCCACAGACACACAGTAGCCTGACTTTAACAAAGTGATGTTATTTTGGTCATCTTCAAGAAGGAAGGACAACAACCAATGTGTGCTACATATATGTGTAGTAATGATTATTACTTTACCAATTAATACTAATAGTATTAATAGCCATAATGTAGTAGTGATATTAGTAATAGTAATGCTACGTATTAATAAGTAAACATAACTATTATACTAGGACAGAAAGCTGAAAGAAATCATTGTGGTACAGTGGAAAGAACACTGACCTCAGAGTTCAGATTCTAAGTTAAAATCCTGGCACTGTAACTTTCTTCCCTTGTGACTTTGGGCCCAAACCCTAACTTCCACCCTCCATAAGAAAGATAAGAAATCTTGTGCTCCTATTCAGTAGACAGAATGGAGCAGAAAGGCCTAAGTTTGTCCACCAAACATTAACCTTCTCAGTAACATCCATGCTCACCAATGTAATGTATACAAAAGAAATTCAAGTTGATTTGTGCAAGGAGATGTCACTACCATTTGCTGGCATCAGGAAACACCTCACATGGAAGGTGACTTTTGAAGGAAATTACAGATTCAAAGAAGCTGAAGTGAGGAAGGAGTACATTTCAGACATGGGGGACATTGCCTGTGCAAAATATGTGAGATAGTGTCTTGTGTAGGTGATACAATCAAATCAGTTTGACTCAGTATACAAGAAGGAGAAAGCTAGAAAGGTAGCCTACAGATAGGTTGTTAAGGATTTAAATGAAAATTAAAAAAAACACAGCAATAACAACAACGAGTTGACATTTAATCCTGAAGACAATGGGGAACTAAGTATTTTTTAAGCAAAGGAATAACATGGGGAGACCTGTGCTTTACCTTTCATACTTCAGTGGAAGATAGAAATAGGAGCAATTAGTGACGGCGGGGGGTGGGGGTGGTGGGGAGGGGGGCGAGAGAGAGCGTGAGCTCCCCGCCAAGTCCCTCCAAAAACCTATAAAAAATGGCTCTGAACAAATTCTAGAACTGCAGAACCCACAAAATAGCAGAGGGAAGCAGGGATCCAGTGCAGAACAGCCTGGATGGTCGCTGGATGCGGTCTCTCTTGCACAGAGCAGAGGGGAGCGGAGCCCAGCGTGGGCAGCAGCAGGACCAACCAGACCAGGAGCCAGGCATAACAGGCCCTAGCTCCCTGAATCAGTGAGCTGTGGCAGTTACCAGACAATAGAGAAGGTGAGTGGGAAAAGCTTCAGGGGACAGAGTGAAAAGATTTCTCAGTACAGCCACTGCCCCAGGGGCAGCGGGAGTGATGCAGCTACAGGACTACAGCTGCAGTTGCTTCTGGCCCCAGGCCCACCTGGTAGGAGGAATTCAGTGGCAGATCAGAGCAGGAGCTCAGAGCCTGCTTAAGATTTGTGTCAGGTCTGGGTTGGCGGTTCCCGGGGAAGGAGGAGTGCTGGTGTGGAAGAGATGGCTGTATAGAAATAGGTCTGAAATCAATGGCACATCCCCTCAAGCTTGAAAAAAAGTACTCTTTACTCTACAAGCAGTCATACCCTGCTGAAAAACTCAACTGTCAAGTAAGTTGGCTGGGAACATTCCCAGGCAGCAAAAAAGGACTCAGATTCAATTTCAGACTTTGGAATCTTTCTTTGGTGACAAAGAAGACCAACACATACAGCCAGAAGAAGTCAACAAAGTTAAATCCTACATCAAAAGCCTCCAAGAAAAACATGAACTGGCCTCCAGCCATGGAAGAGCTCAAAAAGGATTTGGAAAAGCAAGTTAGAGAAGTAGAGGAAAAACTGGAACAAGAAATGAGAATGTTGTGAGAAAGCCATGAAAAACAAGTCAATGAATTGCTAAAGGAGACCCAAAAATATAATGAAAAAATATTGAAGAAAACAACACCTTAAAAAATAGACTAACTCAAATGGCAAAAGAGCTCCAAAAAGCCAAGGAGGAGAAGAATGCC
>CM053622.1:405129881-405158195 GCA_028646595.1 Phalanger gymnotis
AAAAAAAATCTCACATAAAAGAGTCAAGAAAAAGCTTTTACAGGGGAGGGAAAGAGGGGGTAGGTGAGAGGGGATGAGTGAACCTTACTCTCATCAGTTTTGGCTTAAGGAGGGAATAAATTACACACTCAGTTGGGTATGGCAATCTATCTTACGCTATGGGAAAGTAGGTGGGAAGGGGATAAGGGGTGGATGATAGAAGGGAGGGAAAATGGAGGAAATGTATAATCTGAAGCAAATGCTTTTGAAGAGGGACAGGGTCAAAGGAGAGAACAGAATAAATGGGGGAGGGGATAAGATGGAGGGAAAAATAGTCTTTCAAAACATGAGTATTTTGCCTGACAACATATGTACGACCTATATCAAATTGCTTGCCTTCTCAATGAAGGTGGGTGGGGAGGGAGAAAGGGAGAGAATTTGGAACTTAAAGTTTTAAAAGCCAATGTTCAAATTGTTTTGGCATGCAACTGGGAAATAAGATATGTATAGGCAATGAGGCAGAGAAATCTATCTTGCCGTATAAGAAAATAGAAAGGGGAAAGGATAAGAGAAGGTGGGGTTTGCTAAAACAAGAGCAGGTAGTTCTGAGTAAGAGTCCTGAATAACAGCACAGAAAACAAAATTTGATTATGTTTTATTTTAATGGAGAGGAAATGACTATAAATGGGGAAATGAACTTTGAATCATCTATCTCTGTACTATACTGCCTTGCTAATGCAAAGGAAAAATCAATAGCAAATTATAAGTTCAGTGGGGGCTGTTCAAGGAAACCCCTGGTTTGGTCATTTCCTTATGGAATTGGATATGTACTCTTGCACCATGCTGAGAAAATACTTTTTTCTGGGATGACAAATTAACTCCTGATTGACAGCCATGAAATGGCTGGTTGTGAGGTTGTGTCAAAGATAACTTGTCCCTGAAGCCATGGGGACAAATGGACAAAATTATGCACCCCTCTGTGCTTCATCTGCCCTAATATTGTCTATAAGAAGGACCATCTTTCTGATGTCTTCTTTCTTCTCCCTTAAATTTGAAAGAAGGGGTGGGGATAGATGTGGCCCTTTCCTGCCCACCCCAAACAGCAATAGTAGCTACAAGTACATGGCAGCCAGAATATGACCAATCAGTTATCATTCAGCTTCCTGACTCTCATTGACTCATTTTTTAATTTAAAAAGCCATAACCCCCCAAATTTCCTTCATCAAATTCTCATTCTCTATTGTTTTTAGTTTTAGGATTTTTAAAATTTTTCATTGTTAAGATGTACCCTCTTTTATATCATAAAAAAAGGAAAAGGACCCACATATACAAAAATATTTATAGCAGCTCTTTTTGTGGTGGCAAAGAATTAGAAATTGAGGGGATGCATATCAATTGGGGAATGGCTGAACAAGTTGTGGTATATCAATGTAGTGGAATAATATTGTGCTATAAAAATGATGAGTAGGCAGATTTCAGAAAAACCTGCCAAGACTTATGTAAACTGATTCTGAGTAAAGTCAGCCAAACCAGGAGAACATTGTACACAGTAACAGCAACATTGCTCAAGGATCAACTATGGTAGATTTAGCTTCTCTCAGCAATACAATGATCTAAGACAAGTCAAAAGATTCATAATGAAAAATGTTACCCACATCCAGAGGAAAAAATCTATGGAGTCTGGATGCAAATTGAAGCATACTATTTTCACTTGTTTTGTTTTTTTCTTTCTTGTGGTTTTTCCCTTTTGTTCTGATTCTTCTTTCACAACATGACTAATGTGGAAATATGTTTAATATGATTGTACATTATAATCTATGTCAGATTGCCTGCTGCCTTGGGGAGAGGGAAAGAAGGGAGGAAGGGAGAAAAATTTGGAACTTAAAATCTTGCAAAAATGAATGCTGAAAACTATCTTTACATGTAGTTGGAAGAAATACTACTAATTGCAAAAAAAGAAAGATTTACCCTCTTTAGTTATATGTACATACATGTATGTGGTGTTTGTCCTTTGTTCTCAAAGAAGACCAATGACATCAGGAAATTGATGTATTGACTTGCCAGTGAATTGGATTTAAGCGAGGTCAGGCCTGTGCAAAGTCACCAGCCTCACTCTCTCCTCCAGAAGCATCAGGGTCCAGTGGCATGATAAGGACAACTGGAGATGGCCCTGGATGCAGTAGAAGATGTGTGTGTGTGTGTGTGTGTGTGTGTGTGTGTGTGTGTGTGTATACATATTTGCTTATGCACTATGATGTTTTATAGAGCTGAAGTCTCTACTATGGTGATGAATCTCTTCATTACTCTTAAAACGATGGTTTTATTTCTCATTCAGTTCTCTGTCTTTTTTAATAAATAAAAGATCTGTCTTTTCCTCTTCCTGACATTAAACCTATGCCTTGTGAGATATCATTTGACATATTGACAAAGTTTTCCAAAACTTTCTCCAAATTTTCCAAAAAAATTAAATCTGTACCATAGATCATTTTCCCTGTACACAACTTTCTAAATCCCACCTAGAAGTTGTTTCTTCACCTATATACAGATGATGAGCACATATTAAGACTAAATTATTTTTCTACTATTAATATCAAAATGTTCATTTCTAACAGCCACAATGTATTATGTCTTGGGATAATTAATATCTTCACTATCTAAATACAATTTTTCTGTCCATTTCATATTCTATTTATCCCAAATGGACGGTGTCCTCTTAAATAGAATTTTAACTCTTTACATAACATCCTAGTAATGTTTATATATTTGTTGTTCTCCTACCATTCCTTCTAGCATCTGAGGAAGCAGGAAAAATGTGCTTTTTTGCCTCAAAGAGATTTATCAAAAAATGGTGAGGTTTTCATAGCAGTCAGCAAATAGACACTTATCTGCAGGCTTGCATTTTGGATTCATGTATATTTCAAAATATTTTACTCTTTTCCTATTTCAGATCTATATTTCTTTAGGCCAAACTGAGGAGAAACTAAAAAAGGGGGTTTTTTAACCTTTGCCCACCTAGGAAAACTAATTTTATCTCTTTTTTTCAGATGAAGGAATATAAAATCCAAGAACCTGATGTATATTGTCTAGTTATAATAGGGTTTGTCATCTTAAGTGCCTACTCATAACATGTTCATATATAAGCTTTTTTCTCATTTAAATGATTATAAGTGCCCTTTGAGATTTTCTTCAACTAGGTAACTTTTTTTGCTTATAGCTAGGTTGATCAAGTTGCCTCCATCACAGCCCAAACTCCCTAAAGTGAATTTTAGTTGGCTCAAGTTGGGATAAGTACTTTAAAAGAATACTATTATTTCAAGTTGTGTATTGAAAATCAAATGCTATTTCAAATAATACAAAAGAAAAAAGAGGAAGATGACAGCTTGAAAACAGGGACTCACTTAAGCTCTCCCCCAAATCCATCCAAACACCTGTAAAAATGATTCTAAACAAATTCTAGAGCTATGGAACCCAGAAAAATAACAGAGGGAAACAGAGGGGGGATGATAGAAGGGAGGGCAGATAGGGGGAAGAGGTAGTCAAAAGCAAACACTTTTAAAAAGGGACAGGGTCAAGGGAGAAAATTGAATAAAGGGGGACAGTATAGGTTGGTGGGAAATACAGTTAGTCTTTCACAACATAACTATTATGGAAGTGTTGTGCATAACGATATGTGTGTGGTCTATGTTGAATTGCTTGCCTTCTCAAGGAGAGTGGGTGAGAGTGGGGAAGGGAGAGCATTTGGAACTCAAAGTTCTAAAATCAAATGTTTTAAAAAAAAATTGTTTTTACATGCAACTGGGAAATAAGATGTACAGGCAATGAGGTATAGAAATCTATCTTGCCCTACAAGAAAGTAAGGGAAAAGGGAATAAGTGGTGGGGGAGTGTGGTGATAGAAGGGAAGGCAGACTGGGGAAAGGGGCAACCAGAATTTATGCCACCTTAGGGTGGGGGGGAGGGTAGGAATGGGGGGAAAATTTGTAACTCAAAATCTTGTGGAAATCAATGTTGAAAACTAAAAATATTAAATTAAAAAAAGAGAGATCGAACTTGCATATATTTAAAAAAATGTTACTTTAAAATTTATAATTAAAATTGCATTTTTTAAATGCCAAACTAGTGGGTGGCCACATTATTCACAATGGTATCCCGTCTCTTACAAGCCATAAGCCACTACTACAGACAGAAGTTGTTTTTCATCTTTCCAGTTTTCATTTTTGAAATAGCAGTGCTTTTGTGAGCCCTTCAATAAATGTCTTTATTTCTAATAAGAAACTACTTCCCTCATATTCATGGAAAATACAATTTAGTGCCAGTTTTCAACTAATGCAGAAGTTTAGGGATAATTAACCTCATCAGTTTTTTTTTCTTTTTTTCTCCAATATTTCTCTAAAGTTCAATTATTAGCTTCTGATGACTCATAAATCCAAGATATATTGGCAGTTACATGTAAACTATAATATGAACTACTTGGAACTATAAACCATATAATGCAGATTGGGATTTGTGTTTATTTTGTACCTAGATCACTGATATCAAGTAGAGTTTTATGAATAAAATACTGAGAACATATCCTAGATGAAGTAATTATTGTTATAATAACATACATTTGAATTACATAACTCCAAAAGAATTTTGATTCAAAGTGTAGGTCTTAACACTTATAAACAAAATCACTATGGACATGAAAGTTGTTTTGTTCAGTAAAAAAAGGGCAGATGTTTAAGGAAATTCCACTGTTTTTCCAAACAAATTCTATTTGTTTTAGTGGTTTAAATTTTCTTTCTCTTTTTTTTGGATTTTTCACTTTTCACTCTTTGCCCAGACAATATGGAAACTATGATCTCTTCCCATGCCTCCACATGACCACCACCCCATCACCACCATCACCCAACTTCCTATTACCCTCCCCAGTCCACTACCCAAGATCCAGTGTGATAGAATATTTGAGCTATATCGGATGTCTCTGTAAATACTACTTATTTCCTTTTTACTTTCTCAAACCCTATCTGGGTTTATTTTCTGCTATATAGAAGAGAAAACTGGGATAGGAACAAGATGTTTCTTAGCAATATCTTCAAGGACAAGAGGGAATAATGGGGTCTGAAAGCTAATTGAAGTTAGGTGGATTTTTAAGTGTTGAAAGACCAGCTCCAAAGACTGTTGATTAATGGATTAATGTCCACCTAGACGTTATCTCCAAGAGTACTTTGGAGATCTTGGATCTTGGTCTTTTTCTGTTTAACATATTTACAAATGATGAAGGTAAAGATATACATTGTATGTTTACAAGTATGCATAAGACACAAAGCTGCAATGGACAACAAATCATTTGAGTGACAATCATAATCCCAAAGTTTCTCAACTGGCTGAAATCTAATAAAATTTATTTAGAATAATACTTGTTGTTGGCGTTGTTTTTCCCCAGTGTAAGTTCTCTCTGCAACTATTAAAAGAATTCATAGAACTAGAAAGACTCCCAAGACCATTTGTTCCAAGTTCCAATGAACTGGGGTCCAAGAAAGTTGGACTCACCAAATGAAACAAAGGCAGAATGTTTTAAAGGCATTATTTCCATTGGAAAAGAGATCAGACTTATTCTACTTGGCCCCAGAAGCAGATTTTAGCAAATGAACAAGGAAATATTACCTATTTATTCACTAACCCATCTAACTAGATGTATACAGCATTTACTAGATATAGGAAGGGATACAAAATATAGGTAAAATATTAGTGATCATCTGCAAACATAAATAAAAAATAATATAAAATGAAAAAATGCAAAAGAAATAATGGATCTCTTGACATCACTGAGTTCCTCCCAGAGTCTCCCTTTTGTGGAGGGGACCAGGCTAGCCTGCCCTAATGCCCTCATCCCCTTTCCTGTCCTGTTCCTGATTTCAAGATTTTTTTCTAGATTTCAAAACTATGCCTCTACTGCTGGCTCATTCTGTAACTTTCCTCAGTACCTGGTGCCTCATCATTCTGGAACATTCCACCACCTCTACAGCTTACCCACCATAGAATATCCTTCCACAAGCCCCACTCCACACCTTCTCCCATCTTTGATTTTTTTCTGCAGTCTCCATTTTGTAGAGGGCCCAGTCCAGACTGCCTTCATTCTTCTCCCAGTTCTGTTCTTAACTTTTTGATTTGCAAAACCATTCTTTCACACCCTGAACACATTCCTACCTACCTTTCACTTTGTAGATCTTTTTCCTGCCTTGTTTCCTCCCATTAGAATATAAATTCCTTGAGGACAAGACTAATATTTCATTTTGCTTTTTTTGCATCCACAGGCTTAACATTGTACCTGTCACAAAGTAAGTGCTTACTAAATGATTCTCTCCTTTCTTCCTTCTTCCTTTTCTTTGTTCTTTCATTCCTTCTTCCTTCCTTCCTTCCATTCATATAGCATTTTAATGTAATTTCCTTTTCAAAATATGTGTTTTATTAATATTGACCTTGATATTTATTTTTACACCACCTACATATTCCAGTCTGTACCTTTTCACTCCTCCTCCTAGAAAGCAATCATTTGTAAAGGAAAAAAAGAATAAGCGGGAAAATAACATTCAGCAAAACCAACCAACACTAAAAAATTGCTGATTTGATTTACACTGGTCCACACCCATGATCTAACCCTCTCCGACCTCAGAAGAGAAAGGTGGGAGTGCCTTCTCAAATCTCTGAATGATTGGACCTTTGCAGTTTCAAATGAATAAAGTTCCTTGTCCAGTGCAGGCCTTTTTTGCAACATACAGTCTCAGAGAGTGGCCAAGAACAAAAAAAGGTAAGTGACTTGCACCAGGCCACACAGTTAACATTTGTCAGAGTCTAGTTTATGGTTTAAAATTTCTTGGCTTCAAGTCTGACTAGCCCACTGACAAAGCTCTATAACTATAATTTCTCAGCCTGCAATTTTGATTATTTTGTTGTGGGGGTGGTGGTGGCTGTTGCTATTACGTAGTGTTGTCATTGTTTATAATGTTTTCTTGGATCTGTTTACTTAACTTTGCTGTAAGTTGTATCTTCTCTGTACTCATCATCATCATAATATTCCTATGCCAAAACTAGTTAAGGCATTCCTCCATCACCTAACATTAACTTTATTTTTTGACCAGTTTTTTTGCTATATGTACTATAATATGTTCTTCTATAAATATTTTGTTGTACATTGGGCTTTTCTTTTTATCATTGACCTCTATGAAGGAGACATACCTTGCAGTAGGAGCTCTGAGTCAAAGGCCAATATGAACATTTCGGTCACTTTCTTAGCATCATTCCAAATTATTTTTCAGAATGATCAATCTAATTGACAGCTCTACTCAGAGTTTATTAGGGCACTTGTCTTTCTACATTCCTTCCAACATTAAATATTCCCATTTTTGCCAGTTAGCTAATGTAAAATAAAACTCCAGAGTTGATTTCATTTATATTTAGCTTGTTATTCATCATTTACAGCATTTGTTCATATAACTATTGAGAGTTTGCAATTCTTTTGAGAATTGTTTTTAATACCTTTGATTTTTTTTTAAAAAAATTCAGTTTAATTTTCAGCTCCAAAATCTCCCACCACATTCCCCATTCCCTTAACATTGAGAAAGTAAGAAAAAATAAAACTAGTCACAAACATGTGTAGTCGAGTGAAACAAATTCTCCCATTAACAATATGAATAAGAAAGAATGAAGGGAAAAAGGAAGGAAGGAAAAGAAAGGAAGGAGATAGGAGGGAAGGAGGTGAAAACATGCTTCAATATGGAATTTGAGTCCATCAGCTCTTTAACTAAAAGTAAATAGTATGTTTCATCATGAATTCTCTGGATTCATGGCTAGTCACTGATCAGTTATTCACATCTTTAGCTACATACCTATTGAAGAATGGCTTTGGTCCTACACATTTCAGTTAGTTGTCTATATCTCTTGGATATCAAACCCTGAGCAAAGATATTTGAAACAAAGTTTTTTTTTCAAGTTGATCATTTTCCATCTTATCTCAGTTTCGTTTTTCATATAAAAGCTATCATAATAAAAATTGTCTATTTTATTTTGTTGTTGCCTTCATCCCTTGTTTAGCTAATATTTATTCTCTAGTTAGGTATCTGATCTTATTCTTTTACATAATTTGTGTAGTAATATAATAATAATAATAAGCATTATATAGCCATATTACAAAGCAATATGCAAATATCTCATTTTATGTACACAAAAGCCCTGAGAGGTAGGTGATACTATTATCTCTGTTTTACAAATGAGGAACCTGAGGCAGATAGCTAGGGAATGTGCCCAGGGTCACGCAGCTGAGGTCAAAGTGTCTGAGTCTAGATTTGAAATCTGATTTGATTGTTGGCAAGTCCAAAAATCTATTCACTTGTACCACCTAACTGTTCATGTGCAATGACTTTTATTATTCTGGTTACATATAGATGTTTAACTTACTAGGGCATATGGCATAAAATGGTGGTCTAAACTTAATTTCTGCCAGATTGCTTTCCAGTTTTTCCAGTCTAATTAAAAAGGAGTTCTTTCCCAGGAAATTTTCATTTTCAAATACATTGCACACCAGGTGATTGAGTCAAATTACTTTTATTCTTCCTTGATTAGTAATTGTCATTGATTAATTTTCTTTGTTTAATGAAAGCCAAATAATTTTGATGATATAAAATGCTCTAATATTTTTCATCATTTAATTACATGTTATAGACATTTTGCTACTTCATGCAAATTTGGTCATTATTTTGTCTAGTCCATATAGTATCCCTTTTGGTAGTTTGATTAGTGTAGCACTAAATATGAAAATTAATTTCATTAGTATTTTATTCTATTGTCATGAGTCACCAATGTGCACTGGATATTCCTCCTGTTCCTTGTCATTCCTAATAATTTAAGGAGCATTTTGTAATTATTTCTATAAAGATCTTGACCTTTCTTTGAAAACCTTTCTCCTAGATATTTTCTGCTTTTTGTAAATATTTGAAATAAGATTTCCCTTGCTACCATTTCCTTTTATATTTTGTTATTGCTATATAGAAATGTTTTTAATTGTATGTCACAAAAACTATTAAATGTCTCGGCCTCCTTTGTGATTCTCTAAGCAAACCATGGTGATATCAACAAATAGGAATAGTTGTGTTTGTGCTATGCCTCTAATTGATTTTGTTTCCTTTTCTAATTACTACTGGTAGAATTTCTACAACAATCTAAAATAGCAATACAGTATGAGGGAATCCTCGCTTTAATTCTGTATTTATTGGTAAATTTTTTAGCATTTCTCCATTGCACCTAATGCTAAATTTTTATTTTACATTCCTTTTATTGTTTTTAAAAGGGTACTTCTATGTCTAGCTTTTGTAAGATTTTTAGCACAAAAAGCGATGTACTTTGTCAATGTATGATCCCACATGACAACTGTGCCACAGATGATTTTGCAAGAGATTACAAAATTCCTGATCCCAGAAAAGAATTTAATAAGTATTTGGAAATAAGGTGGACAAATGGATTGAGGAATTCTCTATCTACCCAATACCTGACTTCTCAAAACTGTGAGACTAAATTAGAAAGATACTTGATTTTTCATCCCATCCAAAAGAAAGGAGAGAACTAATATCTTGCAAGAGGTGAGAACTGAGCAAGGAACTTGAAGGTAGCTTAGGACAGACACATGATGGAGAGAGTAAGTGATATTATTTGCATTTATAATGCTTAGTTTTAGTGCCTGGCATGTGACAGGCAATTAGTACCTGACTGACTGAGCTTTGATTTTCAGGATGGTCCAATGTAGAAATGAAAAATCAAGTGCACTCCAGATTTAGGGAATTACCTATGTAAAGCACAGAGGTTAGAGATAGAAGGAAATATAGCAAGTAGCTAGCAGTATAGTTTGATAGCAATGGATTGTGAATGAAAATAAATAATAATAATAATAAATAAAACAAGAAAATTAAGGGAGTCATATTGTGGAGGATTTTAAAAGGCAGGCTAAAGATTTATATTTTAACTTAAAACAATAAACAGATTCTGAAGATTTTAGAGTAGGAGTGAAATGATCAAATTTCTGTAATAGAAATGTCAATTTGGCTGTATATTAATAATTTAAGGAAACAATTTTATCATTTTAAGTGCTCTCTACCCTTATGCAGATCATAACTGCTCTTTGCCCTAATTGATAGCTTATAGATTGTTTATGCTTTTTAAAAGCATCCCCTGATAGAAAATCTTTTCATAATGTACCTCTTTCTCTGATCTCTGTTGGCTCTATAATGACTGCTTGACATGCAGACCTAAGATTGCAACTTTTTCATATTGGTAGGCTATCATCAGAGCTTGTGTCCTTCTGGCATAGACCTTGAGGATGCAAGTTCATCTGTATGCCATGTGGGGATATCAGTGTAGAACATTAGTGAAGAACAAAAAATTGTGTATTCATATTCATGCACAAGTTTTTATTTTTAAAAAGTAATTATCAACAATTAGAACCTAAAAATAAGGTAGATATTGCTATAGTGATTTAAGGCTTATAAAATATTTTACAGAGGGGCAGAGAAAAGATAATGGCTTGAAAACAGGGACTAGCTTGAGCTCTCCCCCAAATCCCTCCAAACACCTGTAAAAAATTACTCTAAACAAATTCTAGAGCTACAGAATCCACAAAATAAAAGAGGAAAGCAAGTCTCCATGCCAAGATGGCCTGGATGGTAGTTGGGAAGGGCCTATCACACCATGCTGGGAACAGAGCACAGCCTAACGTGGGCCACTCCAGGACAGACCAGGAAGAAGTAGATAGGACAGAGCAGGTCCCTGAATCACTGAACTGTGGCAATTACCGGATTTCTCAACCCACAAAAGCCAAAGACAATGGAGCAGGTCAGTGGAAAAACTGCTGGATCTGGGTGAGGACGTGCATGGTCTGGCCACAGCCCCAGGGTGGGGGAGGTGGCTGCAGTGGCAATGGCGGAAGCAACAGCAGGAATAGCAGCAGTGTAGTGGCTGCTTTTGGCCCCAGGCCCACACAGTGGGAAGAATCAAGCAGCTGATCAGAGAGAGAATGCAAAGATTGCCATGCTGGCACTGAGGCAAGCTTCTCTTGCCTTGCCGTGCTTGGATCTGGGTGGCAGTCCTGGTTGGTGGTTCTTGGAAGAGGAGGAGTGCTGGCATGGCAGAGCATTGTTGTGGCTATGGAGAGGGAGTACTCCTGGTGGTTACACAGCAGAAAAGAGCTCCTTCCACTCACAGACCAGAGCATAGGCCAGGAAAGGAGCATCATACCACATAAGAATAGAAGTAGTTCTGAAACTGGCAGAGCAAATTCTCTGAAGCCTGCACAAAGCACTCTTCACTCTGAAAGCAGTCATACCCTGACAAAAAGCTCAGAAGTCAAGTAATTGGCTGCGGAAGTGAGCAAGCAGCATAAAGACTCAGACTATAGAATCTTTCTTTGGTGACAAAGAAGATCAAAACATATAGCAAGAAGAAGTCAACAAAGTCAAAGAGCCTACATCAAAAGCCACCAAGAAAAACATGAACTAGTCTCCAGCCATGGAAGAGATCAAAAAGGATCTGGAGAATCAAGTAAGAGAAGTAGAGGAAAAGTTGGGAACAGAAATGAGAGGGATGCAAGAAAATCATGAAAAACAAGTAAATGACTTGCTAAAGGAGACCCAAAAAATACTGAAGAAAATAACAACTCAAAAAATAAACTAACCCAAAAGGCAAAAGAGCTCCAAAAGGCCAATGAGGAGAATGCCTTAAAAGGCAGAATCAGCAAAATGGAAAAGGAGGTACAAAAGACCACTAAAGAAAATACTGCCTTAAAAAATAGAATGGAGCAACTGGAAGCTAGTGACTTTATGAGAAATCAAGAGACTATCAAACAGAAGCAAAAGAATGAAAAATGGAAGATAATGTGAAATATCTCATTAGACAAAACAATGATGTGGAGAATAGACAGAGGAGAGATAATTTAAAAATTATTGGACTACCTGAAAACCATGATCAAAAAAAGAGCCTAGACATCATCTTTCAAGAAATTATCAAGGAAAACTGCCCTGATATTCTAGAACCAGAAGGTATAATAGAAATTGAAAGAATCCACAATTGCCTCTTGAAAAAGAACCCAAAAAGAAAACTCCTAGGAATATTGTCACCAAATTCCAGAGTTCCCAGGTCAAGGAGAAAATATTTCAAGCAGCCAGAAAGAAACAATTCAGCTATTGTGGAAACACAATCAGGATAACACTAGATCTAGCGGCTTCTACATTAAGGGATCGAAGGGCTTGGAATATGATATTCCAGAGGTCAATTGAGCTAGGATTAAAACAAAGAATTCATCTACTCAGCAAAACTGAGTATAATACTTTAGGGCAAAATATGGATTTTATATGAAATAGAGGACTTTCAAGCATTCTTGATGAAAAAAACAGAGTTGAATACAAAATTTGACTTTCAAATACAAGAATCAAGAGAAGCATGAAAAGGTAAACAAGAAAGAGAAATCATAAGGGACTTACTAAAGTTGAAATGTTTTGTTTACATTCCTACATGGAAAGATGATATTTGTAACTCATGAGACCTTTCTCAGTATTAGGGTAGTTGAAGGAAATATACATATACATAGACAGAGGGCACAGGGTGAGTTGAATAGGAAGGGACAATATCTAAAAAAAATAAAATTAAGGGTTGAGAGAGGAATATATTGAGAGGAGAAAGAGATAGGATGAAGTAAATTATCTCACATTAAAGTGGCAAGAAAATGCTGTTATATTGGTAGGGAAGAGAGGGTAGGTGAAAGGGAATGAGTGAATCTTGCTCTCATCAGCTTTGACTTAAGGCAGGAATAACATACACATTCAATTGGGTATCTTACCCTACAGGAAAGTAGAGGGGAATGGGATGGGGGGGGGCAGGGATAATTGGTGGGAGGGCAGATTTGGGGAGGAAGTAGTCAAAGGCAAACACTTTTGACAAGGGACAGGGTCAAGGGAGAAAAGTGAATAAAGGGGGACAGGATAGTATGGAGGGAAATATAGATAGTCTTTCACAACATGACTATTATAAAGTATTTTTCATAGATACATGTATAACCTATATTGAATTGCTTGCCTTCTCAAGGAGGATGAGTAGGGAAGGAAGAGGGGAGGGAATTTGGAACTCAAAGTTCTAAAAACAAAATTTGTTTTTAAATGCAACTGGGAAATAAGTTATACAAGCAGTGGGGTATAGAAATCTATCTTGCCCTACAAGAAAGTAAGGGGAAAAGGGATGGGGTGGTGGAGTGGGGTGATAGAAGGGAGGGCAGACTGGGGAAAGGGGCAAACAGAATACATGTTATCTTGGGGTGAGGGGTAGGGTAGAGATGGGGAGAAAATTTGTAAGTCAAAATCTTGTGAAAATGAATGTTGAAAATAAAAATAAATTAAAATGTATTAGGGAAAAAAGAAAAAAAAAAGGAAATATGAGAAAAACAAAAAAAAATTTATATAATCTCACTTGATTCTATCAGTAATCCTGTGACGTTGGTATCGCAGGCATTATTATACCTATTTCATGGATTAAAACACTGAGGTATAAAGAGGTGCACTGACTTGCCCATGATTATACATCTATTAAGTATAAAAGGTCGAGTTAATAATAACTGATATTTATATGGTGTTTTACAATTTCCAAAGTACTATATAGTCTTTCATTTATACAACACATATCATTATCATCCTTTTATGAATGAAAGTATTGAGACTCAGAGAGATTGTTACTTCCCCAAAGTCAAATAGTGTCTAAGGAAACATTTGAACTCAGATCTTACTGATACCAACCCTACACCCAATCCATTATACAAGATATTCAAAAAGTCAGTGTATTTTAAGCTTTAATAGCTTGGAACACTCTGAACATGGTTTTTTGGTTTTTTTTTTCATTAAAGAAAAGAAATCTAATTCATTACTTAAGAGACACAATTATTTCATCCACAAAATATGAACTCCTAACATAATTTCCCTGTGCTGCAGCCATCAATCTAATGAATTAGCTAAAGTTTGAGAACATGCTCTCTACATAATAGATTACTATTTCTGGCTGATCTCACTAATGAAAGCACCACTGCAGAAATAAAAAGATTGATTAATAAACCAACCTACCCTTATCTCAAACACTATTTAAAATAAATTAGGAAGGTGATCCTAGAAGAAACCTGGGCATTATTCTGCTCACTACCATTAGTTTAGAGGAAAACATGAAGATTTTCATTGGATAAAGAATCTGCTGCAGCATTTCCTGCACCAAAAAAGCTGCATTTCTTTAGAAATACAATGATAAATGTGACTTGGGACATTATGGAAATGTTTAATTTGCATCCTAGTTTCAATAATAATATAATTTTCTTATGGAGCAAATAAGGTCTAAACCTAACAACATTCAGTTTTACCTTTTAACTGGGTCTGGGTGACACTTTTTAGAAATGGAGGATTATAGAGGATTTGTTCAGATTAACCAAATAAACTATAAATTCAAATCTCTTACAATGACATAAAATCTCTTACAATGCCCACACTTCTTAGAATTTTTTTTTGCTTTTATTTTAATCAGTCAGTTAATAGGCATATTATGTGCCTTTCTGAGGGCCAGGCATTGTGCTAATTGCAAAGGTTACAAAAAATATAAAAGGTAGTCATTGTTTTCAAGTACCTCACAGACTAATAAGAGAGAGAGAGAGCATGTGAATAACTGTTCAAGTTACATATAGGATCATTTGGAAATAATCAACACAGAGAAAGCACCAGAATTAAAGGTTTTCTGTAGAAAGCACATATTTCAAGGAAGCCAGGAGGCAGAGACAAGGAGGGAGATAATTCCATGGATAGTGGATAGTCAGTGAAAATGCCTGCAATTGTTATAGGAACAACAAGGAGACCAGTGGCATTGAATTACAGAGTACATGGGGGATTGTAAGGTATAAGAAGACTCAAAAATGGAATGGGGCCATGTTACAAAGAGCTTTGAACGTCGAATAGAGGAGCTTATATTTGATCCTAAGTCCATTTTTTTTTTAAAAATTGACTCATTATGAGGCATTATTTTTTTCTCTAAAACAAGTTATTGAAAATGTTTCATTTGTTGCTGAAATCATGTTTCACACAGTGTCAGAGTTGGAAAGGAACTTATAGTTTATTTAGTCCAACTTAATAAGAATCCTTTATACAACAGTTCTCAAAAATGGTCACCCAGACCCTACATCATATCCTCTAGTGACTGGGAAACTATACCTTCACTATAGTTAGTCTTTCACAACATGAGTATTGTGGAAGGGTTTTGTATAATGATACACATGTGGCCTATGTTGAATTGCTTACCTTCTTAGGGAGGGTGGGTGGAGAGGGAAGAAGGGAGAGAATTTGGAACTCAAAGTTTTAAAAGCAGATGTTCAAAAAAAAACCTTTTGTATGCAACTAGGAAATAAGATATACAGGCAATGGGGGCATAAAAATCTATCTTGCCCTACAAGAAAGTAAAGGAAAGGGGGATGGGGGGGAGTGGGGTGAAAGAAGGAAGGGCTGACTGGGGAACAGGGCAATCAGAATATATGCCACCTTGGAGTACGGGGGAGGATAGAGGTGGGGAGAAAATTTGTAATTCAAACTTGTACAAATCAATGATGAAAACTAAAAATATTAAATAAATAAATAATTTTAAAAAGAAACTATACCTTCCCCATTCCACTTTCTCATTGGGACAGCATTAAAAATTTGGGGATTTTATTTTCTTTGCACTACACCTAAATCTGAATCTCTGTAGCTTTCATCCATTATTCCTAGTTTCACCCTCAGAAGCCAAGGACAAAAAGTGAAATATCTGTTTTACCTGACAACTCTTTAGATACTAGAAGGCAGTGGTTTTGTAACAAGGGAATATTCAGATGACATTAACTGTGAATTTCCTCTTTTCCCTTATCCCTTTTTCCTTCTGCCTTTTATCCCAGTCTCTGGTAGCCTCATGCAAAAGAGATGACCTTTTTCTTTATCAAAGCCACTACTTTTACCTGGTTCTCAACCTCTCCTGTCTCCTCCAGCAGTTTACCACCATAAGCATTCACTCTGTCTCTCTAATCTTGAACCTCTCTCCAATGTCTGGCTAATTTGCTGCTGCCTAGCAACATATGCAAGTCTCTCCCAACCTTGAGGGAAAAAAATCACCTGATCTTAACATTCTCTCAAACTATTGCCCTATATCTTTCCCCTCTTTTAGGGACAAACACCCAGAAAAAGCAATCCATATCCATTTCAACTTTTTTACCTTTCATTCACTTCTCAGTTCTTTTCCTTGCAATCTGGCTTCAGACCTCCTCACTCAAACAAAACCACTCTCTCCAGAGTTAACATTAAAAACTTACCAAATCCATTTACCTCTTCTCAGCACTCATCTTTGAACATTTTGACCCTGTTTATCATCCCTACCTCCTAGATAGTCTCATCTCTCTGACTTTTAGTGGTAACACATCCTTGTTTCTCCTGCTAGTCCAAATGATCCTTCTCAGTCTCCTTTGCTAAGCCACCATTTGTATCCTTTCTCCTCTATTTGGGTATACTGTAAGATTCTGTGTTGGGCCCTACTTCACTTTCTCTTTATGACATCCTCAGCTCCCATGGATTCAATCATTATCTTTATGAAGACGATTCAAGATCTACATATGCATCCATAGACTCTCCCAAGTCTCACATCATCAGTTCCCTATTGGATACTTCAAACTGTATGTACTATAGACACCTAAAACATATATCCCAAAAAGAACTCACTGTCTTTTCCCAAAAACTCACCCTTCATCTGAATTTCCTATTTATTTTAATGGCACCATTATCCTTATGGTCATCTTGGTTATTACCCACAGAGTCATGTGTCAGACACCTCTTGCTCTCTCACCCCATATATCCAATCAGTTTCCCAGATGCCTCTGTTTCTTTCATATCTGCCCCAATCTCTATACTCAACTGCCACCACTTTCCTTCAGTCCTTCATTTCTTCTCATTTGGATAATCGCAACAGTCTAATTGTGTTTGCTATTACTCAAATCTCTCCCCTCTCTGACTGTCCTCTACACAACTGCCAAAGTGACAGTTTTACAGTATATAATTCAGTACATTCTGAGTGATCTCTATTGCCTCCAAGATAAGATACATAATCTGTTTAGCATTTAAAACCCTTTACAACTTGAGTTAGCCCTCCTTTCCAGTTTTGTACTGGTTTACTCTCCTTCATCCACTCTATGTTTCACTCAATTATCCTTTGCATTTCAACTCCAATCTATGTGTCTTCTTCCAAAGATCAGCTTAAATACCATGTCCTCAATGAAAATTCCCTTATATCTCCAGCTGCTAGTTCATCCCCTTCCCCCAAAAAATCTCATATTTACTTATTGAATAAATACTCTATTTGATGTCTTTATCAAATACATGTATGTATACATATGTATGTGTGTGTAGAGTTTATGCACAGCTGATTTCATTTTCTCTTCCCCTCATAAAACTCTGACTTTGACAGTAGAAACTGTCTTTTGCCTTCATTTTTATCCCCAGTACTTAACACAGTGCCTGGAATACAGTAGGCTTTAAATTAATGCTTGTTGACTGACTTTTTAACCATAGAATGTAAGCTTCTTGAAGGCAAAGAATTTCATTTGTGTCCTTGTATCCCTAATATCTATAACAATCCCTGAAATATAATAGTCATTTAATAAGGTTTTTTGTTGATTGGCTAAGTCTCCCCTGGTTACACTAGGCCTTTTGTAATTTTTTCTTAAACAGATATCTCACATGTAAATATTCCTATCCTATTGTGAAGATTCTTCAATATTTTCTGAACACCAAAATCTTTTAATCAAAACTTTATCAACTTGCTTCAATCTTTGGAAGTAAAGTTAGATCTCATACCTATTTCTCAGTATTGGTTCCATGGGCATCAGCTTCCTCCATTCCAAGTAATGATTCTCCCCTCAATGACAATCAACATATTTTTGATCATTTAGTCCACAATTTAGAAAATAGTTTTATTTTTCTGATGGCATTCTGGTAGTGTTCCTGTGTTAACTTTCAATGACTTAGTTGGGGTCAAGGTCCTTTTATTCCTGTCTTTGGAGTCTAAGACAATCTTAATCCTTGGTCTCATCTCCATTTCCTAAAGTTGACTTTCTATAATTCTGCCTCTTAGGCATGAAAACAACATTCTTTTTTCTAATAAATGTGCCATTTATAAGACTATCCAAGCCATAACAATGGATATCTCTTCTGTTTCTTTTTTTTTGAACTATGCCAAAGGTGATCTTCCATCAAATAGGTCTAGATCACTAGTCTTTCTGGTTAGGGTTCTTAAATATGGGAACAATAGATAAATTTCAAGGAGTCCATGAACTTAGATAGAAAAAAATGCATCTTTATTTTCACTAACCTCGAATTTAAATTTAGGTTCTCCTTTAATTATGAATGCAGTAATCAAATCATAATGGCAATAACAATAATCATTAGCATTTATATGGTTCTTTAAAATTCATTAAAAAGTTCATAAATTTCTTTACATATGGTATCTCATTTGACTCTCACCAGAACCACTTGGAATAGGTGCTATCATTATTCCTTTTTTATAGGTAAGGAAATTGAATCTGAGTGAGATTAAGTGATTTGCATATGATAATACAGTTAATAAGTGTATGAGTCAGAATTCAAAGTTAGGTTTGACTGTTTCTGAGTCCAACACAATATCCATTGTCCCTTATGGCCATATGTGTGGTATCACTAAAGAAATCACAAATATCTTCATACCTTACTACAATTACTGTGGATTTTTGAATATTATTTATATTTATCACTGTTTCAAAATTACTATAGTTTTTAGATCTGCCACTAGATCACTTGAGACCATGGTGTCCTATCTACAGATGTTTGAGTGATGTAGCTGGGTATTCATCAAGCATTTCTGCACATAGTAACCACTCAATCATTAAGTATTTTCAAATTTTAGTGACCTAGACATCTACATTACTTTTCAGTATTCCTCTTCTATAATTTTTTTGGTCAGTATGGGGAAGGAGGTACCATTTTCTTTGTTAATATTTTGCAAAATTATATGGGTAAAAATGAGAATTTTTAATCCCCCAAAGGTAGCATGGTATTTTTCTAGCAGGAATAGACAAGTGGGCTATGAGTGTAACTGCTGCTGAAATGTGCTATATATAGTAACTTATTATTACTAACAGATTGTGATTTCCTTTTGGAAACTACAAAAAATCCTCAATTTGAAAAAGGTAAAAATGTGGAGTTTTCATTGTTGTTTGTTTTCCAAACAAAACTTTGGATGTAAAGAGAAACATCATACTTTGCACAGATGGAGTTTGTCTGCTGCTTAGTAATACATCTGGTTTTGCTAATTAGCATCATCTTAAATCATTGCATCTTACAAAGATATCCATTGGCAACTATGACTCTTCTGAGAACTTTGAAAGAAGTTTCATCCACAAACATGAGACATCCACTTTATAGAAGCAGGTCTCCCAATCATTGAATTTTTAAAAGTTTGTCAAGACATGAGAACAGACATGAAGTGCTTTTCTACCACACAAATATCATGTGGCTTTCAAGAGGACATTTTGAAGAACTTTTTCACATGAAAGATAGTTTTCATTCTTTTCTTTTTTTTTTTTTTGTCAGACAATCAGGTAAGCGATTTAGGTCACACTGCTAGTAAATGTCAAATGTCTGAGGTCAGATTTTAATTCAGTCTTTTCTGACTCCAGGGCCAATGTTCTATCCACCGCCTAGCCGTCTCAGTTTCATTCTTTTCCGAAAAAAAAATCTCCTACTGGAAGACATTGAAAGAAAGGAATTTTTCCATTGATTGTACTGTTTGGCAGCTATCTTTATAAATATAAACAAGATAGGGAGACAGAGCCAAGATGGCCACGTGAAAACAGTGTCTTGCCAGAACTCTCACAAGCTATGTCAGATACCTATAAAAAAGTGAATCTGAGAAGATTTGAGAGATTTATAAGCTGCTAGCAGTCTGAGTGGGGCAAATTTCCAAGCCAAGAGAGTCTGAAAGGTCGATGGGATGGATCTGTAAGCTGGGAGAGCGCTCGGCATGCAGAGTTGCACCAGACAGTACCAAAGCAGAAGCAGCTGTGGGAACCAGCCAGTGACCCAGGCTGGGAGAAAGCTGGGAACCCAAAACCAGCAGAGATCACCAGGCGTCCCAATACAGCACGGGAGACTGTAGAAGTGACAAGAGGCAGCAGCACAAAGCCACCAGCTATGAGACATCAACTCCTGAACCTTACAATCCAAAGGTTTGAAATATGTGTGGCCAGGTAAATGGCTCTAATCCCTGCCCCCACCCCAACCAGACAATTCCTTGAGAAAAAAATGCTGGAATAGAGAAGACAGAAGTGGGGCTTCAGTGGCTGAGCAGTGGGAGTTCCTGAGTCCCAGCGAGGCAGAGCCAGCAGGGGTCAACACCAGGAGCCCAGACATAACTTTGCACCTCCAGGGGAAGTGCCAGACACCAGAACTAACAACAAACAGCTGAGACCATTGCTGAAGAGCAACAGTGCTGGAGAGCAGCCCCAGGGGAAAAGGAGACTTCAGGCAGCCAGACCCCTCCCTCACACCTCAGGAAACTGAAGGCTATAACACACAAAGCCAGTACCTAGACTCATCATCCTCAGAACAAGAAACCTGGGACAGAGAACGCTGAGCTTCAAAAACAGAAATTCACTGTAAAGCCAGGAAAAAGCTAACCAACATGAAGAACAAAAAAAAATGAGGGCCATTGATTCTTTTTATGGAGACAGGGATAATCAAAAAGCCAATTCAGAAGAGGATAGTATTGACTCTATACCCACATCTGATACCTCAAAAGGGAATGTGAACTGGTCCCAAGCCCAAAAAGCATTACTGAAAGAGCTAAAGGAGGACTTTAAAACCAAATTAGGGAGGCAAAAGAAAAAAATGGAAAAAAAACACTGACAAAATCAAGTCTTTAAAAAATAAGATCTGTGAAATGGCTAATCTAAATAGAGAAATAGAAATGGCAGAATCTAAATAGAGAAAATGACACTCCGAGAGGTAAAATCAACCAATTGGAGAAGGAGACTCAAAACCAAAATGAAGGTAGCAATTCATTAAAAATGAGAATTGAGCAAGTAGAAGCTAATGACTCTATGAGGCATCAAGAAATAGTAAAACAAAATGTAAATAATGAAAAAATAGAAGAAAATGTGAAATATCTGATTGGAAAGACAACTGACCTGGAAAATAGATCCAGAAGAGACGATTTAAGAATTATTGGTCTACCAGAAATCCATGATGCAAAAAAAGAGCCTCGACAGTATCTTCAAAGAAATTATCAAAGATAACTGCCCAGATATCCTAGAACCAGAGGGTAAAATAGTAATTGAAAGAACCCACCGATCACCCCTGAAAGAGATTCCAAATTGAAAACACCAAGAAATATTATAGCCAAATTTCAGAATTACAAAGTCAAGGAGAAAATACAGCAAGCAGCCAAAAAGAAACAATTCAAATATCGTGGACCTACAGTCAGGATCACACAGGATCTTTCAGTTTCTACATTAAATGACTGGGGAAATTGGAATATGATATTCTGGAGGGCAAAGGAGCTGAGACTACAACCAAGGATCAAAAACCCAGCAAAATTGAGCATAATTTTTCATGCAAGGAGAAGGACATTCTATGAAATAAGGGAATTCCAGACCTTCCTGATGAAACGGCCAGAACTCAATGGAAAATTTGATCTTCAAATACAAAACTCAAGAGAGACAAAAAAGGTAAACAGTGGGGGGACCCCACAAACCTTACTAATCAATAAGGGTAAATTATTTACATCTTTATATAGGATTAGGTCATCTTATGTATGTTATAGGTACACGCACACACACACACGCATATATATATATATGTCAATCTTCAGATAGTACAGTTATTATTAAAATTGAAAGGGATACACATAGACTGTGGGTGTCTGTATAAAATAACTGATATAAGGATAAAAAACGTAATTAAGAGATGTAAAGGGAGGGCTATGGAAGAAGAGGTAAGGAGGTAGTAGAAAAGGGTAAATTACATCAAATGAAGAGGCACAAAAACATATTATAGTAGAGTGGGAAAAGGGAGGGAGAAGAGCAGTATTTGAGCTTTACTGTCATTGGATCTGATTCAAGAAGGGAATAACATATCCTGATAGGTATATAAATCTAACTTGACCTACAGGCAGTAGGAGGGGAAAGGTGGAAAAAAGGGAGTGGGCTGTCAGAAGGGAGACAAGAAGTAGCAAGCACAAAATGGTAAGATAAGGGAGGGGAATCAAGAGGGAGGGTAAACTGAGTAGGACAGCGGTCAAAAGCAAAACTTTGTTGAGGAATGGAAAGGGAAAGGGAGAAATAAAAGCATAAATGGGGGGGGGAATAGGATGGAGAAAAAGACAGATAATAATCATAACTGTGAATGTGAATGGGATGAACTCTCCCATAAAACAGAAGCAGGCAGCAGAATGGATTAAAACCCATAATCCTACAATATGTTGTTTACAAGAAACACATTTGAAACAGGGAGATACACAAAGGATAAAGATAAAAGGCTGGAGTAAAATATATTGTGCTTCAGCTAAAATAAAAAAAGCAGGCGTAGCAATCCTAATCTCAGACAAAGCAAAAGTAAAGATAGATCTAATTAAAAGAGTTAAGGAAGGACACTACATCCTGCTAAAAGGCACCATAAACAATGAAGCAGTATCATCGTTTAACATATATGCACGAAGTGGTATGGCATGAAAATTCTTAGAGGAGAGGTTAAGGGAGTTACAAGAAGAAATAGGCAACAAAGCTATAATAATGGAAGATCTCAACATCCCCCTCTTTGAACTTGATAAATCTAACCTCAAAATAAATAAGAAAGAAGTTAAGGAGATGAACAGAATTTTAGAAAAGGCAGATATGATAGACCTCTGGAGAAAACCGAATGGGGATTAAAAAGGAATATACTTTTTTTCTCGGTGGTACATGGCACATACTCAAAAATTGACCAAATACTAGGAGATAAAAACCTCACAATCCAGTGCAGAATGGCAGAAGTATTCAAAGCATACTTTTCAGATAATGATGCAATAAAAATTATTTGTAATAAAGAACCATGGAAAAATAAGCTAAACATTAATGGGAAACCAAATAATTGAATTCTAAAGAATCAGTGAGCCAAAGAAGAAATCAGAGAAATGATTAATAACTTCATTCAAGAGAATGACAATAATGAGACAAAATACCAAAACTTATGGGATGCAGCAAAAGCAGTTCTTAGGGGAAATTTTATATCTCTAAATGCTTACATGAATAAAATAGAGAAAAAGGAAATCAATTAACTGGACATGCAACTTTAAAAGCTAGAAAAAGAACAATTTGAAAACCCCCAGTGAAATACCAAATTAGAAATACTGAAAATCAAAGGAGATATTAATAAAATTGAAATCCATAAAACTATTGAATTAATAAATAAAACAAAGAGGCGATTTTACGAAGAAAACAATAAAATTGATAAACCTTTGGTCAATTTGATTAAAAAAAAGAAAGAAGAAAATCAAATTACCAGTATTAAAAATGAAAATAGTGAATTCACCTCTAATGAAGAGGAAATCAAAACAATAATTAGGAATTATTTTGCCCAATTGTATTACCAAAAACTTGACAGCCTTAGGGATATGGATGAATATCTAAAAAACATAAATTGCCCAGGTAAACAGAAGAGCAAGTAAAATTCCTAAACAACCCCATCTCAGGAAAAAAAAATTGAGCAAGCCATCAATGAACTCCCTAGGAAAAAATCTCTAGAGCCACATGATTTTACATGTGAATTTTATCAAACATTTAAAGAACGATTAATTCCCATAATTTAAAGGCTTTTTGGGAAAATAGGTGAAGAAGGAGTACTATCAAATTCTTTTTATGACACAAATATGGTACTAATACCCAAACCAGGTAGAGTCAAAACAGAAAAAGAGAATTATAGACCAATTTCCCAAATGAATATCGATGCAAAAATTTTAAATAAAATATTAGCAAATAGATTGCAGCAAATTATCCTGAGAATAACACACTATGACCAGGTAGGATTTATTCCAGCATTGAAAGGCTGATTCAATATTAGGAAAACTATTAACATAATTGATCATATCAAAAACAAAACTAGCAGAAACCATACGATCATCTCAATAGATGCAGAAAAAGCCTTTGAAAAAATACAACACCCTTTCCTATTAAAACACTAGAAAGCATAGGAATAAATGGAGCCTTCCTTAAAATTATAAATAGCATCTACCTAAAACCATCAACAAGCATTATTTGTAATGAGGATAAGCTAGATGCATTCCCAATAAGATCAGCGGTGAAACAAGGATGTCTATCATCACTCCTACTATTCAATTTGGTAGTAGAAATGTTAGCTGTAGCAATAAGAGAAGAAAAAGAAATTGAAGGAATCAGAACAGGCAAAGAAGAAATTAAATTATCATTTTTTGCAGATGATATGATGATTTACTTAGAGAATCCTAGAGAATCAAGTAAAAAACTACTTGAAATAATAAACAACTTTAGCAAAGTTGCAGGATATAAAATAAACCCACATAAGTCCTTGGCATTCCTATACATTACTAACAAAGCCCAACAGCAAGAGATAGAAAGAGAAATTCCATTCAACTTTACTGCAGACACTATAAAATATCTGGGAGTCTATCTGCCAAGACAAACCCAGGGACTATATGAACATAATTATGAAACTGTTTTCACGTGAATGAAGTCAGATCTAAATAAATGGAAAAATATCAGTTGCTCATGGTTAGAGCTAATATAATAAAAATGACAGTTTTACCTAAATTAATCTGTCCAGTGCCATATCAATCAAACTACCAAAAAAATTATTTTACAGAGCTGGATAAAGTAATAACAAAATTCATCTGGAAGAACAAGCGGTCTAGAACATCTAGGGAATTACTGAAAAGAAATGCTAGAGAAGGTGGCCTAGCCATGCCAGATATTAAACTGTACTATAGAGCAGCAGTCATAAAAACTACCTGGCACAGGCTAACAAACAGAGTCATGGATCAGTGGAATAAGATAAGTACACAAGACACAGTAGTCAACAACTATAGCAATCTCCTGTTTGATAAACCCAAAGAATCCAGCTTCTGGGCTAAGAATTCACTATTTCCCAAAACACTGCTGGGAAAATTGGAAAATGGTAGGACATAAACTGGGCATAGACCAATATATTACGCCATATACCAAAATAAAGTCAAAATGGGTTCATGATTTAGGAATAAAGTCTGATACTATAAGCAATTTGGGAGAGCGAGGAATAGTTTACCTATCAGATTTATGGAAAAGAATTCATGACACAACAAGAGATAGAGAGCATTACAAAATGCAAAGCAGATAATTTTGATTATGTTAAATTGAAATGATTTTGTATTAAAAACAGGCAATGCAACAAAGATTAGGAGGGAAGAAGAAAATTGGGAGAAAATCTTTATAACTAGTGTCTCTGACAAAGGCTTCTAAAATATACAGTGAACTGAGTCAAATTTATATGAATACAAGTCATTCCCTAACTGAGAAATGGTCAAAGGATATGAACAGGCAGTTTTCAGAGGAAGAAATTAAAGATATCTGTAAGGCATATGAAAAACTGCTCAAAATCACTACTGATTAGAGAAATGCAAATCAAAGCAACTCTTAGGTACCACATCTCTCCTGTCAGATTGGCTAAAATGACAAAACAGGAAAATGATAAATGCTGGAGAGGATGTGGGAAAATTGGAACATTGCTACATTGCTGATGGAGTTGTGAACTAATCCAGCCATAATGGAGAGCAATAAGGAACTATGCCCGAAGAGCTATATAAATGTTCATATCCTGTGACCCAGCAATACCACTTCCAGGGTTGCATCCCAAAGAGATCACACAAGTGGTAAAATGATCCATATGTACAAAAATATTTATAGTATCTCTTTTTGTGGTAGCAAAGAATTGGAAATCAAGGGGATGCCAATCAATTGGAGAATGGTTGAACAAGTTGTTGTATATGAAGGTAACAGAATACTATCATGCTATAAGAAATGGGGATGATACAGAGTTCATAATAACCTGGAAAAAACCTACACGATATAATGCTGAGCAAGTGGAGGAGAACCAGGAGAACATTTTACACAACTACAAATATGTGGATTCTGTGATGACTAACCCTAATAGACTTTGCTCTTATCAGCAACACAAGGTGCAAAGATAACTCCAAAGGACTCACGATGGAGAGCGCTATCTACATCCAGAGAAAGAATGATGGAGGCACACTTTAAGCTCATCTTTTTTTTTCCCCCTTTGTTTTTTTTTTTCTCTTTTGTATTTGTTTTTGTTTTGGGGGTTAAGTTTGGTTCTATTTCTTCTTTCTCGTGATTCATTGCATTGGTCATAATTCTTCTTTACAACTTGACTTTTGTGTAAATAAGTTCAATGTGAAGTTATATGTCAAAAATATATCGGATTCCACGCCATCTTGGGGGGGGGGAAGGGGGAAGAAATTCTGGAACTCAAAATTATGTAGAACCGAATGCTGTAAAAAAAAATGAAAAAATCCCAAAAAATATGCACAGGATAAATCATTTAATTCAAGGTCCTGTACTCACTGTTACAGATGCTACTAAAAATTTAAGTTTTTTGGCTAAGTTGTAGATATTAAAGAAAAGAGTAGAGACTTACATCTTTTTAAACTTTCAAATGAAAAAGGAAATGTTGACCTATGATGAAGTTGAGATACAATTTTTTTTGTCAATTTCTTTGAAAAGAGAAATCCTAGAAGACTTGGAGATGTTTTACAACTTTTTCAAAAATTATCCCTAAGCTGATGGCAAAAAATTTGAATCATGGCTTTGTAATCCATTTCTTTCTGGTACGAACTGTTAAAGATGTTGACCTTGCCACAGATGGATGAACTCATCCATAGAATTTAGGACCAAAAACACTGCTATAATTGGAGTTTAACTCAAAAAACATTGGAAAATTCTGGTGTTTTGTTTTGTTTTGTTTGTTTTTGAGAGGAGCCTATCTTCACATTACAAAGAGGGCTATAGAAGTTTTAATTCGAAGATGGTGGCTGGAAAGCAGGGAATTGACTAGGGCTCTCCCACAGGACCCTCCGAACACTGATAAAAATGGCTCTGAATAAATTCTAGAACTGCAGAACCCACAAAATAGTAGAGGGAAGCAGGGCTCCAGCCCAGGACAGCCTGGATGGTCACTAGGTAAGGTCTATCATGCATGGAGCTGGGAGCAGAGCAGAGGAGAGCCTGGCGTGGTCTGCACCCAGACCAACCAGACCAGAAGCCTGGCAGAACAGGCCCTAGGACTCTGAATCAGTGAGCTGTGGCAGTTACCAGACTTCTCAACCCACAAACACCAAAGACAACAGATAAGGTTAGTGGGAAAAGCTTCGAGAGACAGAGTGAAGGAGTATGGGGGTGGTGCAGCTACAAAACTACAGCTGCAGGTGCTTCTGGCCTCAGGCCCACCTCGTGGGAGGAATTAAATGGCAGATCAGAGAGGGAGTGCAGAGTCTGCTTAACATCTGAGTCTGGTCCAGGTTGGTGGTTCTTGGGGGAAGAGGAGTGCTGGTGTGGCAGAGGTGGCTGCATAGAAATACGTCTGAAAACAACAGCACATCCCCTCAAGCTTGGAACAAAGTACTCTTTAGTCTACAAGTAGTCATACCTTAACAAAAAACTCAAGGGTCAAGTAGTTGTCTGGGAACATGGCCAGGCAGCAAAAATGGACTCACATTCAGACTCAGACTTTGGAATCTTTCTTTGGTGACAAAAAAACCCCAAAATATACAGCTAGAAGAATTCAACAAAGTCAAAGTACTCCAAGAAAAAGCCTCCAAGAAAAACATGAACTGGTCTCAGGCCATGGAAGAGCTTAAAAAGGATTTGGAAAAGCAAGTAAGAGAAGTAAAAGAAAAATTGGGAAGAGATATGAGAATGATGGGAGAGAAACATGAAAAACGAGTCAATGACTTGCTAAAGGACACCCAAAAAATACTGAAGAAAACAACACCTTAAAAAATAGACTAGCTCAAATGGCAAAAGAGCTCCAAAAAGCTAATGAGGAAAAGAATGCCTTGAAAGGCAGAATTAGCCAAATGGAAAAGGAGGTCCAAAAGACCACTGAAGAAAATACCATCTTAAAAATCAGATTGGAGCAAGTGGAAGCTAGTGACTTGATGAGAAATCAAGAAATTATAAAATAGA
>CM053622.1:405158695-405175952 GCA_028646595.1 Phalanger gymnotis
AAAAAAGGGTCTACACACTCTGAGGGTTAACCATTAAGCTAGAACTCTCAGAATTGTAGGAGGAGAGGTTTTGCTTTGGAGGCTCACTCACTGGAAGAGCATCATGTGATTTGACCAGATGAGATTCTGAGTAGCCATTATGGAGCCCCCCAGCTTTGAAAACCCAACATCTTCTCTCGCTGATAACTATGTATGTAATATCTTGGTCAAATGGCTAGAAGCCTGTCCGTTAATTTGTGTTATTTTGCTCCATTTATATAATTTCTGCTTGTAATTTCTGTTTGTTTTTTCTCTGGAGTTCAGGGTGCTGACTTTTCCCCCTGAACTAAGTGAATGATATATGTTTGTTTAATTAAAGTAAGATTGTCAACCCCTTAAAGTTGCTTTCCTTAGAAAAGGAGATCAAAGAACCTGTGCTGGCAGCCCTCCTGTGTGCTGGTGTTATTAGCTTTACACAGCCACAGTAGTGGCAAGTAGCATTGTTGTTACAGCAAACTACCTTACCTTCATAGTCATTAGTTTCTTCCTCTTTGAAATGAGAGTATTGGACTACATCGCAGACTCTGAGTTGAAAAAGACCAATCAAAATGGGTACATGATTTAGACATAAAGGGTGATACCATAAGCAAATTAGATAAGCAAGGAATAGTTTACCAGTTAGATCTATGGAAAAGGGAAAAATTTATGACCAAACAAGAGATGGAGAGCATTACAAGATGCAAAATGGATAATTTTGGTTACATTAAACTAAAAATGTTTTGCACAAACAAAACCATTGCAAACAAGATTAGAAAAAAAGCAGAAAACTGAGGAAAACTTTACAGCAAATTTCCCTGATAAAAGCTTCATTTTTCAAATATGTAGATAACTGAATCAGATTTATAAGAACACAAGTCATTTTCCAATTGATAAATGGTCAAAGGATATGAACAGGCAGTTTTCAGATAAAAAATAAGTTTTCTATAGTCATATGAAAAAATCCTTTAAATCAGTATTGAGTAAAGAAATTCAAATTAAAACAACTCTGAGGTACTATCTAACACCTATCAGATTGGCTAACTTGACAAGACAGGAAAATGATAGATGTTGGAGAAGATGTGGGAAAATTGGAACACTAATGCATTGTTGGTGGAGTTGTGCATTTATTCAACCATCCTGGGGAGCAATTTGGAACTATGCCCAAAGGGCTATAAGATTGTTTGACCCAGCAATACAACTTCTGAGTCTGTATCCCAAAGATATCATGCAAATGGGAAAAGGATCCACATGTACAAAAACATTTATAGCAGCTCTTTTTGTGATAGCAAAGAATTAGAAAGTGAGGGGATGTCGATCAATTAGAAAATGACTGAACAAGTTGTAATATATGAGTGTGATGGAATACTACTCTGCTATAAGAAATGACAAGCAGGATGCTTTCTGAAAAATCTGAAAAGATTACATGAACAAAGACCTACATGAGCAAAGTGAAGTAGGCAGAATCAGGAGAATATTCTAGACAGAAACAGCAATAATTGCATGATGATCAGCTATGAAATGACTTATTCTCACCAATAAAATTATCTAAAAAATTCTGAAAGACAGGATGTAAAATTATATCCACCTCTAGAGAAAAACATTATGGAATCTCAATGCAGATTGAACCATACTTTTTTTAAATTTCATTTTTCTTGGGTTTTTTTTGGGGGGGAGTCTGAGATTTGTCTTTGTTTTACAAAATGACTAATATAGAAATAGGTTTTGCATGGCTGCAGATGTATAACCTCTATCAAGTCACTGTGGTCTCAGTGAGAGGGGAAGGGAGGGAGGAAGGAAGAGAATTTGGACCTCAATTAAAAAAAATGTTAAAAAATTTACATGTAATTTAGAAAAAAGAAAATGTCAAAAAAAGAAAGAGACCTTAACACTCAGTTCATCTACATCTGAACAAAAATTCCCTTAAAAGCATGCTTGATAAGTATTCATTCAAACTTTGCTTGAAGACTCTCATCAAGAAAGATTCTTTGAGTCAGGAAGACTCATCTTCCTGAGTTCAAATCTAGCCTCAGACAGATACTAGCTATATGACCCTAGGCAATTCACTTAATCTTGTTGGCTACAGTTTCCTTATCTATAAAATGCAAGAAATGGCAAACTATTCCAGTATCTTTGCTGAGAAAACCCTAAATAGGGTCACAAAGATTTGGCCCCAACTGAAATGACTGAACAAAAATTTTTAGGAAGCTGTCTTTCTCTTATGTCAAAGCCTAAAGATTACTCTTTGCAATTTTCACCCATTGTTCTTATTTCTGCTGAAAACAAGCAAAGCTATTCCTCATCTGTAATATAGTCATTAATATACTTGAAGACCACTGTCACATCTCCCTTAAGTCCTCTTCACCTAGCTAATCTTTCAGAATTTCTTTAAATACTCCTGACATGTCAAGATCTCGAGTGCCATTGCTAGCCTGGTCATTCTCAGCTGGCTGCTTTTAACCTCATTAATTTCATTCCTCAGATGTAGATGGAGCCTTGAACACAATACATACATCAGTATGCACTAATGCTATCATCTCCCAAGACTCGCACACAAAGGCTTCCAATGGAGAACAAGATTCTCATATCCTTCTTGGATTCCATATCAAGCTCAATAAATTCATATGACATTTACAGTACTCTAAAAACTCCAGGTGTATTTTTTTCAAATTCTGCTGTCATGAAGTCCTGAGCTACCATCATCTTTATTACCTCAAATTAGTGTTTAAAACCTAGTGTGAATTCAGTTATCCCTATGAATTTTCAGCTCATAAGATTAAATTCAATATTCTAGACTGCTAAGATTTTTTTTGAATTCTACTGATCTCTGACAGTAATTGCCAAATCTAATGTTTTTTTCTTAATTCTCATCTTTCTCAAAATCACTGCAAAATCTGACATTGTTGATTACCTTGTATTCTTAGATTCCTTCACCTCTCAGAATTTTCATGACACTATTTTTGATTCTCCTCCTATCTATCTGACCATTCTTTATTTTGTTGCATCTTCATCCAGCTCATGCTCACGGAGTGTAGGTATACCTCAAGCCTCTGTCCTGGACTTCCTTCTATTTTCTCTAGATGACTTCACTTGTTGATGTCCTCAGCTCCCTTAGGCCCAATTATCACCTTTATATTAGTGATTCTATACATATGTATGTACATATATATATATATATATATTTGTGTGAGTGTGTGTGTATATGTGTGTGTGCATGTACACATAAGTACATGTGTGTGTGTTTTCAGCCCTAACCTCTTTTGAGACTCAATCTTGCATCACCAACTGCCAACTGGACGTTTCAAACTGGAGGTCCCATAGGCATCTCTAACTCAACACAACCAAAATGAAACTTCTTATCTTTCCCCATAAATTCACCCATCTTCCAAACTTATCTATTACTATTGAGTAAACCACCATCCTCCCGATCACTCAAGCTCACAACCTCAGTGTCATCATCAGGTCCTCTCTTACATTCTATATATACAACATATCAAGTTTTGTAATTTCCACAGTTATAACATCCCTTACACGTACTCCTTTATTTCCCTTCACAATGCCACTATTCTATTTTAGTTGTTCCTCACATTTCAGGCCTTCCTGGACTATTTTAATAACAACTTCCCAGTTGATTTCCCTGCCTCAAGCTTCTTCCCGCTTCAATCCATTTTCCATGGAACTGCCACAGTAATTTTCCTAAAGCGTTAATCTGACTGTGTCATCTTCCCACCATCCTTTCCGCCTGCCCCTCACACACTCATAGTCCAGTGGCTCCTTATTACTTCTAGAATCAAACATAAACCCCTCTATTTGTCTCTTAAAGCTCTTTACCACCTGCATACTGCCTGTCTTTTCAGTCTTTTTATACATTATTGCACTTTGCAAAAGTACAGTCTAACCAAACTAGCCTACTGGCTTTTCCTCATACATGATGATCTATCTCTCATCTCTGTGTATTGTCTATCCCTGATCCTTGGAAGTCTCTCCCTTCTCATCTCCACCTCTTAGAATCCCTGACTTAGCTCAAATGCCGCCTTTAGTAGGAGGCCTTTCTCACTTCCCCCAGATACTATTCCCTGCTTATCCTCTGAGGTTACATTCTATCTACTCTGTATATATCCTATATGTTTCTATTTATACATACCTTTGTAATGGCAAGCAAAGTGGGACTTTCTACTGTTTTTTTTTCTTTTGCTTCTCAGCACTAAGGTAATCAAGTGTCTTTGATTGAGTCTTGCCTTTGTTTGAATCAAGAGTCTTTTATGACCTGCTTAAGTCACAAGAAAGCCTAAGACACATGAGTTTGAGTCACATGATTGTGACACCCTCTGACTCTGAAGATGCATATACATACTCTGAGGTTAGCATTTTGCTTGGGTCTCACTCATTGGGAGAGTGTTTGTGTGGAGACTCTGGGTAGGCATTAAGGAGCACCCTGCCCCAGCTTTGGAAACCCAGATGTTTGTGCTTCTCTCTCTGGTAACTGTGTATGTATTGCTATGGACAGACAGTTAAAGGCCCTGTCTGCTGATTTGTGTTATTTGCTCTGTTTATATAATTTCTGCTTGTAATTTCTGTTCATGTTTTCTCTGGAGTTCAGGGTGCTGACTTTTCCCCCTTAATTAAGTGAATGATATATATATATATATATATATGTACATATACATATATACATATGCATATATATGTACATATATATATATATATATATGTATATATATATTGCTAGCAGCCCTCCTGTGTGCTGGCATTATTGGCCATAAGCAGCCACAGTAGCTGCAAGTAACATTGTTGTTACAACCTTTGAAATCTCTGAGAGCGGGGATTGTTTTTGCCTTTTCTTTCTGTGTTTTGCACTTAGCGTAATATCTGGAACATAGTAAATAATTAATAAATGCTTAATCATTTATTGATATTATACACAATTGCTTAACAATTGTTAAGCTCACTTTAAAGAAAAAACAAAGAGGTAAACTGTCTTAAGCAGAAAAAATTTCTATTATCTTTTATAACTAAGGAGTAGAAAGAGCATGACTATATCTGTGGAAACCTAGACCCTCTCAAGTCAGAAAAGGGTTAAGATAGTTCACATCAATCAGTTTGTTCTTCAGCTTTCCTCATGTCATACAATGATTGTCATTGTCATGGCTAATGATGCCGTTAACCATGATGCTCTACCACACTGCTAAGTTTCATGATATTCTTGCCAAGGCTATTAATTTCCTCCCTATAATTACAAGAGTTTCTATTTAAGAGTAAAACTTCACTTTTAATTTCCTTAGAATGAATTTCTTCATTTTTCATGACTACTTAAATACTTGACAGGAATGAAATGTCCATTGTTTCTGAATCCCCCTGTATTCAAATCTAGCTAGCTAGCTTTTACAAATGGCTTTGCACGGACTGTTTCTGTAATTAACTAACGTCTGCTAGAATTCTTGAAACCAAAATTCCATCTACTATTTCCAGACAGAAAAATATATTTCAAAGCTCTCCAATTCCCACTATTTTTCTTTTTGTCAGTTATATCTATTGATCATGTAGTCTTTAGTCTCAAGTAATGTTATTTTAATGACTAGAAGACAGCTGCTTGGCACATAAGTGAAAAAGAAACGTTTTTTTCTGATTAGGCTGCAGTGTTGGACTATCTCAGAACCCAAGAGTACTTTGCTGGTTATTCAAGAAAAAAGCAAAAAAAAAATTGTGAATCTCAAAAGACAGTAATTTATTTTCTTGCCCAGCCAAATACTGTATTAGTGTTCTCTTTTTCAGTCTTCCAGAACTTTTGAGAAAGTAGGGATGGAATAAACTGCTACTACTGGGGCCCCCTACCGTTTTTGTCTTCCCCCTTGTTCTCTCACCTGTAACTGTCTTGGATCTATCTACTGATGGCTGGATGGTGGGAAGAGCTATCATCAGGGCCACATTCCCTTAGCCCTCACCTAATATGCTTGACTTCTCACAGGGCTTGTGGAGGTGGGACTAATAACTCCATTCCTTCTGATGAGATGAGAGACTAGCAGGCTATGTACTCTTTATCCTTGCACTGCCTGCTGATATCTTCTAGGCCTCATCACCTGCCCAGGCTCTATTTCCTAAAATCACCAGCCCTTTCATCTACCCCTAGTCATCTTAACTACCTAAATATACTAAGGACCTCTAATCCTTGATATCCAAGCCATTTGCATACTTTAGGACTCCAAAGCCTTTCCATTTCAATCAAGGCTTAACGTTGTTTTATGTGTTAGAGAAACTTGAAGGTAAGATCCTTGTGAGCAGTGATTGTCTCAGTTTTTCTATTTATTTGTATTTCAACTGATTAGCACAGAGAAAGCACTTAATAAATGACTTTTCATTCATTTATTCATTCATTTAATTTATGAGCCTAGTTCATTTCCAGATTATTACCCTGGTTGCTTCAATTTAAACAATTAAGCTTCTTGGAGTATGATGTGTAATCCAGAGGACTGTACAAGTAAACACACACACACACACACACACACACACACACACACACACGTAGTTTACTGGTGAAGGTGAGTTTACCAGTTCTTATTAGTCCAATCACAAGCTTCGACTTATTGACTGTCTTGTCATGGGAAATTTCTTACCTCATTCTTTTGCTGTCAATGAAAGAGCACCTGACTGGAAATCAGAAAGCCTAGATGCAAGTCTCAGCCTCATCACTTACTACTTATGTGACATTAGCTAGTCATTTCAACTACTTAAGCCTTAGTTTGCTTATTTATAGCTTAGGGATAACAAAATTTGTAGTACCTCTCATACAAGGTTATTGGAAAGAAAATGCTATGCTAACAGTAAAATACTATAGAAATAGGGGTTCTCCTCAATTATAAGGTTAAATAATTTTCCTCTATAATATGCTAGGATGTCTTAATATTCTTTCTTAAAGTCACAATTTTCTTCCCTATAGCCTAAGTTGAGTAAATCTAAACTGTTTACTCACAAAAGTCTGTTTATCTCTCAAGAAGCAAAATGTTATAATGTATAAAAGGCTTTTAAAAGTCCAGAAGAGGTCATCTAATTCAGTGCGGACCTGATCGGTAGGCCACAGAGAACGAGAACTACCTTTTCTTTAAAAGAAACAAAAAATAAACCTTCCATAATAGACTTAAAAACTATGTTCTACTTCTGTTTCCATGTAAGAAGCTTTTAAGGAAGAGAAAGCCTTTAGCAAACAATAAGAAGTATATGGTGTAGTGATTTATATGGGTTAGAAACAGTGAAGAAGGAAAGACATTGAATTTGGAAGAGAGAAATTTTGAAAAATTTTGGAGAAATTCATGAAAATTTGAAAAAGACCAAATCTGAGATATGGAGATAGATGATATAGACATAGACATAGACATAGACATAGACATAGACATAGACATAGACATAGACATAGACATAGACATAGACATAGACATAGACATAGACATAGACATAGACATAGACATAGACATAGGCATAGACATAGGCATAGACATAGACATAGACATAGATATATAGATAGATGTCCAGATTCTGCTTCCAGGTTCTGTGTGGCTGAAGGAGATGCAGGATCAAGGATATTATAAAATTATTAATGAAAATTAAGGAAGATCAGTGAGGATTTGTGAAGATTAGAAAGAAAAATGAGAAGGTAGCTAGTGAAACAAGACAAGGTAAAAAGGAAAAAGTAAACAGAACAATTAGAAGGTAAAGTAAATTGATGGAGTGACTTGGTAAATAAGACAAATTAAGGAAATAAAAAGAGGGTGGTGTAAGTTAGAAGGGGAGGAGGCAAGATGGTAGACTTATTATTGAGATTAAGGAAAGTAAATTAAAGTGAGTTGTCAAGTTATTTAAAAGTCATAACTGATTTAAAAGTCTTAACCAGATCTTTAAAGCGAAGTGTAAGCACTTTCAAGTATATTTTTAAAGACTAAAAATCTCACCCAGTATGGGGAGCAAATTACATTGTCATTTTCGCAGGGTTTATATTTGTATTTCGGCCACCAATGAGCGACTGATATCTTTGTACCAAGTGTAAATTTGTCTCCTTTTTGAAAAAGGAGGTAAAGTGACTTGAGTAACTCCACTACACATTCCAAGTTGAAATATTCCAAAAAGAAACAGAAGCAAGACTTGTGAGGGAAACAGGGTGAAGGGAGAGCATGAATTTGAAATAAAAGAGAAGACTGAAGCTTGTCAGGATGTTTGTTGGAGAGTGGAAAAAAGATCATATAGAGGAGAAAGGCAAGAAAGAGAACATTAGGGCCATAAAAAACAGTTTCAAGTATTTTATGGAAGATGAGGCAACTATATAGTCTGAGAAAAAAGCAGCTATTTGTCCTCCAAGGAATGATAGAATACAACCACAAAAGTTATCAGGTCATCCAGTAAGGAACAGAAGAAAATGAAGACATGAGTAATATTAGTTGATTCCCTGCTCAGAGGTACTGAGATAGGTATTTCTTGGCCCAATTATAATAGAAAAGCCTGTTGTCTTCCCAGAGGTGTATTCTTGACTTATAGAGAACCTCCTGGAACTTATCAAAACAAATAATTATTCTGCAACTTTTAGTGATTCACATGGGTACAAATGATTCCCCACCACCACCACTATTGCCTGGTTGCCTCTCCTTTGAGATTCACTCCATGTGTCTGTATATCACTAGATCAGACTTCAGCGCCTCACTTGTAATCTTCCTCTTCACCCCAAACTCTGCCCTCGTCCTTGATAATTTCAGTATCGTTTTGTTCTAATAACCTTCCAGTTCATGGACCTTCATCTCTGTTCTGCCTCACTACATCAGAGGTGGTTCCATTTTAGATTTTAGAAGGATCCTAAAAACTATTACCAAATATTAAAAAGATTTAGGCAAGAAACCAAAGACCAGAGTGGCAGAAGTTGCATTGTGATCACTTTTGCGAGCAAGAAATAAAGAAGAGAGAGGTACCACCTCATACCTACCAGATTGGTTCATATGACAAAACAGGAAAATGATAAATGTTAGAGAAGATATGGGAAAATTGTAACATTAATGCATTGTTAGTGGAGTTCTGAACTGATCCAACCATTCTGGAGAGCAATTTGGAACTATGCCCAAAGGGCTATACAACTGTGCAGGGCCATCTCCAGTCATCATGGTGAATATCAGACCACTGGACCCAGATGGCTCTGGAGGTGAAAGTGAAGCTGGTGACCTTGCACAGCCCACCCTCACTCAAATCAAAGCCAAGTGCAAGTCATGCCATCATGTCCCTGATGTTATGGTCCTCTTCAAGAACAAAGGACAAACACAACAATACAACTGTGCATACCTTTTGGTGTAGCAATGCTACTACTAGGTCTGTATACCAAAGAGAACATAAAATAAGGAAAAGGACTTACATGTGCAAAAAACATTTATAACAATTCTTTTTCTGATGGCAAAGAATTAGAAATTGAAGGGATGCCCATCAATTGGGGAATGGCTGAACGAGTTATGGTATATGAATTCAATGGAATATTATTGTGCTACAAGAAATGATAATTAAGCAGATTTCGGTTGGGGGGGAAGACTTAAAGGAACTGATGCTGAGTAAAATAAGCAGAACCAGGAGAACATTGTATATAGTAATAGCAACACTGTATAATGATCAACTATGAGAGACTTGGCTCTTCTCAGCAGTACAATGATCCAAGCCAATTCAAAAGACTTATGACAGAAAATGCTATTCACATCCAGAGAAAGAACTATGGCATCTGAATGCAGATTGAAGCATACTATTTTCACTTTTGTTTTGTTTTGTTTTTTCTTTCTCGTGGTTATCCCTTTTTGTTCTGATTCTTCTTTTACAACATGACTAATGTGTAAATATGATTAATATGACTGTACATGTATAACCAGCTTTTAATTGTTTGCACTCTTAGAGAGGGAGGGAGAAAAATTTGGAACTCAAAATCTTATAAAAGTGAATGTTGAAAACTATCTTTACATATAATTGGAAAAGATAAAATACTATTAAGTGGGGGGAAAGAAATAAAGAAAAAAATGACTTTGGAATTGAATATCTGGCTAAGAAAATAGTATCTTAAATTGGAATTTGGAACTCTAGATCACGGCTTGAAATATAAAGGTAAAAATATACCACTTAAAATAAAACATAAGGCTTAAAACATAATCTGCTTCCTGGAAACATCTGAGGTAGAGTTGATTAGATAAAAGTTTGTTTGAAAGAGTTCTGAACATTTTAGTGGTCTGCAAGCTTAATATGAGTCAGGGAATCATCTTGGTAGACAAGCTAAACCAGGTTGAAGGTAACCAATGGGCCTCAAACACATGAGTGAGTTAGGTGAATGTCTACCCTAAGCATGTGAACACTTCCCTCCACAGAAGAATGGCAAATGAGAGCAATTTGTTCCAAAGGCAATGAAGGTGGCAGAAGCAGGCATTGTGGAGTACTTAGAGCTTGGTCAGACATCAAAGACATCAAGGTTATCCACCGCATGCCAAGACACCACCAGTTGTCTTGACTTTTTTCTTGCCACTGAACTTCAGTGACTCTGGAAGAGACAGTGATGCTGAAAACTGTACAACTCTGCCTCACTTAAATCCAAAGCATGCACAAGTCAAGAGAGTATCCAGAGGATGGTGTCATTGTGAGGACAAACTTCAAAATTCCAAATAGCTTTAGAAAGAAATTTATTAAGTCATTTGGAAGAAGAGAACAAGTGGGAAAGAAGGTATAGCTCCTTCTTATCCACACTCTGGAAGGTTTAACTTATATAGGCTTTAGGCAAGTACTCATATGCAGTTAAGCAAATTTGCCAAGAGGACAACTTGAAACCATCCCAAAGGATGCAAAACAAGATCTGAGTGAGTGGACTCAAAATGTGAATGTTTGGTTGGATCTAAGACCGAGGGGAACTCCAAATTCATTGTAGCCATCTCTAGCATTCTTAGAGAGTTCCTGAGGTAAACGTGATATTCTGGGTTTCAACAACCTCTAGACACACAAAGTTAGATGTAAACAGCGTAATAACTAATAAGGTTTCTGAACAATATAAAAAAGGATTGTCTACAATGGCAACCAAGATGGTAGAGGGTCTCAAGCCTTATGATGGTCAGTTGTAAAAACTGAAGATGTTTAAACTGGCAAAAATGAGACAATGGTGGGGGGTGGAATTGTAGGGGAATAATATGATACTTATCTTTAAGTATGTGAAGTATCATGGTATATAGGAGGAATTAGGGTTATGTTTATCCACACAAGGTAGAACCAGGAGATATGGATAGAAGAAAATTTAGTCTTGATATCATAAACAATTTCATAGGAATTAGAGCTCTCCACAAGTAAAATGAGCTGTTTCAAGAGGTAGTAAGTTTAGAAATCTAAAGACAGAAGCTGCATGACCACATATTGGGCATGTGGCAGGGATTCCTTTTGATTATCGGTTTACCTCTAGATAAATATTGAGGTCTTGTCAAATTCTCAAATTCTGTGGTTGTATAATTCTGTGAAGGGAATGTCTCTAACTTCAATTGGTAATACATTCCATTATCTTATAATCTTTAGAAAAGATAGGATGTGATTCCTAAAACCCTTCTTCAAAGCATTCATTCTGTACATTGAATCTATTTTTAATTGTTCTAAACTGAGAAGAAACATAAAATGACTGTCCATTCATACAATTTTCCTTCATAAACTTAAACATTTATTATGGCCTCCCTGCATTTTTATTCCTCTAGCTGAAATTACACCAATTCCTTTTTGGCTAATTTCCTAAGACTTTTGTTTTGTGTCTTTCAGTCCTCCAAGCAGTAATATTATTCACTTTCATAGAATCGTGTATTTGTAGCTAGAGCTGTTTTGGCCCCATCTCATTCCATATACTTTGATGTTGCCAAGAATCTATAGTCTCTGACTCAGCCTAGCTACTACTCTATGCTGTACCACAGAACCTCAATGGATCTTACTTCCACCTTCTTCAGAAAAATGATTTATCTTAGGCCCTAAGATCATCCTGATTTTTAATATTTATCTGTCATGTTAGGCACATAGGTGGTACATTGGGTAAAAGTGCTGGACTTGGAATCAGGAAGACCTGAGTTCAAATTCTGCCTTGTATATTTACTCACTATGTAATACTGGACAAGTCACTTAACCTCTATCAGTCTTAGTTTCCTCATATGTAAAATGGGGATAGTAATAGCACCTACCTCACAGGGATATTATGAGGATCAAATGAGATTATGTGTGTACAGTCCTTTGCAAACATTAAGGCACCATAGAAACACTAGCTATTATGGTTTTTGTTGTTTTTTGTTTTGTTTGGTATCATTCCCCTTCAAAGAATACTATTCTTTTCCATGTACCATGGTTTCCTTTCTGTGGATAGCAAGGGAGCAACTACATATTGGTGGCCTAACAATTGGATAGTCAGGGCATTTTTAAAATAAAGGAGATAGCTACAGCAAAGTCAAAAACTGCTCCATATATTGGCTAAAGACTCCTAAGACAAAGAAAGTACAAGTTCTTCTGGAAACTACCATCAGTATGGAGAGAAAGAGTACAAGGAAATCAGGGATCTGGGAACTCAGGCATCGATGCACATTGTGGTAATAGCCAAGAAACCAGTTGTCTCTCCAGCACCAAAGAGAGAATTAAAGATATTTTGGAAGCTTGGACCACATGGCTCTTCCAGACTGATGCTAAAATGGATGCAGACACTAAGGTTCCAGTTTTATTGGGGAAAAATGCACCACTAAGTTTTTTCAATGGCATAATCTTGGTGTGCAAGTGATCCTGTTTACCAAGAGAGTGTGCTAGAAGGGCTTTAAGTACAACCCTGGCAAAGTGACCAAACCTGCTTTTCAAGTACAAAGAGGCTCATCAATAACAGGCTGGACATAAATATTTTTTGGCCAAGGCAACCAATTGCACAAAGAAAATTATAAATGGTGATCAGTACTGTGTAGTCCCTTCCATTTTTCAGTAACAGTGACAGAGGGGTAGAAAATGAAGAAAGGGAGCTAAGAACCATATCTTTTTTTATAAACTTTATCTTCCGATACTCTGCTTCAACAAGCTGCTGTGGGGGTGAAAGACCAATACAACCGCAACAACAAGAATGCTGTCAAAGCCCAGGTTCTTTTGATCTGCTTTACTAAGGAAAGCAATGTTAAGGGGTTGACAAGCTTACTTTAATCCAGCATACAAATACCATTCACTTAGTTCAGAGAAAAAAGCCAGCACCCTGAACTTCAGAGCAAAATACAAACAAAGTACAAACATGGACAGAGAGACCTTGTCTGATTCAAATCCCAATACATAGTTACCAGAGTTTAACAAAGTCCCAGCATCCAAGTTTATGGGCTGGAGGGCTCTTAGCTACAGCTGCCAGAGTGCGCACCACCAAAAGTGAGAGCCCTGCACAAATGGCTCTATCTTCTCTTCTTATACCATTTCAGACGTCTTCAAATGTCATCTGAATGACCAGAACTTAGGCTCCTATGATTGGCTCTTGAGTTAGCCCCTCCCTCTAGGACCCTAGGAGCTTCACACCCACATAGGCTCAGCACCTAATAGGGATTTGGGCCTGGGACTTAGCACCTAGTAAGACTCAATGAAATACACCAAATTAATCAAAGGAAACAAAAGCCAAACTCTTCAAAGGCACTTGGTTGAACTGAGTGCTAAGAGCCCATTTTGCTTACCAACACACACTCTAAATATGAGACTCTTGCCAGTGATCAACAAGCAGACTCTGCTGTGGAGCAGCAGAGTCATATCATAATTGATATTCTCACTATGAATAAAATTAAAAGGAAGAACAAAGTTGCCACAAAATGAGAAGGATCACAGGTACTACTTAGAGAGGTAAAGAGAGGAGTCTGCTGAGTTGATTTAGTCATACAGGCAGAGTCAACAAAAACATTATTTTATAGGACATTTGGTCACCTTGTATTAGAGTAATAAGGTTAAGTATTTACAATAGTGTCACTATGAAAATATTTTCACTTATATACCAACATCAGTCGCAGAGCTTGAAAAAGTAGGGAGATTCTTTAAAGTACTCAATTAGACTCTGCAAATTAAATCAACATATCTTTTGATACCTGATGAGCTAGGTGTAAAGATGGAGAAAGGTAAGGATGCTGAGCAACATATCTCATCATGGCTCAGGAAAAAGGAATGTGGGAGTTGAAGGACTCATAAGCTAAAGAAAAACCTCATACCTTTACATCATGAATATTTTCCTCAAGAGAAGAATTAACATGCACTAGACATCAAAAGCAATAAATAAAATCACAAAAAATGAAATTGATTTTAAGTCAACAGATGGGGGGAGGGGTGGAGAGAGGACTAGTTATTGATGTGGGAGTTATCTCTGAATCGAATGCCTGCAAAGTAGTTAGAACATTGACTTGTAAGAGCCAAGACTAAAATAAGTAAAAAGCTGAAAAAAAATAATAACAACAAAAAAAGAATGTGGCATATAATGGAAATAATTCAATCCTGAACTACTTAAATCAGTACTGATAATGAAAAACAAGCAATGAATGGACAAAAGAAATCACAACACTGATTATAATAGATTTATAAAGAAGTTTAACAGAATGAATTGGCATTACAAGAATAAATAAGGTTTAAAAGTATCTTTGTAAGCAAATATTTGATTTACTTGATAAGTGGAGAGGGCAGCCAAAGGCTATATCAATTTAGAATATAAATTAATTTGTAAAAATCAAAGGAAGAAGAATGACATATGACCTCATAAAGAAAGCAGAAAGCATCAGTAGAGGGTACCATCAGTTGGAAAAAAAAAGCTTGCTAAGAGATCCAAATATTCAGAGGTTATTCCAAAAGCATGTTGACATGAAAATGTAAGGAACAAAAAAAGCAGAATAAAAATAAAAAGATTTGCAAAGATATTCACAGCAACTTGTTTTCACCATCAAGGACAAAGAACCATTACAATTGGACTCTAACTTTACAATCCTGAATGTATTCAGCGGGGCAATAGATATAGTACTATGAAGAATAAAGATAGGAAAAGAAGTAATATTGGACCAAGTATATATAAAGGACATCCATGTTAGAGGTGATCACTTCACAAAGTATCTGAAGGAGATGAAGATACTAAAGCTGTGAAAAGAGCAACTGACAGATCAGATATGCTACTGGTCTTAACTTTCTCATCTTTATAAAATCTTTATAAAAATTCATCTATATGTGAACTGAAGAACTTTTCATGAAGGTATTAGAAAGGAACAAGTAGGGTTTTTTTTTTTCTAGCAGTGGAACATATCTTTATTAATGTGTAATTGCATATAAGATCCCACTGAAAACATTTCTTGGTTTTTAAAAGCATTGGATTTTGAAAATCAAAATATCATCTTAAAATTGTTTTACAAGAAGTAGTCTATTTTTTATACATCAAAAAATCCTTGAATTGATATAACAAAAGCAACCCTGTTCAAACATTAAGAGATCCATGAAATTGGGAGATGTATGTTCACCAAAAGAGTTTACCACTATGAGGAGATATACTATAGAATCTAAGCCGAAGAAGCATTTTCCTGTGAAAAAAAATTTCCTGTGGGTGAAATCATCCATATCCTTTTTTTTTTGCACTGTCTCCCTTTATTGGTAAACATTTTATTGTTCAACATGAGATTCCAATGAAGCTAAGCAATCTTTTGCTTAATGTTTTATTGATGCCTTTTCTCTTTATGTCAGTCATTTCTAGATCCAGGCTAAACCCTCCTCTGTGACAGAAAAAAAGCAATTCAATACTTTCTCTGCAGTCTGATAATATATAAATGTTCTGACCTTAGTAGTCTCCCTCCTTTCTGCCCGTGGGATAGGAGGTTGTTCTTTAATTTATGAGTGAATCTTTTATTTACATTTTTATGGCCATTGTGGATACTGTTCTTTCAGTTCAGCTTTGCTCAGCATTATTTCATATAATTCTCATGTTTCTCATTTCTTGATTGGTTATTTTATATTGCACAATAATATTGCATTGAGGGGGCAGAGCCAAGATGGTGGCTGGAAAACAGGGACTCACTTAAGCTTTCCCCTAAATCCCTCCAAATATCCGTAAAAAATGGCTCTGGATGAATTCTAGAGCTACAGAACCCATGAAATAACAGAGGGAAACAGGTCTCCAGCTCAGGACTGCCTTAATGATCACTGAGAAAGGTCTATCACATGTACTGGGAGCAGAGTACAGCTCATCATGGACTGCACCAGGAATGACCAGGGCAGGAATAGATCAGGCAGAGCAGGCCTTAGGGCCATGAATCACTGAGCTGTGGCAGTTGCCAGACCTCTCGACCCACAAATGCCAAAGACATCTTAACAGGTCAGTGGGAAAACTGCTGGATCTAGGTGAGAGAAGTGCATGGTCCAGCACCAGCAATGGGCCTGGGGTGGGGGAGGGGGGCAGCAGAGGTGGTGTGGTGGCAGCAGCAGGAAGCTCCTGTGGCTGCTTCTAGATCTCTGACTGTGGCTGCTTCTGGCCCCAGGCCCACCTAGCAGGAGGAATCAGGTGGCAGATCAGAGCAGGAGTGCAGGGAGCACTTTGCTGGCCCAGAGGCAGGGTTCTCTTGCTTTGCCTTGCTTAGGTCTGGGTCACGTTCCTGCTTGGTGGTCTTAGCGGAGGAGCAGTGCTGGTGTGACAGAGCTGGCTGTGTAGATGTAACTCTGAAAACATCAGTGCAAGACCCCTGAAGCTTGGGACAAAGCAATTGCCACTCTGAGGGCAGTCATAACCAAGTCAAGTAGTTGGCTGGGAACATGAACAAGCAGTGTAAAAGGACTCAGACTATAGAATATTTTTTGGCGACAAAGAAGATCAAAACATACAGCCAGAAGTCAACAAAGTCAAAGAGCCCACATAAAAAGCCTCTAAGAAAAATATGAATTTGTCTCAGGCCATGGAAAAGCTCAAAAAGGATTTAGAAAGGCAAGTTATAGAAGTAGAGGAAAAATTGGGAAGAGAAATGAGAAGGATACAAGAAAATCATGAAAAACAAATCAATGACTTGCTAAAGCAGACCCCAAAAATACTAAAGAAAATAACACCTTAAAAAATAGACTAACTCAAATGGCAAAAGAGCTTCAAAAAGTCAATGAGGCAGAATTAGCCAAATGGAAAAGGAGGTACAAAAGATCACTGAAGAAAATACTACCTTAAAAATTAGATTGGAGCAAGTGGAAACTAATGACTTTGTGAGAAATGGAGAAATTATAAAACAGAACC